>CAUYUJ010000115.1:440000-482500 GCA_963575745.1 Prorocentrum cordatum | reverse complement strand
ACTCCCAAATACCTGCAACAGCCCACCCCGAACCCCTCGTGCCCCAAGGCATCTGGGACATTCCGACGAAAAAAAGGGAGGAGGGAGGAGGACTAGTCTGTCTCTCTCTCTCTCTCTCTATCTCTCTGTCTCTCTGCCTCTCTGTCTCTCTGCCTCTCTGTCTCTCTCTCTCTCTCTCCCGCTCTCTCTTTCTCTCTCCCTCTCTCGAAATACTCCCCTCACTCCCGCTCCCGACCTCTGTAAAGCACACCCTCTACCCGTCTGGTCAGCTTGCAAACGTCAATCAAAGAACAAAGCACAATGAAGAATTCAGCCGCTCCAGGTGTACGCTCAAGCAGTCGATGGCGAACCTGTTGCCATGCTCCTGGGATACGGTTGATTCTCGTCCGCGCCAGCAAGGCTAAAGCCTGAGATGCAACGCCAAAATCAGCATGGGAATTCAACATCGACACTCCATCGCCCTGTCTGGAAACCAACGGCCCTGAAAAAGAACTATCATGAGACTGGCCCGACCCGAAGCCGGGAGCTCCCCGTATGAGTTGGCCAGATTCACCATGGCCGTCGCCGCCGCGTTCCGGATGTCCTCCGCGCGGCGGTGCTCCAGTGGGGGCTTTGGCAGCAGGTGGACACGACTACCAAGAGGCCAGCATTTGATGTTGGATCGCGCTGTGCACAACAATGAGCCTGGTTGCATCTAGGAAGATCTGATATGATGCTTCCCGACATGCCATTTCAACAGTGGAGCCAGAGGGTAAGCACACACTCCTCTCAACGGCACCGCAGGCAAACAAAGGTGCAGACAACTTGCGCCAAGCAGGCCCAGAACCGCGCGAGGACCAACCCGCAATAAACGAACCCGAACGTGAAACCTTGGCGTGCGCAGTATGGTGAGGAGCCCCCCGTGTATAGTTGCCCGTGGGCAGCGCTACCGCGCGATCGTCTTCTACATCCCGCACGGCGGTGACATAAGCACCAAAACTCGGAGGTCCGCACGGGTTTCTGGGATCCGCGCTGGACCCCCTGGCGGCGCCTCCGGCGCCGCCCCTGGCGCGCTCCGCACGCCAGGGAGGGGGTCAACCGCCGATCCGAGAAATCCGTCCTGAGAGTTTTTATGTTTATGTCATTGTTCGTCCCCCTACTCGGGACCAACACTATGGTTGTGAGGGATGCCGTCGCCGCGACAAAAAAAACACGCCTGCCCCGCAACCATACGACTGAAAGGCCTTTCCGTCACAGCTCACACGCATCGCCGCGCGCGCATGGCGGGCACAAGCAAGCCTTCTGCGGCAACTCATGGGAACCTGCAGTACCATCTTGCTGCCTCTGACGAATCGACGATCGTCGACGCTAATCGACGCTAAACCGGCGCTATCTCCTCGACAACCAGCCGCTAGTCGACGATAATGCACTCTGAAGACGCAGTGACAAGGGTATTCAAGGCTCACATGATTTGCCGACCCAAAATGCATCAGGAATGTCGAGGCGGCCTGGTGACGGCAGCCCGAGGAGCTGCTCGGACTCACGCGCGCGTGCGCGCGCAGCCGCCAGATGTCGACCGCCCAGCCACGATTGGCAAGGGCCGAAGCGACACCTGCCCCCGCGAAGTCCGTGGAGCCACGGCGACGCCCCAGCGCTACACATCTCCGGAAATCCATTCCAACATACCAGCACGGACTCCCTCGCGTCGGGAAAAAACACGACAGGACATTTTCCCTATCCTCAACCTCCGAGGTCCTCACTGGGCCTCGGGACCGTCAAAATCGACTCCAGACGAAACTCCCGTTCAGGAAATCGGCGGCGAGCGAGGGGGACAAGCGAGGTGAGAAGGAGAAGGCCTTTTCAAAAGGCGGCGGGGCTTCGACGCCCTCGCGCCCTCGGAAAGGTCTTCGGCGTCTTCGGGGAGGGCTCAGAAAACTTGTCACCAGAAGGCCTGAGGACTTCCGAGGCTCCTGAAAAGACACTCCGCCTCTCTCGGGGGCGGCCAAGAGGGGGGCGTCCAGAAGGGGGGGGGCGCAAATCGGCCCAGGGGGGGACCAGGGACGTCCTGGTAAGAAAAGGCGCCATCAAATCTGAGGGAATATCATGGCCCACGCCATGATATCCCCCCCCCTTGTCATCACCCCTCTCTTGGCCGCCGCCGACTCTCACTCCCCCGCTGGGCGCGCTGGAAGGGGCCCAAAATTCTTGGGGCCCACGCCACAAAGAAAGCACGACGGCAAGGGCCTGAGCAAAAACGGTGCGGTGATCGACCGTGCGGTGGGGAGGACTGCTCGAACCCCTGTGTAGGCCACCCACCCTTTATCCTTCCTCCTCCTCCGCATCCTCCTCCTCCTCCTCCTCCTCCTCCCCCTCCTCCTCCTTTCCCCCCCCAAAGACCTCCCCGCACGGTCCGCCACTGCACCTCGTGGGGGCCTCGGAGATCCCGTCGCCCGAGACATCCCCCCGGAGAACGACCCAAGTGCCAAGACCTCGCGGTCACCCCGACTTTCCTTCGAACCACACCACACGGTATGATCACCGCCGCACTGCTTGGATGGCCCCCCAGTTTAGGGAATGGATAGAGCGAGGGCGGCCGTGGATCTGCTCCGACGGCGCGACTTCTGTCGCAACAAAAACCACGCCCCAGAGGTCTGGCCCCTGTCCGCGGGGACGGCTCTTCGTAAAGCTGAGTCGTTCTGTTGACGGCCCTGGAAGCCAGAGAGGAACCCCAGAGGCCGAAAGCCGCCATAAGCCTTCCGTCGTGGACTTTTCACGACGCGAGCACGTGGAAGATCGCTGGCGGCGCCTGCGTGGCCCCTGGAGCATTCCGACATCTGCGCGGTCTTCTGAAAGTCTATGTTTATACATTTTGCGGGGGCCCTCCCGAATGACAGCTCGCGCCGCATGCCTCGGTAAGCTCCTGCCAACCCGTCCCGACTGAAACGCCACCGCTGGCGTTTGCCAGGCACAGGTGGCTCAACCCCAGAACGAATGACGACGCCACTGGTCTGCTTACTGCTCTCGAAGCTCGCCCTTCTCTCGGGCAGCCGGAATGGCTGGGATGGGCCTGGTCCGGGTACGGCCCTGTTGTGGCCCTCCGAATGCGATCCGAGAGACGCCTGGAGCCCCTGATCCGGGGTATCTCATGTGCCAGGAAAGTCACTGAACAACATCTGCACGTGTGGCAGCAAACTGTGATCCGGTAGCCTTGGGGCAGAGCGCAGTCCGAGAAAACTCGGACGCGGAAACGCAAGGCCCGAATCCCTGACCACCCCCTGCCCTGATCATTCGGGGCTGTGATTATCTGTCCCCGCCTGCTCTCTTCCTCTTCCAAATTCTTTTCTCATTATCTTTTGCCATATCCTGAAGAGATTATTCCTCATTCACCTCATCCTCCTCCTTCCTCCCCATCGCCGACATGCGACCTGCCTTTCCGAGGGGCTCTGCTCAGAGCCGGCCGTGAGCGCAACCACTCCGCATGCAACTTCCTGGAGGTCCGTGGAGATCCGTCGAGGTCTCCAGAAGTCCACGGAGGCGTATGGAGGCCTCCGAAGGCCGTCAGGAGGCCTGCGGAGGTCCGAAAAGAGCGAAACGTGATGAAGAAAAGAAGGCACTAATTATCCTCGATCTACTTCCTTACGGCGGGTTCGTGCGGTGCGGCGTCGGTGCGCGCCAAGATTTTTGACACCGCGTCGACCGTTCAACCTTGACTCGATCGCGGCCCCGATCGTTCAAAGTTGAATTCCGTCGGGTCCAGTGGCGTCACCGTGTCCCTCAGTGATTCCACGTCGTTCTATCGTGCGGAGTCCAACCTTAAAGACCTTCGCAAGTATCGCTGGCGCGCCATCGCCGCATGAACCAACCGTATTCGCAACTCCTCCATGTCGCACCACAAAACATGTGGTTAGGGATGACTGGGCGTTTCGCCTGCAACGTCCAAAGACCGCGTGGTTTCGAAGCTGGATACGTTCAACAGTTACGTACAATATGGACCAAAGACGGTCAGAGTGAGGGAACCGAACGGTCGTTCACTGTCCCTGGGCGCCTGGCAGAAATGGGATTCCGCTGTGCGGATTGTTATTGTGTGTTGTTTGTTATCACCGTCCGCCCGCGACCTGGCCAACGACCCTCCCGCGATCCACCCGACGGAGCTATCGCCGGATACCTCATTGAATGTTGATGGTCCTACCTCATTGCCTGGTGGTAGAGCTAGGAAGATAGAGGGTGTATCCTCATCGCCTTAATCGCGGGCCCACGCGGCTTTAGCGACTCCCAAGGTGGAGGAAAGGAATACCGTAGCACCCCGCAGTTGCGGATAAGAGTGAGGGGGCGGCGGGTACGTCGGCAGTCTGCGAGGCTCTGAAGAAGCCCGCCGCAGGCGCATAATTTTCAAGCTATAAAACGAACCCACCGCAGGCGCCGACTTTTTGTAAAAACTATGTGGGTGGGTTACGGGTTGGCTCGCAAGTGGGTCTACGGTGGGTCGCGGGTTTGTCGCGGACTGGGTCGCGGGTGGGACGCAGGCGGGTCGCGGGTGGGTCGCGGGCTGGGTCGCGGGTGGGTCGCGGGTGGGTCGCGGGTGGGTCGCGCTTGGGTCGCGGGATGGGTCGCGGGTGGGTCGCGGGGTGGGTCGCGGGGTGGGTCGCGGGTGGGTCGCGGGTGGGACGACGATTACAAACAACAACAACAACAACAACAACAACAACAACAGCAGCAGCAGCAGCAGCAACAACAACAACAACAACATCAACAAAAACAACAACAACAACAATAACATCAACAACAACAACAACACCAACAACAACAACAACAATCATTTTACCCGAACGCTCAGTGTTCTCCCCAGTGCCAGGGTTTTCATGCGACGCCAGCCAATACCCCCACTTCGTGGGGGGGCAATGCAAGCTCTACCAAACATCCACACGACTCTCGGGAACCACCCACACCCAGCTTCCCGCCCTATGACGTCAGGACACTTCACTTCGTGGCGCGCGGACGATCGTGGATACTACACTGGCGTGGAGTACACACCCGCAGAGGTTGATCACTTGTTTGGGCCCCGCATGTGCCCCGCATGGTGCATTTGTTGCGTATGACATACATAGTACAGAGAGACAGAGAGAGAGAGAGAGAGCAAGACAGAGAGCCAGTGGAGAGAGAGATAGAAAGAGATTCGTCACATGTGTGAGGCAACCTGAGAAGATGTGGTACACGGTACACGTGAGATGGTACGCAGTGCCAAGATAGTTGGTCACATTTTTGAGGCAAATTCCTGGGAAGGCGATTACACAAGTAGATGTGTTACGTATGATAGATATGAAGCAGAGAAAGAGCGAGAGACAGAGAGAAGGAGAGAGAGGAGTCGGTCACATCTTTAGGGCAACTTCCTGAGGGATGTGGGAGGACACAAGAGAGAAGGTATCGTTGTCCCGATGGTTGTCTCGATGGTTGCCCCGATGGTTGTCCTGATGGTTATGGTTGTCCCGATCGTTATCCCGATGCTTGTCCAAATGGTTGTCCCGATGGTTGTCCCGATGGTTGTCCCGATGGCTGTCCCGCTGCGATGCAATGTTGTCTGTTTCTGCTGTTATACAGTCCCAAGGATGACGCATGCATTGCTCATACACTGGTGGCGCTGTGATCCTAACTCTCACTGCCCAACGCGCGCGTGCACAGCCAGACGGAGGGAGAGAAAGTACACAAGGTTCGTGCATACGCACGGTCCACCATGTTCTAAACGATCACATGCACGTTTAGTTCTGAAATTATACATATGTACAAGCAGACATGCGAGGGAGACAGGGAGATGGCCATCGACAGTTCCAATACGGCTCCGAGGCGCAAGAGGGGGAGGAGGAGCAGGACAAGGAGGAAAGGAGAGAAGCGAGAAAGGAATAACGCAGCGGCGCGGCTCTGGACACAAAGGGGTGCCATACTTTCTCCTGCTTTCGCAAACAGGTCCAGTCACACGTAGGAGTATACTCACCCAGAAGCATACTAAGGCGACTCGTCGTCTGCGACGTCGCAAAGGCGCTTGGGTACATGGCTGCCTGGCTGATGCAGGTGCGGGCCTGGCTGATACCCGTGCGCTCCCAAATGCCCAATGATATTGCCGATACGCCTGCTGGCGAGAGAGCCGGGGCTTGCATACGGCAGTGCTAACGCGAGCACGTTGTGGACCTGCGGTGGCAAGGCCGGGTAATCGAGCATGTTCGGATACTCGTCGCTCTGACCAAAAGACCGCCATACGGGCAACCACCACCACTGGTCTTGACGCGGATACTTCATCTCTGGGCCGACCTCAGGGGATACGTTCCAAATGGCCATTTTCTGCGGGTCCGTACCCATGAAGGCCGCGTGATACGCAATGAATACGTCCAAGGTGGCGAGGGCCCTGTAGGAGAGGCCGGATACGATCTCCGCATGAATGGGAATAGCGAGCTGACCGAGCAAATACCGCATACTGCTATACACCCACTGGCCCGGGTGGACGAAGAGGTTGGCTTTCCAGCGACGATACCTCGCGCGGTGCACAGCGTGTCGAATACGTGCAGAAGGTAGCCAATGGGCTTCCCAAGCCTCTCATCCTGGAATACCGAGAAGTTCCCGAATACCGCGTGCGCGTAGAAGAAGGCGTCGAAGTAAAGCCACTCCGGCTCGGGGATGCCCCCCATACTGTGCTGGTAGTCCGGGTCGTTGTTCGTCTTCGACTGCCTCGTGGACATAACGCTCGATACGGCGGGGCATACGCCCTTGACACCCTCCCATAGAATAGGGAAGAAGATACCGCACGCGAACCACCTCTCCGAGCCACACTGCTTGAGCCAGCGCCGCGCATACGCCTCGTGGTTGGGTGGCGTGTGCCAGCGCTCCATACTGTAGCGCACTTCATCATCGCTTGGGTAATACTCGCCCGTCACGGGGTCGAGCCGACCGGCCATCTGGGAAGCCATACGGAAGGCCGGCAATATGGAAGTGAATACGATCTCGCGATATACAGTAAGCGGCTTGAGCAGAAACCGCTACGTACAAACAGAAGCGAACCGCATACGTACAGTACGACCGCACACGCAGATGCCCAGAAACCGCACATAGCGCCCACAATAGCCGCCGCATACATGACCGCACACGCAGAACACTCATGCGAGCGCCGTCGGAAAGACGAAGTCCGCCGCCGCACATGCGACCAGAGCAGGCATACTCACTTCATCTTTTTATTTGAATCCACAGGCCTCATAGACTTCCCCTGGGAACCCCCCAGACGCCCTCATAAACTTCCCCTGGGAATCGGGCCACAGAAACTAAGACAATCGGGCCCTGGGAACCCCCCAGATACCCAGAGAGGTCTGGCGGCTGGGGCCGAAGGCCTAAAGAGAATACATAACCACAGGGCCCTGGGAGGCCCTCCCAAGATCCCCAGATGGGTCTGGCGACTCCGTGGGAAAGCCCTCGGAACACATATTACACGTGAGCCGTGTTGCACATGATACAGATTGCACATGATACGTCTGCTAGCCATGGGACACATACACACCAGACTTGGTCACATTTCTAGGGGATGTTTTGACACACATCCCCGTGTCATGTATGATACGTATAGCACATGAAACGTATGATAGACATGAGAGCAAAAGAGGCTCACGCAGGCTGAGGCCGAGGCTGAGGGTGAAGCTGAAGCTGGAGCAGGCTGAGGCTGGGACACGCTGAGCTGATTCAGGCTGAGGCTGAGACAGGCTGAGGCCGACGCTGAGGCAGGCTGGTGCTGAGGCAGGCGGAGACTGAGGCTGAGGACGATACGTCACCGTCGCCGTCGCCGTCGCCGTCGCCGTCGCCGCCGTCACCCTCGCCGTCGCCGCCGCCGCCTCCGTCGCCGTTGCCATACCCATGATTCTCGATGCACGTGACGCGTGCGGGCCCTGAAACGCACAGTAGATATGATACTACGCCAACTTGCAGGAAGTAAGGCAGAACGTGTCGTCGCCAAGCGCGATCCTTCACAAGACGGAGAAGACACTTTGGACAGCTACCAGCATTTTATACTTGCGAGACCGTTTTGCGTGTCGGAGGTCACATTTGCAAAACACATCTTTGATGATACACTTGTGTATCCATGGATGTATGTGTGTCTGTATGTGTTAGTACGTGTGTGTCTCTATGTACAAGTGTATGTGTTTGCGTAAGTACGAGGATACGTACATATCAGTGCATGTCTCGACGAACGTACGTGTATATGTGTACGAGACTGTGTATGTGCACGTCTGCGTGTAAAGGCATGGCTATGCGCACCGAGCTCGAATGTTTACATGTGTGTGTATATGTGTGTAGGTCATTACTGGTGGCTCTTCTTTCATACAGTTCTGCTTGACACCAAAGTCTGCCACAATGCACTATGCAACTGAGCACCAGCACCGCCCCTAGGGCTCAGCCACCAGCGCTTCCAACGTGGCTTTGGATACACGTCTGGTGGTCCACCTTCCCTGACGTGTCGTCGCCAAGCGCGATCCTTCACAAGACGGAGAAGACACTTTGGACAGCTACCAGCATTTTATACTTGCGAGACCGTTTTGCGTGTCGGAGGTCACATTTGCGAAACACATCTTTGATGATACATTTGTGTATCCATGGATGTATGTGTGTCTGTATGTGTTAGTACGTGTGTGTCTCTATGTACAAGTGTATGTGTTTGCGTAAGTACGAGGATATGTACATATCAGTGCATGTCTCGACGCACGTATATGTGTGCGAGACTGTGTATGTGCACGTCTGCGTGTAAAGGCATGGCTATGCGCACCGAGCTCGAATGTTTACATGTGTGTGTATATGTGTGTGTATGTCATTACTGGTGGCTCTTCTTTCATACAGTTCTGCTTGACACCAAAGTCTGCCACAATGCACTATACAACTGAGCACCGCCCCTAGGGCTCAGCCACCAGCGCTTCCAACGTGGCTTTGGATACGTCTGGTGGTCCACCTTCCCTGCACTTTAATTCTTTGATACTCGCTGGCGCCGCGAGCGCGCGCTGCGGATACCAGCTCCTGGTACGTCCGTTTGCACGCACCGGTGCCTGAAGGCTGCAGCATACCTCGCTTCACGAGGGGGGCGCAGCGTACATGAGCTTCTTCACTGCTGCCTGCCTATGCGACTTCCGCGACAACTCGCAAGCACACGGACTTGATTCTACCCAGAGACCTTTGGTCGGCCTTGACCAAGCCGCGGTACGTGTTTGTCTGCGAAGGCTCGTCTCGCATACGTCTGCACCCATACGCGAGCTCACGCCTCAGCATGCGACAACTCGCAAGCACACTCAGCTGCTGGAATTACCGTCAGATTCTACCATGGGTAGTCGGCGTACGCGGTACCGCTCCTGATACTGCCACCTGGAAACGCAGAAATACGAAAGACAGCGAGAGCGCGCGCGCAAGGTGGAAAGCCATTCGGCCACCGCGAGGGGTTCACTTGAATTCCCGAGCCAACGCGGCGCCTGTCCCGCCGCGGACAATGCAGAAATCACCACGCGCGACAGCGAGCGCGCGCGCGCATCGGCGCGTTTTGCGCTGCACCTGCAATCAAACATTTACGACACGCAAAATGAATTGGAAATCCAATCGGCCACCGCTAACGGCCCACTTTAGTTCCCAAGCCAGCGTGGCGATACTCCGATTGCGGACAATGCAAAAACCACCGCGCGCGCGCTCGCGTCGGCGCGTTATGCGCTGCACAGATGACGAGCATGAGCAACCAGAAACGAAGGTGGAAATCCCATCGGTCACCGCTAACGGTGCAACTCAGTTCCCAAGCCAACATGGCGGCAGCCGCATTGATCCACGCAGAAACCACCGCGCGCGCGCGTCGGCGCGTTGTGCGCTGCACCAGTAGACGGGCACATCAAAACTGCAAGTTAAGGTGGAGATCCAATCCGCGCAAAAAGGCCCACTTTAGTCCCCAGGCAAACATGGCGACTACACGTTGCACTGCACGGCCCGGACAGAAGGAAACCGTCGCGCGCCACAGCGAGCGCGCGCGTCGGCGCGTTGTGCGCTGAACGAAAAGGAGGGCATGCAACAACCAGAATCTGAGTTGGCGTCCGAGATGGCCCAAGATGGCCCTAAGAGGGCGCCAGAGAGCCCAACATAAGCTCCAAGATGGCTCAAGATAGCGCAAGATGCCTCGGGGTGGCCCCCAAGATGCTCCACGACGCCCCAAGACTGCTCAAAGACGGCCCCACGGTGCCGAAAGAGCTCCCCGCGGATGCCCCCAAGAGGCCAACATCCTTCAAAAACCTAGGGAAATCAATGTTTGTTGCTTTCTCGCCCTGTCGCTTCCGAAAGCCATTCGAGGCCTTGAGACAGCTCCAAGATGGCCCCGGAGAGCCCGGGAAGGGGCCACGGGGGCCCCGAGGCGGCCCCAAGAGCGCCCAGAGAGCGCTCCAAGAGCGCCCCAATAACGCCTCAAAAGGGCGACTTGGGGGGCGAGGGGCGAGCCAATGAAGGGGTGCCCTTCTTTGATCGACGTCTTCCAAGAAGCGCCCCGGAAGCCCCAGGAGGGGCCCCGAGATGGCCCCGAGATGGCTCCGAGGCCCCCAAGAGGCACTCTGGAGGCCCTCGAGAGGACCCCGAGCGCCCCCCCCCCCCTCCCCGACGCGCCCAAGACGCCGATGAGCCCCCCAGGGCCGCAGAGAGACCCTCGAGACATCCCAAGAGGCAACCGGGAAGCGCCTGAGAGATATCCCAAGAAGCTCCTAAAGGCATCCAGGAGACCTCTGGCCATTTTGCTCGCCCTCCTCCTCCTGCTCCTCCTTCCTCCTCCTACTCCTTCTCTGCCTTCTCCCCCTCCCCCTCCTCCTCCTCCTCCTCGTCCGATTCATCCCCCCTCTCCCCACTCCCTTATCCGTCCATCCAGCCTCTGCCTTCTCCCCCCCCCTCCTTCGCGCGGTTCGGCAGTTCCCCACTTTGCTCCCGCGCTTCCCTGAGCGCCTCGACTCGCCTGGGCATCTTTCCTGGGTGGGCTGGCGGGGATGCGCGAAGCGTCGTCTAAAATTTAATTCTCGGGCCAACGTGGCGACTGCCGCGCTGCCAACCGCGCAGAAACTTCCGCGCGCGCGAGTCGGCGCGTTATGCGCTGCACCAATAGACGGGCAAATCAAATCATCATGTTAAGGTGGACATCCCATCCGTCGCACCTGAAGGGCCCACTGTTGCCCCCAGGCAAACGTGGCGACTGCCCTGCACTGGGCAGAACAGAAACCGCCGCGCGCCACAGCGAGCGCGCGCGCGTCGGCGCGCTGCGCGCTGAACAAGCGGGATGGCATGTAAAAACAACAAACTAAATTGGAAATCCACTCGGCCACCGCTAAGGATTCACCTCAGTTCCTGGGCCAACATGGCGACTGTCCCATCGCGGACAGCACAGGAACCTCCGCGCGCGACTGCGAGCGCGCTCGCGCGAGTGCGCGCGCCAGCGCGTTGTGCGCTGCACCAATAGACGGACATGTAAAAAGCACCAGATAGATTGGAAACCCAATCGGTCTACGGATTCACGTCAATCCCCCGGCCAACGCGGCGACAGTTCGGCTGCGGACGACGCAGAAAGCACCGTGCGCGACAGCGAGCGCGCGCGCGTTCGCGCCGGCGCGCTGTAGGCTGCACCAATAAACGGACATGAGAAAACAGCAAATAAGGTGGAAATCCAAGCGGTCACCGCTCCGGGTTCACTCTAGTTCCCAGGCCAACATGGCGACTGTCCTATTGCGGACAATATAGAAACGCGCTCGACAGCGAGCGCGCGTGCGCGTCGGCGCGTTGCGCGCTGCATCAATAGATGGTAGATGGTTTTAATTTTGCTTGGGAGTATCAAGCGCAAGTCAAAGGGGACATCCAATCGGCGGGCGTTAAGGGTTCATTTCAGTTCCCAGGCCAACATGGCGACTGTCCTACTGCGGACAACAGAGACCGCCGCGCGCGTCGGCGCGTTGTGCGCTGCACCAATAGACGGACACATCACAACCGCAAGATGCCAGGCCAACGCGGCGACTGTCCGTTTGCAGACAATACGGCAATCCACCACGCGCGACAACGAGCGCGCGCGCGCGTCGGCGCCTTGCACACTGAACCACTAGACGGACATGTAAAACAACGCAAGCCACATTAAACATCCAATCGGTTACTGCTACGGGCTCACTGTAGCTCAGGACGTGTAAGGGCCGCAAGTTAAGTTGAACATCGAATCGGTCACCACTCAGGGCTTGCTTTAGTTTCCGGGCCAACATGGCGACTGTCCGGCTGCGGACAATACAGAAACCACCGCTCGCGTCGGCGCGTTGCACTGCACCAGTAAACTGACATGTAGAAACTTAGATGGAAAATCCAATCGGTCACCGCTGCTGGTTTACTTAGTTCCCAGGCCATCATGGCGAATGCCCTGCCGCGGCCAATGCAGAAACCACCGCGCGGGCCGGCGCGCTGCAGGCTGCGCCAATAGACGCGCATCTGATACCCACAGGTTAAATTGCACATCCAATCGGTTATAGCTTAGGGGTAATTTCAGTTCCCAAGCTAACATGGCAACTGCCCAGTTGCTGGCAAAACAGAAACCACCGCGCGCGTCGGCGAGTTGCGCGCTGCACCAATTAAAGGGAATGCGCAAACCGCGGGTTATGTGTACAATCCAACTGGCCACCGCCCAGGGTTCACTTGAGTTCCCAGGCCAACATGGCGACTGTCCTATTGCGGACAATACAGAAATCACAGCGCGCGTCGGCACGTTGCACTCTAAACGGACTTGAGAAAAACCAAGTTAGGTCGAAAATCCATTCAGTCATCGCTAGGGGTTCACTTCGGTTCTCAGGCCGCCATGGCGACTGCCTTATTGCTGACAAAGACAGGGGCCACTGTTCAGGACAGCGAGCGCGCGGGCACTGGGGCGTAGTGCGCTGTATCCAAAAAAAAGACACGCACGAACCGCATGCTGGCTTGGACTTGCAATCGGCCGTCGCTTAGGGTGCACATTAGCCCCCAAGCAAACGTGGCGACTGTCCCACTGCGGACAAGACAGAACCCCCCCCCACACACACACACACAAACACACACACACACACACCAGACATGGGAACAACATTGGGTCACATTTGTGGGCGCAGATTCTGACTCACATGCAATTGTTGAGAATACTACTCATTGCGCATGATACTCATACAGTATTACACATGATGCGTATGGCAGACATGATACAGAGACACCGTGTGGTCACATTTTTGGGGCAAGTTGTTGCCGCCACGATGCTCGATGCAGATGATACATGCGGGCCCTGATTTTTTTGGTCGACGTCCAGCTCCATACGACATTGATCACTCCGGCGTCGCCGTGCCGCCGTACACCAGCAGCTCGCCGTTCTCGCCCCGCACTTCTTCCCTCACTGGAAGCTCACTGCATACGCCCATCTCCTCATACACTGGAGCATCGCCAGCCTCCGCACTGGCACCTGCAGCAAAGTCTGCAAGGGTACGCTTGCACTCAGTCTTGGATACATCTGCCGGATCCTCTGTGCTCACGAGGAAAAAGAAAAAAAATAAAAACAACAAAGAAAAAGACAAGAAAAGAAAGAAAAAAATCAACAAAAAAAAGAGAAAAAAAGAAAAAATGAAAAAAAAAAAAAAAAAGAAAAAAAGAAAAAAAACGAAAAAAGCAAAAAAAGAAAAAAAAAAATAGAAAGAAAGAAAAGAGAGAGAAGGAATGAAAATAACGATAATATGGAAGAGAACAAAGAAAAAAAACAAAAAAAGAAGGACAAAATAAAAAAAAAAAAATAGACAAAAAAATAAAGAAAGACAGGAGAAGAAAAAGAAAAAAGGAAAAGAAGAAAAATAAAGGGAAAAAAAAAAAAAAAAAAACAAGGAGTCCACGAGGTTGTTGCCCATGTCCATGGATACAACAGGGTCCGCGTCATACTCACCTTGATCTGCAAGAGCATACTCCATGCCTTTCCCCTCGTCGTCAGATGACGATACAGAGTCATACCCGCGCTCCAAAATCTCGCCCTCCTGCTCGGGCCCAGCCGGCAGGAAGTCACTGCGGCGGAGCTTGCCGAATACATGGCAGCCCTCGCGAGACTTGAAGCGACTGCAGGCAACGTAGCCATACCCTCTCGTAGCCACTCTCTTCTTCTGCTCGAAATATACACACCCGTGAAAGAGATCCGCGCCCTGCGCTCGACGCACCGTGGTCGCATACCCGTAGCAGCAAGGCAGGAATACCTCTCCGTTCTCCTCGATGGGGTGCACCAATACCATGTTGCCCGTACCCACCAGCCTGGCTGTAAACACTGAGTGTCCACGAAGCGACTCGCATACCGTGGCCAACGCCCCATTCACAAAGCCCCGCTGTTTGTCAAAGTTCCGACTCAGGCGAATGACGATACCAGGTCTGGCCAGAATGCGTAAGACGGACTTCGTGGTCGGGTCGCAATACCCACCCTTTTTCAGATCGGCCTCACTAATGCCGAGTAATGCCAGCGCCGCTCTGCATACCTCCGCCGAGCCCGCGTTCGTACACGTGAGCCAAGAAAACGGATGCCCTGTCTCCGCCGCCAACGCCATACCGCGCTCAACACAGGCCTCCAAGCACTCATGATGCCAGTGGCGGTCTCCAAAATACTCAGTCAAAACCGCTCGATCTGGCTGAGCCTCACGTATACGATTCAGGAAAACCAAGTGCTGCTTGTCAGCGGTGCGATACACGGTTTTCAAGTCGACCTTGTCCATTTGGTTGCAGAAGTGCTCGCACTGGCCCCCGCTCAATACTGGCTGTAACTGCTTAAAATCGGCCACGATAGCAGTGAAGGGTTTGTGCGGCTGCTCCCGCACCGAGGCGAAAAACCGCATCCATTCCTGGTCTTCATACTGGCTCCCTTCATCGCAAAGAATCAAATCAATACTTCTCAAAGCCGAGGGTGGGGCCCAGCGGACCTTGCCGTCCTTGCCGGCCCTCTTATACTTCAAGACTCCTTGTATCGTGTCCACTCGGATATTCTCGATACCAGGTCTGTCGGGCAGCTTGGACTTGTACTGGTGCACGAGATACCCGGTGGGGCACACGATCAAAACCTGAAGAGACTCACATGCCCAAATGGCCAGCTCCAACAATACTGCCGTCTTCCCACTGCCGGGCGGTCCAGAGATATACAAGAAACGCTTGCTGTTCTGCTTCTCCTCCTCGTCCTCCAGCGACACAGCCTTCTTGACCCGCTCGATGGCATCAGCCTGCTCTGGGCTCCACGTGCGCTGCTGATACTTCGGCCTGTTCAAGGTATCCCACTCCTGCCGAAGGCACTCATACTCTGGCGCGTTATTGCATCGAGCAACACGCTGATACAGCAGAAAATTCGCGTGTTGCTTCTGCTCAAAGCAGCCGACACGCTCATCGCGCATACCGCGAAATTGCAGATCGCGTCGGGCCAGCGAGAGCAGATACTCGAATGCTGCCCTGTCATTGGCAAATACAGGCTCTCCTGCAGTATACTCAGAGCCGAATGTGAGTATCTGGCCATCATCGCCCACACGCATCGGCAGCGCTTGAGTGTGGAATTTGAGATCACACGACGTCTCCACGATACCAACAGTGCCGGACCAATTCCAGGACATGAGATACTCGATCATGCCCACGAAATTCTTCATACTGTCCAGGTGATTGAACGTCCGAGGGAGTAATTGTGAAGCGTATACATGTGGCAGCATAGTCAGTGAATGCTGGCCCCAGTACCCGTCCGTCAGCTCGTACCAATACCTGCAGGCGACCACTTGCGTAGGTTCATACCTTTGATTATGTCGGCCGCCACGAAAATGCACGCAGTGGTTGCAGGAATCATACTCCCTGCCACGGTGCCATACCAAGAAACTGTCCGATACGGGAACCCCTGCGACCAGCTGCTCCCTCTTCTCCTGAAGGTAAAAGCCATACATCCTCGAGGAAAAGTTACCCTGCCGCCCGTCGTAATTCACCATGGCTGCCGGCTGCGGTGGATACAGCAATACATGAGAGTAGGACCGCTCAAACTCCGACAATTGCGCCAAACGGATGGCCACTTCCGGCAGGCACGGGCTGCTCTTGCTGAGCAAGCGATACGCGGTCAGCCAGGAGCTGTTCGCATTCTTCTGCACATACTCGCCGAGCCCGACGTCGACGGCATCGTGGTCCTTCGCGACATACCCTGAAATGTAGTTGAGCCGGCCGTTGCCTATCTGAACATCTATCTCGGCGCAGAATACAA
This sequence comes from Prorocentrum cordatum, assembly GCA_963575745.1. Taxonomy (NCBI): domain Eukaryota; class Dinophyceae; order Prorocentrales; family Prorocentraceae; genus Prorocentrum; species Prorocentrum cordatum. The sequence continues at coordinate 466,260 of CAUYUJ010000115.1, read as the reverse complement.
GCGAGAGGAACTTGACGAATGCCGACACGACAGCCGTCCCGGTGCGCCCCTGGAGATACTACAACAGCCCAAAGCATACAACCCACGCGCAGATGTGCCAGTGCGGGGTGCCACGGCCTTGGTACTCGGTCTTCATACACCACTCGTAAACGATGAAGTACTTGTGGCCCCAGCGGTTCGCCAGGAACAGCCAGATACAGCGAACCAGGTAGTACATATGAAGTGACATCATATACGCACCAGCAAAAATACAGCGAAGGTACGGCTCCATGAAATACGGCCTCGGGAACTTCCACTCCGCGGGCGCGATGGTGATGAACAAGTTCGGAAACGCGCACAGCCAGACCTGTCCCCGAATATTCCGGCAGTGTTGATACAGGGCCTCATAATTCTTCTCGTCGTAGCAGCGCACGAGCATGATACGCACAAGATCAGCGAGGGAGTCTTGCACAATCTCCCAAAACCCCGTAGACGCCTGCGAGTCCCGAGACATGACATCCCCAGTGACGCCGAGGCTCTTGGCACGGACTTGTGCATTGAAATACTTGTTCGCCAAGTGCTTCTCGTACAGGAAGAACGGCAGGTCCCGCTGCTCGCCATATACGCGGGCACTGGACAGCACCTTCCGAGCCCAAGACAGGCCGATGGATACCACACGGTTCGTGCTGTCCTGGGTCTCGGCATAGTAGTGCTCCATTATACCCGTATCTGTGAAGTCCGTGGTCGGGTACAAGACGGGATACATGGCACACTCGATACCTTTCATGACCACAAAGAGGTCGTAGGAGGACAGGTTCAAGGAGCTGCGGTTCTCGATACGGATCCTCTGGGACGTCAGAAAGCTATTTTATTGTTGTTTTTTTTTTTTTTTTCTTTTTTTTTTTGGTTGGTCAACCTCGCGATCGTCTACGTCGCCGTCGATCTCGTCGTCATCGTTCGTCGTCGTCGTCGTCGTCGTCGTCGTCGTCGTCGTCGTCATCGTCGCCGTCGTCGTCGCCGTCGTTCTCGTCGTCGTCGTCGTCGTCGTCGTCTTGGTCGTCGTCGTCGTCGTCGTCGTCGTCGTCGTCGTCGTCGTCGTCGTCGTCGTCGTGGTGGGAGCCCCTGCCCGCGCGGATCCTCTGTTCCGTCAGGAGGACGCGGTAATACTTGCTGTGCTCCCTCAAGAAGTGATACGCAGCCTTGCACCGCTCCGTAGGCAGACTCGCTTCGCAGACCAGGTCCTTCTTGAAATACGCGCGCGAGAGCCCCACCTTCTTCCAGTTGAACTGGTGCGCGGCGCCATACCGCTCCTGCTGCACGGAGGTCTTCAATACGACGATGCTCAGAGCACGACATTCGTCCACGGTCATCTCATGCATACAGGGTCCAGTGGTGTGGTCCAGCGAAAACTGCCCAAAGGAATACCGAGGCCAGCTGATACACTCCTTTGCCTCGTAGCCCGACTTCGTGGCCAAGGGGATCCAATACAGCTCCGACGTCTTTGCTACCTTGAGGGCCTTGCCGTGGTTCTGCATACGCCGGTTGAACTTCTCGAGAGGGGTCTCTTTGCCAGAACAGCAAGGGCATGTGGCAACCACAGGCGTATACATGCCTGGCTTATACCACCATCTCGAAGATATACCAACTTGGCCACAGGCGTGCACCACTGGGTCGTGCGGTACTTGCCGACGATACGCCGCCAGCATGTCTGGTTGCTCCGACGTGCTGCGGTCCTGATATACACGATTCGAGAAATACTCGTCATTAAAGAAGAACGAGCCGCAGGCCTCGCAAGCGGACCAACTCCCGTAGCACACCCAGAACGCAAAATCCGTCAAATTATACTGCTTATGGTAGGTGGCCTGGATACTGGTGAGTAATGACATGGACCAAGACTGTCGCTGAAATACCTCCTGGCACTTCAACATGGCATACGCAGCAACAAGACAAGCGTCCGCCGCCATTTTCGGGAATACTATGCACCGGTCAGCTGTCGCCACGCTGCAAGCTCTCGCATACCAGCCGTGCTCTTTGTCGGAGATACACGCGTGCGCAGTCCTGGGCAGCACCTGGCCCTGGAAGGTCTTCTCGTAGGCCTCCAACACAGGGCCTGGCAGCACATCCTTGTATACGAAAGCATCCGGATACTCGAGAGCCAACCTGGCATGCCGTTCGTGTTCTCCAAAAAATACCGCAAGATTGTGCAAAGGCACCAACTCTTCCGCCACGCCCAAGCGCTCACATAAGGATATACGCACAGTCTCCAGAGCAGATCTGGCCCGGGCGCGCAGAGAGGGAGCAACCCCCCAGGTGTGCCCGAGCTTGCTATCCAGAGAGACGAAGGAATACAAGAACTCCCACTCGTGCTGCTCCAGGTGGTCGCTGGTCCAGTATTCGCCACGCTGCTCGCGATAGCGACGATACGCTATGAGCCGCTGCGTGGTCCTGCAATCAACGAGATACTGCGCCAATAACTGCTTTTTCACCTCCTCGGCCGAGACGCCCTTCTGCAGCTGCTCCAGGACAAACTCCCCGCATACGTGGCGATGTATGTCCTCAGCATTCTCCAGTAGTGCCAGCTGCTGAGAGGGCGCCTTCAGCCACGTCTGAAGATTAGCGCAATGGGCAAATACCCCGGTCTCCGCGCGATACTTGTCCACCAGCGCTCGCCCCCTCAAGCCTTCTACGTGATACCAGTACTGGAGGTCCCTGCGCGACAGCGCGTAGACGGCGGAATTGCCGTGTTTGGCACCGTCTCCGAGGCGATACCTGCCAAACCACTCTCGACAGACATTCGGACCCGTCTCATACCCCCAGGCCTTCAGACGCACCTGCATATTCCGGTAGTCGAGGCCAAGGCCCAGGTCGGAGACCTCCTCTCGATACCGCTTGCCGCATGCCGCCTCTAGAGCCTCCACCGTCATCAGCGTCATACGAACCACATCTGTTGAGGAAGAAGCTGCCGTGGCCTGCTGCTTGGTTACGGGCTCCTCCCAGTCGACCGCGGCAGGCCGTTTGGCCACGCGGGCAGATCCGGCGGCGGCTGGCCGTTTCAATACCCCGCCTGCGACCCGCGCCGCCGGGCGCTTCAATACACGCCTGGTGACGGCCTGGGCGGATGAAGCCGTCGCCTGCACTGAAGAGCTCACCGACGCATACGCATCGCACCACTGTCTCAACACTCCTCGGGACACCAAGACAGCTTTCCGTCGCATACGCAACACGGTATGCAAGGTGTGGTACTTCAGCCCTGGATATACCGCGCGCATGTGGTCACCAAGTGCCGCGTCGAGCTTGTCAGCCGTGTCATACTGCAAAGGTCCGGAGTCAGGGTGATACTTCACGTACCATTGCCTCAAAACCATACCGCTGACAGCGACGGGAGGGTCGCTCTCCGAGAGCATCTGCGAGAGGACCTCCGCGGCGGCCTCGTCGGCAAAGCTCTCCCGATACTGATTGAGTCGAAGACGCAGGCCTATACATTCCTCCACAGCTTGGGCAGTATTCAATGCTCCCTTGGCGCCCCAGTCCGTGCTGAGCCACTTCTGACATACCCTGGCGTCAGCAGATACAGATAAATGTCCCAGGAGCCACTGCTTCAAGACGGCCCCGTCAGTTGTCCCCTCGGGCATGTCTGTGCGAATACGTTCTCCATGCCAGGTCTCCAGATGGCCAGCGTTCTGCACTTTGACAAGCGTCTCTTTGGAAGAATACTGCAGTAACCACGTCGTTGCGACCTTATTTGACACATACAGTGGTGGATCCAACTGTCGGAGCGCCCCGCATAATTTAAAAGCTGTATTATACTCGATGCCCAGGTGGCGGATGGCAGAGCCGTGGTGCTCCTCCAGCTCCGTGGCGCTAGATATACTGACCGTGCCAGGCACAACCCGATACTTGCACCACCAAAGCTTGCACGCCTGGTGACTGACCTGGATACCCTTTGCAACGAGCGCCTGATGCAAATAATACGGGCTGCCGCAGTCAGCCAAGGGAGGCCGCGACAGCTCTGGGCCATACTGGTCGTCAAGGGCTTTCGCCGACAAAGCCATGACCCATCCAAGAACACAGGCGATTCCTTGATCCGAGATGGCTACGGATGTGACAGTGATCAGTCGGAGGCTTCCTGGGGCCGCTTGGGGTCCTCTTGGGGTAGGGGGGAAGCCTCCTGGAGCCGCTTGGGGTCCTCTTGAGCTTTGGGGGGCTTCTTGGAAGCATCTTGGGGCCTCTTGGGGGCTTATTGGGTCCTCACGGCGGGCTCTTGGGGCCTCTTGAAGGCCTCCTGGGGCAACCTATGGCGCAACCAGTCGGGAGCGTTTTATTCTCGGCGGCCGAGGGCGCAACCTATGGCGCAACCAATAGGAGGGCGTTTTATTCTCGGCGGCCGAGGGCGCAACCTATTGCGCAACCGCAAGGGATTATGGATGTATGTATGGGGGGGGGGAGGGGGGGGCAGGGGTGTGGGGGGGATGGGTGGGGTGGTGGGGGGGAGGTATGGGGGCTGGGGGGGTGTGTGGTTGGGGGGGGGGGGGGGGGAATGGGGTATGGGGAATGGGGTATGGGGGTGGGGATGAGGCACAATGGGGTATGGTGGATGGGTTATGGGGAGGTATGGGGTGTGTATGGTTATGTTTTTAAAAATGGTGGGGTGATGTGGGTGGGGGGGGATGGATGATGATGGTGGGGGATTATGGGATGGGGGTGGGGGGGGCACCCTGGCAGGCGCGCGAACCCCGTTGTAAGAGCGTGCGAAAGTAGCTCGCTCGAGCTCATGTAACATAAATGTTGGAAAACCATTGGTTTTTTTAGGATTCGGACAGCGCGCGCGGGTGGAAATTTTGAAAAGTCGTGCAGCTGTTTTTCGAGGACCTACGGTGCGATTCGTGTGATTTTATGATGCGCGGTGCTAAAATTCTTAAGAAGCCCAATGGTTTTTGGAGATTTCGGCGTGCGCGCGCGAAGAAAAAACGAATGTGTCCCGCATGGTATTATTTGACAGGGATGATGCCCTGGCAGGTGCGCAACCGTTGTCGCAGAAGTTCGAAAAAGTTGCTCGCAAAAGCCCGTTTGACAGAAATGTTTAAAAAGTGTTGGTTTTCCTACGAATCCGCAAGAGCGCGCGGGATGAGATTTTGACATTTTTTTGTTGAAAACCATTGGTTTTTTGATGTTTTTATGTTAAAATCGCTCCGAACACTAAGCTTTTGGAAGGATTTCGTCTTGCGCGCGCGAATGTTCACTTTACCTTATTTTTTGCAAGGGATTCTTGAAATTTGATTATATTAGAACAAGAAATGTCATTTTATAGTGTTTTTTGCAAGGGAAAGCGGGGGGAACAAAACAACCGGATCTGGATCACATCGTTTTACCTGAGGCTTCCTCACGAAAATGATGAAAATGTAGCTGCGGCCTAGGCGGCGCAGGGGGGGCGTGCACCAGGGGGCCCAACAATAATTATTCTTTAGAAGTAATTATAATGTTTCAACACAATATTTAAATTCGTAAAGGGCTTTCAGAACACTGCCGCCGGCCCCCTGTCTCGGATAATGGGAGATGCAAAGCTAAATCATGAGGTCTGGGCGCCGCCGTGAAGCAGTGTCGGGACCTGTTTGTTTTTCGACCCTGACCCTACGGATCTGCGTGAGGGGTGCCGCCAATTTCAGAAATGTAGCAAATCCCGTGTGTTTTCGGACCCCGACCCTACGAATCTGCGTGAGGGGTGCCATCGAATTTCAGCATTGTGGTACATCCCGTATGTTTTTGGACCCTGACACTGCCGATCTGCGTAGGGGACGCCACCGAATTTCAGAAATGTGGCACATCCCGTATGGTTTTGGACCCTGACCCCGCCGACCTGCGTGAGGGGCCCGAATTTTAGAAACGTGGCAAATCCTTTGTGTTTTTACACCCTGACCCCGCCGATCTGCGTGAGGGGTGCCACCGAATGTCAGAAATGTGGCAAATCCAATGTGTCCTCCACCATCCGTCCTCGGTGCGGTCGGGATGGCCTTTGTCGTGCACTCGACGCTGCCCTTTGCCCGCCAGCCAGTCGAACCGCTGGCGTCGCAGAACTCCCCGAAGAGTCCGACCAAGCCTCTCTCGAGGATGCTCGCTTACTGGAAGGGTCGAGACAGAGAAGTGGACCCTGACCCGCCGATCTGCGTGAGGGGTGCAAGCAAATTTGAGAAATATGGCAAATCCCATGTGTTTTTGGACCCTGACCCCGCCGATTTGTGTGAGGGGTCCCACCGAATTTCACACATGTGGCAAATCCCATGTGTTTTTGGACCCTGACCCTGCGGATCTGCGTGAGGGGTGCCACCGAATTTCAGAAATATCGCACATCCCGTATGTTTTTGGACCCTGACCCCGCCGATCTGCGTGAGCGGTGTCAATTTTTACTTACCCCAGCAATTCAGAGAAAACGTTTTGGGCGTGGTAAAAATGCCCGTTTTGGGCCTCCCCCCCTCGCGCGGTCCATCAACAAGGAACCGCAATCAGCAAGAAGTCAACAAGGAACAGTAAGCAGCAAGAAGCAGAACTTCAGCAGTGAAAAACTGGAAGCTGCAACTGGTACAGGAAACTGCGAGCCTTAGCCCTACAGCCCGGTGGCCCCACAAGGGGGCTGGCGGATATTGTTCGCGCTTATGTGCTCGAGAGTCATTCAGCGTGCTTGTCCCGAACCCTCAATACCCGCCCTCTTCGTGTTTGATCATATTATTTTTGGTGGGTAGACGTTTCTTCGTGAGTTCTGCGTGATTAGCCAGGAAGTTTCCAGCGAGAGGGCGATTCCTAAGTAAGTTCGAAGAAGTCCCCAGCGAACGCGCGATTCCTGAATGGCAAGGGCGCGGCGCCTGAGCAAATTGCGAGGACGTCTCAGGCGGAAGCGCGATTCCCGGGTAAATTGCGAGGAAGTCTCAAGCGGGAGCGGGGGACTGGACTAAATTTCGAGGAAGTATCAAGCGGGAGCCGTTGTTGTTGTTGTTGTTGTTGTCGTTGTTGCTGCTGATGTTGCTGCTGTTGTTGTTGTTGCTGTTGCTGTTGTTGTTGTTGTTGCTGTTGTTGTTGTTGTTGTTGTTGTTGTTGTTGTTGCTGCTGTTGTTGTTGTTGTTGCTATTGTTTGTTTGTGTTGTTGTTGCTGTTGTTGTTGTTTATGTTGCTGTGCTGTTGTTGTAAACCAGAGGCCAGGGGCACTGTTTGAGGAGGAATCTTTTCCCTTATAAAAACAGGGTGCGAGCGCCGGGAGGGACATTTCAATTGAACAAACACAATGTGCATTGGATGGGGGGATCAGCAATAATTGTTATTCAGTAGTGAGAGTTCAAGAAAAGAGCAAAAACAACAACATCAACAACAACAATCATTTTAAGACGGGTCGCCCTTATCTGCTCGAGTGTCCAATAACGCATATTTCCCAAACCCTCGATACCCACCCTCTTCGTCTTCGATCGAGTCCCTTTTGGGGGGTATACCTTTCTTCCCTGCAGGCCGGGCCCCGGCAAGCGGCGGGGCGGTCGCGGACCGTCAGCCTGGCCAGCGGCAGCGCTGATCGGCGGGGCGGCCGCGGACCGTCGACCCGACCCCAAGAGGGACGGACAGAGGACCGACGACGGCGACGACGACGACGACGACGGCGACGCCGACGACGACGGCGACGACGACGACGACAGCGACGACGACGACGAGCGAAAGCGGGAGCGAGAGAGAGTTCGACAGTAGGGCCACAGGGACACGAAGTAGGCCACGAAGGGCGACAGCGGGGACACGAAGGGAATGCGTATGGGGCCACGAAGAGCGCGAACGAGGGGGGGCCACGAAGGGCAGGTAATGTGGGGCTACAGAAGGCAACGATGAGGCCACTGAGGGTAGCAACTGGGCCACGTAGGACAGTGAGGGGGGCACAGACGGCGACAGCGGGGCCACGAAGGGCACGCACATGGGGCCACAACGGGTGCGACCGAGCGGGGGCCACGAAGGACATACGCATACTGGGCCGCGGAGGGCAAGGACGGGGCCACTGAGGGCAGCAACGGGGCCACGAAGGGCAGCGAGGGGGCCACGAAGGGCGACAGCGGGGCCACGAAGGGCACGCATATGGGGCCACCGCGGGCGCGAACGAGCGGGGGCCACGAAGGGTATACATATAGGAGGCCACGAAACAAAACGAGGGGGCCACGAAGCAATGCAACGGGGCCACGAAGGGCAGCGAGGGGGCCACGACGGGCTGCAACGGGGCCACGAAGGGCTGCGACGGGGCCACGAAGGGCAGCGAGGGGGCCACGAAAGGCTGCAACGGGACCACGAAACAAAGCGAGGGGCCGCTGATGGCAGCAATGGGGCCACGACGGGCAGCGGGAAGGCCACGAGGGGCTGCAACAGGGCCACGAAGGGCAGCGAGGGGGCCACGGAGGGCTGCAACGGGGCCACGAAGGGCAGCGAGATCCCGATTCCGAGGTAATCTGTGAGGGAGTCTTAAGCGTGAGCGCGAGAGCGCGACTCCAGAGCGCCAGAAGAACGATTCCTGAATAAACTGGAAGGAAGTCCAAAGCGACAGCGCGATTCCTGAATAAAATGCGAGGACGTCTCGGGGAGCGGGGGTCTTGGCTAAATTGCGAGGAAGTCTCGGGCGGAAACCGTTGTTATTGTATCCCGGGGGCCAGGGGCCCAGTTTGAGCCTCAAGATTTTCCGGGATAAAAGAAAACAGAGTGCGAGCGTCGAGGGGCACATTTTGATTGAGAGAAATTCGTATGCACCAGCCGGGGGGGTCAGCAATACTTATTCTTCAACAGTGAGAGTTCAACAACAACAATCATTTTACCCGCATGCGCGATGTTTCCAGACGAAATATGCGACCATCATGATAACCATCCACATCATGGTGGACTCGTGTTCTATAGAAGGGGCCGTTATTCCCATTCCAAGATACCCCGCCCAATGAGGTCTTGCAAACACCTCCTCCGAGGAATTTCAACAGATCCCGCCTCGGAACGCATGACGCGCCTTGCTGCGCCGATGCGAGACCGCCAGTGGAAACCCAGCGAAGGGTAAAGCACAAGGAAGTATCGAACGACAGGATTGCCTCGGTGGGGATGAGGGCTGTCGGCGGTGAGGCAAGGACCTGGCCCTGAATAGAAATGGAGGAAGTCTCGAGCATGGCTGCTGTTGTTGCTGGGAGCGGCGCCAATGCTGAAGAGAGTAGGGCGCTAGTCCATCGTAGAACCCAACGAAGTCTCGAGCGGGAGCGCTGGTGTTGTTGGGACGGCGGCTTTCGGCGGCGAGGGGGATAACCGCCTTGAGTAAGAAGGGGGGAAGCATCGAACGGGAACCGTGGTTTTGTCGGGACGGGGGCTGTCGGCGGCGAGGAACAGTACCGTCCCGAGGAAAATGAGACGAAACCTCGAGCAGGAACGTTGTTCTTGCTGGGAGCGGCGCCAATTCAAAAGAGAGTAGGGCGCCAGTCCAGCGTACAACGGAAGGAAGTCTTGGGCGGGAACGCTGGTTTTGTCGGGACGGCGGTTTTCGGCGGCGAGGAGGAACACCGCCTTGAGTAAGAAGGGAGGAAGCATCGAGCGGGAGCCGTGGTTTTGCCATGACGGGGGTTGTCGGCGGCGAGGAACAGTACCGTCCCGAGGAAAAAGGGAGTAAGCCTCGAGCGGGAACTTTGTTCTTGCTGGGAGCGGCGCCAATTCAAAAGAGAGTAGGGCGCCAGTCCAGCGTAAAACGGAAGGAAGTCTCGGGCAGGAGCGCTGGTTTTGTCGGGGCGGCGGCTTTCGGCGGCGAGGAAGAGCACCGCCTTGAGTTATAAAGGGAGGGATCCTCGAGCGGGACCATTGTTTTTGCTGGGGGCGGCGCCGATGAGAGAAAGACTAGCGCGCCAGTCGAAGGTAAAACGGGAGGAAGTCTCGAGCGGGAGCGTTGGTTTTGTTAGGACGGCGGCTTTCGGCGGCGAGCGAGAACATCAGCCCTGAGCAAAAAAGAAGGAAGTCTCGAGCGGGAGCGTTGTTGTTGTTGTTGCTGTTGCTGTTGCTGTGGCTCTTGCTGTTGCTGTTGTTGTTGTTGCTGTTGCTGTTGCTGCTGCTGTTGCTGTTGCTGTTGTTGTTGTTGTTGTTGGGGGGCCAGTTTGGGCGGTCCCCAAAACCGCTCGAGCGTGAACCTGATTTTCAATGGAAATATAGCCGGCGCCCCGGCGAGGGCGCCAGGGCGCCTGGAAGGGGTCCAACAATAATATTTGTTTAGTATCCAACAGAACAGCAACAATTACTCACTGCGTGGAGCTCCCCATATGTGCATCTCATGTTTATCTTATGCCGTAGTGAGCGTCTGACTATAAGAGCGCGCCCATGCGGGCGACAGGCCCGACGAGCCTGAGACATCTTTGAAATCTGCTGTGGACGCAGACGATGTTGGGCACCGAAACAGGCAAACCGCCTGAGACATCCCCACAATCTGGCCGCGAACGGGCCCGTGATATACCCCCTGGCGGTTCCCCCCTAGGGGTGCTGAAGCCAGCGCCCCGCCTAAGGCATCCTCAAAATCTGCCGTGCGTTGAGTAACTCAGATTATGAGAAGGTCTGATGATGTGTATGTCTAAGTATGAGTAAGTCTGTGTATGAGTACGTCTGGGTATGAATAAGTCTGAGTATGAGTAAGTCTGTGTATGAGTAAGTCTGTGTATGTGTACGTCTGGGTATGAGTAAGTCTGAAACCAGCGCCCCGACTGACACATCCTCCAAATCTGCGGTAATCGCAGACGATGTTGGGCACCGAAACAGGCAAACCGCCTGAGACATCCCCACAAACTGGCCGCGAACGGGCCCCCTGGCGGCTCCCCTTAGGAGTGCTGAAACCAGCGCCCCGCCTGTGACATCCTCCAAATCTGCTGCAATCGCAGACGATGTTGGGCACCGAAGCAGGCAAACCGCCTGAGACATCCCCACAATTTGGCGGCGAACGGGCCCGCGATATACCCCCTGGCGGTCCCCCTTAGGCGTGCTGAAACCACCAGCGCCCCGACTGCGACATCCTCCAAATCTGCTGCAATCGCAGACGATGCTGGGCACCGAAACAGGCAAACCGCCTGAGGCATCCCCACAAACTGGCCGCGAACGGGCCCGTGACATACCCCCTGGCGGCTCCCCTTAGGGGTGCTGAAGCCAGCGCCCCGCCTGAGACATGTTTGAAATCTGCTGTAGACGCAGACGAGGTTGGGCACCGAAGCAGGCAAACCGCCTGAGACATCCCCACAATTTGGCCGCGAACGGGCCCGCGATATACCCCCTGGCGGTCCCCCTTAGGCGTGCTGAAACCACCAGCGCCCCGACTGCGACATCCTCCAAATCTGCTGCAATCGCAGACGATGCTGGGCACCGAAACAGGCAAACCGCCTGAGGCATCCCCACAAACTGGCCGCGAACGGGCCCGTGACATACCCCCTGGCGGCTCCCCTTAGGGGTGCTGAAGCCAGCGCCCCGCCTGAGACATGTTTGAAATCTGCTGTAGACGCAGACGAGGTTGGGCACCGAAGCAGGCAAACCGCCTGAGACATCCCCACAAACTGGCCGCGAACGGGCCCGCGATATACCCCCTGGCGGTTCCCCTTAGGCGTGCTGAAACCACCAGCGCCCCGACTGCGACATCCTCCAAATCTGCTGCAATCGCAGACGATGTTGGGTACCGAAACAAGCAAACCGCCATAGGCATCCTCGCAAACTGGCCGCGAACGGGCCCGTGATATACCCCTTGGCGGCTCCCCTTAGGAGTGCTGAAACCAGCGCCCCGCCTGAGACATGTTTGCAATCTGCTGTAGACGCAGACGAGGTTGGGTACCGAACCAGGCAAACCGCTTGAGACATCCCCACAATCTGGCCGCGAACGGGCCCGTGATATACCCCCTGGCGGCTCCCCCTTAGGGGTGCTGAAGCCAGCGCCCCGCCTGAGGCATCATCAGAATCGGCCGTGCGTTGGGCAAATCAGGTATATGAGAAGGTCTGAGTATGTGTAGGTCTGAGTATGGGTAAATTTGTGTATGAGTACGTCTGGGTATGAGTAAGTCTGAGTATGAGTAAGTATGTGTATGAGTAAGTCTTTGTATGCGTACGTCTGAGTATGAATAAGTCTGAGTACGGGAAGGTCTGAGTATGAGTAAGTCTGAGTATGAGTAAGTATGGGTCTGAATAAGTGTGTGTATGGGTAACTCTGGGTATGAGTAAGTCTGTGTATGAGTACGTCTGGGTATGAGTAAGTCTGAGTATGAATAAGTCTGTGCATGAGTAAGTATGTGTTCTGAGTGTGTATTTGTTCTCTGGAGTCGGTGGCGTCCAAGAAATAACAATAACCCCATCTTAGGATATGGGGACAACAACTACACTCATGTTGAGACTGTTCGCTTTTAGCTGCTCGAGTGTCCGTTAACGCGTATTTCCCAAACCCTCAATATCCGCCCTTTCCTTCTTCGATCGTACCCTTTTTGGGGGGGTAGACCTTTCTTCCCTGCAGGCCGGGCCCTGGCAAGCGGCGGGGCGGCCGCGGACCGTCGGCCTGGCAAGCGGCAGCGCTGATCGGCGGCAACCTGACCCCAAGAGGGACTGACAGGAGACCGACCACGACGACGACGACGTCGACGACGACGTCGACGACGACGACGACGGCGACGACGGCGGCGACGACGACGACGAGCGAAACCGAAAACGAGAGAGAGAGAGAGAGAGAACGACAGCACGGCCACGAAGGGCACGAAGTAGACCATGAAGGGCGACAGCGGGGCCACGAAAGGCATGCACATGGGGCCACGACGGGCGCGAGCGAGCGGGGGTCACGAAGGGCAGATAATGCAGGGCCACAGAAGGCAACGACGGGGCCACTGAGGGTAGCAACTGGGCCACGTAGGACAGCGAGGGGGCCACGAAGGGCGACAGCGGGGCCACGAAAGGCATGCACATGGGGCCACGACGGGCGCGAACGAGCGGGGGCCACGAAGGGCATGCGTATATTGGGCCGCGGAAGGCAAGGACAGGACCACTGAGGGCAGCAACGGGGTCACGAAGGGCAGCGAGGGGGCCGCGAAGGGCGACAGCGGGGCCATGAAGGGCATGCATATGGGGCCACGACGGGCGCGAACGAGCGGGGGCCACGAAGGGCATACATACATGGGGCCACGAAAGGCAGCGAGGGGGCTACGACGGGCTGCAACGGGGATACGAATGGCAGCGAGGAGGCCGCGAAGGGTTGCAACGGGGCCACGAAGGGCAGCGAGGGGGCCACAACGGGTTGCTAAGGGGCCACGAAGGGCAGCAAGGGGGCCACGAAGGGCAGCAACGGGGCCACCAAGGGCAGCGAGGGGGCCACGAAGGGGTGCAACGAGGCTACGAAGGGCAGCGAGGGAGCCACGAAGGGCAGCAACGGGGCCACGAAGGGCAGCGAGGGGGCCACGAAGGGCAGCGAGGGGGCCACGAAGGGCAGCGAGGGGGCCACGAAGGGCTGCAACGGGGCCACGAAGAGCAGCGAGGGGGCCACGAAGGGCTGCAATGGAGCCACGACGGGCAGCGAGGGGGCCACGAAGGGCTGCAACGGGGCCACAAAGGGCAGCGAGGGGGCCACGAAGGGCTGTACGGGGCCACGAAAGCAGCGAGATCCCGATTCGTAAGCTATCGGTGAAGGGGTCCTAAGTGTGAACGCGACTCCTGGGTGCCTGGGTGTCGGGGGCGCGGCGCTTGAGTAAACAGCGGGAAATGCAAACACAAGGGCGCTATTCTTCAGTACATTGCAAGCAAGTCTCCAGCGAGATCGCGATTCCAGAGCGCCGAGAGAGCGATTCCTGAATACATTATAAGGAAGTCCTAAGCGAGAGCGCGATTTTGGAATAAAGTGAGAGGAAGTCTCAGGCGGGGGCCGTTGTTGTTGTAACCCGGGGGCCAAAGGCCCAGTTTGAGCTTCAAGGTGCCCCTTGATAGAACATACCCCGGCAAAACAACCTAACAGAGAGGTGTAGAAGCATATCTGGAAGCATTCCCCTGAAGATTCAGATGAGAACCCAGTTGTAGAATTCTGCTGTTCTCGCAGTCGCAGTCGCATTCGCGATGACAGTCGGACTGGCAACGGCAGTCGCAGTCACAGCCTCAGCCTCGGCCTGCCTCAGCATCAGCTTGCCTCAGCCTCAGCATCAGCCTGCCTCAGTCTCAGCCTCAGCATGCCTCAGCCTCAGCCTCAGCCTCAGCCTGCTTCAGCCTCAGCCTCAGTCTGCCTTCAGCCTCGGCCTCAGCCTCAGCCTGCCTCAGCCTCAGCCTGCATCAGCCTCAGCCTGCCTCAGCCTCAGCCTGCCTCAGCCTCAGCCTGCTGCGCTCCCGAATAGTCCTGCGGCCTCAGCCTGCCTCAGCCTCAGCCTGCATCAGCCTCAGCCTCAGCCTCAGCCTGCCTCAGCCTCAGCCTGCTGGCTCCCCGCCCTGCGGCCTCAGCCTGCCTCAGCCTCAGCCGTCAATCAGCTCAGCCTCAGCCTCAGCCTGACTCGCCTCAGCCTGCTGCGCTCCCGCATAGTCCCTGCGGCCTCAGCCTGCCTCAGCCTCAGCCTGCAGCAGCCTCAGCCTCAGCCTCAGCCTCAGCCTCAGCCTTCAGCCTCAGCTCAGCCTCAGCCTCAGCCTCAGCCTCAGCCTGCATCAGCCTCAGCCTGCTGCGCTTCCCGCATAGTCCCCTGCGGCCTCTGCCTGCCTCAGCCTCAGCCTGCATCAGCCCTCAGCCCTCAGCCCGCCTCAGCCTCAGCCTGCTGCGCTCCCGAATAGTCCTGCGGCCTCAGCCTGCCTCAGCCTCAGCCTGCATCAGCCTCAGCCTCAGCCTCAGCCTGCCTCCGCCTCAGCCTGCTGCGCTCCCGCATAGTCCTGCGGCCTCAGCATGCCTCAGCCTCAGCTTGCATCAGCCTCAGCCTCAGCCTCAGCCTCAGCCTCAGCCTCAGCCTCAGCCTGCCTCAGCCTCAGCCTGCTGCGCTCCCGCATAGTCCTGCGGCCTCAGCCTGCCTCAGCCTCGGCCTGCATCAGCCTCAGCCTCAGCCTCAGCCTGCTTCAGCCTCAGCCTGCTGCGCTCCCGCATAGTCCTGCGGCATCAGCTTGCCTCAGCCTCAACCTGCATTTCTCAGCCTCAGCCTCAGCCTCAGCCTGCGTCAACCTCAGCCTCAGCCTCAGCCTCAGCCTGCCTCAGCTTCAGTTTGCTGCGCTCACGCACAGTCCTGCGGCCTCGGCCTGCCTCAGTCTCAGCCTGCATCAGCCTCAGCCTCAGCCTCAGCCTGCCTCAGCATCAGCCTGCTGCGATTCTGAAGCAAAATGTGGCCGGGGCCTAGGCGAGAGCACGATTCCAGCATTACAATGAAGGAAGTCTCGGGCGAGAGCGCGATTCTGAAGCAACATGTGGCCGGGGCCCAGGCGAGAGCAAGATTCCAGCATAAACTGTAAGGAAGTCTCAGGCGAAACGCCCGCCCGCGGCATTCCCTGGCACCCGCCCAGACCCCCTTGGGGAGTCAAGATGTTCTCTTTTGACGCCATTCGAAACCTATCAGTCTTCGCTGTTAGGTCACAGGGTGCGAGCCCCGGGAAAGGCATTTCGACTCAATTATCCTGGCGAAGGACCCAACCATATGCAGTTGTGAGTATCGCAATTGTGAGTATCTTCTTCGGTGGCGCTCCCTATGGGGCCACGAACCGCATGAGGGGTGTGCCGAAATGTGGCGGGGTACACAACGCAAAGGAATACGATAGATCTGATTACGAGAGAAAGAACGCGGGTGAGTCAGAGCGCGAGGGAATCTGAGTATGAATGGGTCTGCGCGCGAGTGAATATATTTGCATGAATGCGATCATGGAACCGCCTAGTGTAAGTGTCGAGCATGCCTGTCCGAACACGCGTGACACTGGGCGTGGCCGCCGCAGGCAGCTTCCGCGGGAACCCCGACGGCAGCGTCCGCACGTCGCGACGCCCATGTCGGCACGCCTCTTGCGAGGATCGCGCCCGCTTTCGGCTCTTCTTTTCCTTCCTCTTTGCCCGCGCACTCCAAAATCCAAGGCTGCGGGCGCAGCGCAGCGCGGAGTCCCCGCGACGCGCGCTGGTCGCCCCGGGCGGGGTCCCAGCGACGCGCGCGGGTCGTCCGCTGCGCGAAGCAGAGAGAGCTGACTAGCTAACTGGCTGGCTGATAGCGGGCAAGTCTCTGACCGCTGGGCAGAGCGACGACGGGCGAACGAGGCGCCGGGCCCCCCGCAGCACGGAGTTCCCGCGACGCGCGCTGGTCGCCCCGAGAGGGTCCCAGCGACGCGCGCGGGTCGTCCGCGGCGCGAGGCCAAACAATTAGTCGGGCAGTCGAGAGAAGGCGCGGCTCGGGGGAGACGCTCCTCAGGTCAGGCCTCGCGGATGAACTCGGTGAAGCCGAGCTCCCTGGCGAGGGCCGTCGCTTCCCTCCTGCACCGCTTCGTGCGCGCCGCAAACTGCTCCAGCTGCTTCCGCAAGCCCTGCGGCGGCCCTGCCAGGAAGAACTCGATGCGCGGCGCCCGCATGAGCAGGAGGTCCTCGTGGCGCGTGGCGCGCGAGAGCAGCACGTAGAGCTCCAGCCACCAGTCGTCGTCCTCCTTCTTGCCGTTCCCTACCTCGTGGCGGCCGCAATCCAGGATCACGCCTGGGCGACGTCGACCGAGGGAGCAGCGCGCCGGGCAGCCGACGGCCCAGGGCGAGAGTCCACAGGACCGAGAGATGGTCTGGCCGCGGACTGCTCGCGCCCCGGAGGTCTGGCCGCCCCCGGAGCGCCGTTCCCCCGCCCCGTCGCCTTCGCGCAAGGTGCGCCCCTGGCACGCCACCGTGGTGATGACCCTGCCGTGCGAGAAATGCGGGGGGTGTGCCGAAATGGGTGGGGGTGACGCATGCGGGCGGCGGCACTGAGGCCTTCGGTGGAGCTCCCTATGGAGCCACGAAACGTGTGAGGGGTGTGCCGAAATGGGTGTGGGGGACGCATGCGGCCGCGGGCACTGGGGCCTTCGGTGGAGCTCCCTATGGAGCCACGAAACGTGTGAGGGGTGTGCCGAAATGGGTGTGGGGACGCATGCGGCCGCGGGCACTGGGGCCTTCGGTGGAGCTCCCTATGGAGCCACGAAACGTGTGAGGGGTGTGCCGAAATGGGTGTGGGGGACGCATGCGGCCGCGGGCACTGGGGCCTTCGCGGGCAGCTGGTGGCCTGGGGGACGCATGCGGCCGCGGGCAGAGCTCCCTATGGAGCCACGAAACGTGTGAGGGGTGTGCCGAAATGGGTGTGGGGACGCATGCGGGCGCGGGCACTGGGGCCTTCGGTGGAGCTCCCTATGGAGCCACGAAACGTGTGAGGGGTGTGCCGAAATGGGTGTGGGGGACGCATGCGGCCGCGGGCACTGGGGCCTTCGGTGGAGCTCCCTATGGAGCCACGAAACGTGTGAGGGGTGTGCCGAAATGGGTGTGGGGGACGCATGCGGCCGCGGCACTGGGGCCTTCGGTGGAGCTCCCTATGGAGCCACGAAACGTGTGAGGGGTGTGCCGAATGGGTGTGGGGGACGCATGCGGCCGCGGGCACTGGGGCCTTCGGTGGAGCTCCCTATGGAGCCACGAAACGTGTGAGGGGTGTGCCGAAATGGGTGGGGGGACGCATGCGGCCGCGGGCACTGGGGCCTTCGGTGGAGCTCCCTATGGAGCCACGAAACGTGTGAGGGGTGTGCCGAAATGGGTGTGGGGACGCATGCGGGCGCGGGCACTGGGGCCTTCGGTGGAGCTCCCTATGGAGCCACGAAACGTGTGAGGGGTGTGCCGAAATGGGTGTGGGGGACGCATGCGGGCGCGGGCACTGGGGCCTTCGGTGGAGCTCCCTATGGAGCCACGAAACGTGTGAGGGGTGTGCCGAAATGGGTGTGGGTGACGCATGCGGCCGCGGGCACTGGGGCCTTCGGTGGAGCTCCCTATGGAGCCACGAAACGTGTGAGGGGTGTGCCGAAATGGGTGTGGGTGACGCATGCGGCCGCGGGCACTGGGGCCTTCGGTGGAGCTCCCTATGGAGCCACGAAACGTGTGAGGGGTGTGCCGAAATGGGTGTGGGGGACGCATGCGGCCGCGGGCACTGGGGCCTTCGGTGGAGCTCCCTATGGAGCCACGAAACGTGTGAGGGTGTGCCGAAATGGGTGTGGGGGACGCATGCGGCCGCGGGCACTGGGGCCTTCGGTGGAGTGGAGCCACGAAACGTGTGAGGGTGTGCCGACGATGATGATGATGATGATGATGATGATGATGATGATGATGATGATGATGATGATGGGAGGGGGGAGGAGGCAGCGGGAGGAAGGAAGGAAGGAAGGAAGGAAGGAAGGAGAACGCGGGGCACCGTCTCTTCAAAACGAGGACCCAACACCACAGGATGGTTGGGAAAAATACAATGTGCACCAGTGGGGGGGGATCCACCACAATTATTCTTCTGAAATGAGAATTCAACAACAGCAGCAACAACAACAGCAACAGCAACAGCAACAGCAACAGCAACACCACCACCAACAACAACAACAACAACAACAGCAGCAACAACAACAACAACAACAACAACAACGCAAGAAGCAGAACCCTCATCACGGACCCCCACTTTAGCCACGCACCCAGGGACAGTGAATGACCGTTCGGCCCCCTCACTCTGACAAAAGTATATAAGAACATGTATATATATAGAGAGAGAAAGAGAGAACACAACAATACCACACAAAGACAGCGAGACATACATCTATAGAGAGGGGGAGCGGGGGGGGAGGCCAGCAGCACGCGAAGGGCAGGTATCGGAGGAGGGCTTTGTCGAGGCATCCATATGCCACCCCCATGGGGTGCCACGGCCGCGTCGCGGTCTCGGCCAGAGTGATTTGCCCCCTCCCAAAGTGGGCGGCGCGACGGCGCGAGGGCGCGAAGGTGGCCGCGCACCGCGGGGCGCGGGGCGCGAAACATGGGCGACAGTGGCGGCGGGCTCGGGGCAGGCACGGGGCGGAGGGAGGATTATCGAGGCCTCCTGGATGGGGTCGGATGATCGCGCCGCATCGCCGATGCATCGGCGATGCGGCTCGATGCGGAGCCCGATGTTCTGCACGCCAACGGCGCCAATGCCTCGTCGAAGCCGCCGATATGCGGCGCGATCCTGCGAGCCCGTCTGCTCGGACCCCCATCGAGGAGGCCTCTAGACCAGCACTCGGCACAGCGATCAATGAAGTGAGAGATCGCGCCCTAACTCTACGTGCCACCATGGGGGTTTTTGGCAACGGCATGTGCTCAGGAAGGTGAGGCAGTCAATTGGGTCAATACTCCAAATCCCTTCTTAATCGTCTCCCGGGTCCGGTTTTTATGGCGCCTTTTTTGTAATTAGGGGTGTCTGGTTTATGAAATCGCTTCGCTCATTCCGCCGGCCCATTTTCGCGCACCGGGAGGCAGTGCACAGGAAGCTCTTGGGAGTTCTCCGAGGCTTGCGGGGACGTCTTCACCTGGAGCGCTGACCGCCTGCTTGGGGCCTCCTGGGGCCTCTTATAAGGACCTCTGGGGACCTCCTGGGGGTTGCTTATGGCCGAGGGCTCGACATGTTGTAAGTTTGATGTTGTCGGAACCAGCCGGGGAATATGTCTTCCAGCGACTGCGTCTCGCCGATGGCGTTTCCTGGGTGCCCGGATCGTACCGGCCGGCTGCCGGAGGCCCGAACCATGATCCGAAAACGACCAGGGGATGAGGCTCGGGGGGGGGAAACACGTCGAGCTGCAATGCACTGGGCTCCCGACGGCGAATCCGTACGCTCGCCCTCTCATTGCCGACAGGGCCCCGATAGACCCAACCTGCCCAGGACCCATGCGGGTTCGCTGTCTCAAGGCCTATCGCTGATGTGTCGGCGATGCATCGCCGAATCCGGGTCGGTGTTTCCCTCCCTGAGCGGTCCCCCCCTTTCTCGTTGCCCTTGAGAAGGCCGAGCTGGTGATGGCCACACGACGGGGCAGAGCGCGCTACCAAACCACCAACCCAACCCCAACCCAAACCACCCCGGTGGGGGGGGGGTCGGGGAACATGGACAAAAACACATATGAAGCCCGTACCCCCCAACCCGAAATTCGGGCGAGATTCGGGTCTTCGGGCTGGGTTGGGGTGGTCTGGTAGGTCTAGTCGGTAGGGGAAGAGGACCCAGCCGCCGGACGCTTCCGTCGGTCGCCGGAGCTTCTCGAGCCCCCCGGGGGTGCCCTTCGGCAGCTCCGCCTCGCCGAGGGCATCTTGGCCGCGCCGGGATCGTCCCAGAGGGCCGCCCGAGGGCCGAGCTGTGGACCGACCTGGCCCCGGCACCGAAGGAGGAGGAGCCCAGAGACCCGGGCGCTGCAAGCTTGGTCCCAGACGGCGTGGTCGCCCGGCTCGGGGCTTCGGGGCTATGATCAGGGGCATCGATAGGGGGGGTAGGCACAGGAGTCGACGCATCGAGCCCCAATCGCCCACCGATCGCAGATAGGGGCCCGATCGCCCCAGCCTGCCCAGGAAGGCGCGGATTCACTATCGGAGGCCTATCGCTGGTCTATTGGCGATGTATCGCCGATTCCAGGTCGATGCTTCCCCCCCTATGCCTACCCCCCTATCGTTGCCCCGTACATGACAGATCGATCCCGCTTGAGGGATGCCGCAAAGAAATCGGACCTCAGGGAAGGCAGGAAGGAGGGAAACAATGTATGAACACTTGGTTTGAAAGCTCCGCGCGGCTTGCTTGGGTCTGCGATGGGCCCCTGCTGGCGGCGCCGCTGGCGCACCCCCCGGCGCGATCCGCGCGCCAGGGATAGGTGTCCAGCGCCGAAACCGAAAGGAGGAAAATCCATAGATTTTGCCAATTGGAGCTCTTGTGGGAGTGCTGTTGGAGCCTCTTGGGGCGTCCAGGGGACATCCTGGGAGCTCCTCATGGTCGAGGGCTCGACATGTGGTTTCGTGTTTTCCCCCTTGGGCCTCTCTCGGAGCGTTCTTGGGGCCTTCTGGGGCCGTCTTGGAGTCGTCTTGGGCGGTCCTGGAGCCCTCTTGAGCCGTCTTGGGGCTCTCTGGAAGCCTTAAAGGACTCTGTTGGTGCGATCTGGGGGACCTCTTGGGCCGTCTGGGGGCGTCGGGAACCGAAAAGGGGGAAACGCCCAAACTGGTCCAGAACCTCTTGAAAATCATTGAATTTTACCTCTTGGAGCCCTCGTGGGAGAGCCTCTTGGGGCGTCTGGGGGCCCTCCTGGGAGCTCCTTATGGCCGAGGGCTCGACATGTGGTTTCGTGCTCTCCCTCTGGGGCCTCTCTTGGAGCGTTCTTGGGGCCTTCTGGGGCCGTCTTGGGGTCGTCTTGGGCGGTCCTGGAGCCCTCTTGAGCCGCCTTGGGGCTCTCTGGAAGCCTTGTTGGGCCCTCTAGGTGCGATCTGGGGGACCTCTTGGGCCGTCTGGAGGCGTCGGGAACCGAAAAGGGGGAAACGCCCAAATCTGGCCAAAACCTTTGGAACATCAGTGAATTTTACCTCTTGGAGCTCTTGTGGGAGTGCTTTTGGAGCCTCTTGGGGCGTCCGGGGGCAATCTTGGGCATCTTGGAGCGATCTTGCGGCATGTTAGAGCCCTCTTGTTCTATCTAGGAAGCCTCTTGGGGGCCTCTTGGCCGTTCTGGTGGCTCTCTGGAGGGCCTCAAGAGCGGCCTCCCTGGAGAAAGAGGGTCTCTGACCCGAACCGGCCTGGGATCGCCCGGGGTACTCTTCGTCCGGGGACCCTCAGGGGCCGCTCCGCGCGCGCGAAGTAGAAATACTGTAAGCAGGTACCGGAGATCTTAGTACGGTAGGTTCGTGTCGTGTCGACCGGCGGCGACCCCGCCAGCGGCGTTCAACTTTGAACGCCGGCGGCAGCCCAGAATCGATCGATGTTGAACGATTGGACGTTGCGGAAACGGCCGATCGTTCAAGGTTGAACGATCCCCGCGGTGTCAGAAACCAACGCCGGGGTCGGCACGACACGAACCTGCCGTAAGCAGGTACCGGAGATCTTAGTACGCCTTCTTTGGAGGGCCGGCGAATTAGGGCGCTTTCTTTGGATTGGTGCTTACGG
Source organism: Prorocentrum cordatum (assembly GCA_963575745.1). NCBI lineage: Eukaryota > Dinophyceae > Prorocentrales > Prorocentraceae > Prorocentrum > Prorocentrum cordatum. Next base: position 444,193 of record CAUYUJ010000115.1, on the reverse strand, counting down.
GGTCCGGTTTATGGAGGCGCCCCGTCGAAGAGGAGGGTCCAGAATATGAGGTCGCGGTTGGAGAGGGGTCCGGTTTTTTAGGGGTGGACGCGATTAACAAGGGATTTTGAGTATGCATCGGCGTCGGCCCTCAGTGGCGTTGTTCGTCCTCGCTGGGGGCCCCCTGGAGGCCGCCGTGGTCTCTTTGGCCCCGCCTCCGGTATAGACGTGCGCGGGGGTGGGAGGGGGAGGCGCGCCTCGCAAGCGCCTTTCTGGGGGGTCGGCAGCTCAGGAGGGGCCCTCTGCCTCGGGAGCAACCTGTGGGAGCCTCGTATGTCCTCGCAGTGTCGTCTTGAGAGTACGTTGGTGTGCGCTAACGTCTGGTCATCGGTTTGTATCGCCGATGCAGGGCGTCGAGTCGCGTCGACTCGCAGGAGCCAGCAAGATGACACGGGAAGCTCGCATAAGTTGTCACAGAACGCTACAGTCCCCCTGGGGAGGAACGCTTGCCCTGCACCAGGTGGAGGGTTTCTCCGAAGGGCTTAGGCGCCCGTCCTCCTCCTCCTCCTGCTCCTCCTCCTCCTCCTCCTCCTCCTAATCCTCCTCCTCCTCCTCCCTCCTACCCTCCTTTTCCTCCTCCTGCTCCTCCTCCTCCTCCTCCTCCTCCTCCCTCCTCCTCCTCCTCCTCCTCCTCCTCCTCCTCCTCCTCCTCCTCCTCCTCCTCCTCCTCCTCCTCCTCCTCCTCCCTCCTCCTCTCTCCTCCTCCTCACTTCCTCCTCCTCACTTCCTCCTCCTCCTCCTCCTCCTCCTCCTCCTCCTCCTCCTCCTCCTCCTCCTCGGGTCGCCTACGACCCCAAGGGAAACCGTGCACCCCCAGGGGCCCCAACGTTCGGTGGCGCCCCTTTGTGAGCTTCCGCCTGAGACGCCCAGAGGACGCCAACTAACCATGCAGTCGGGCGTGGAGCATTGGGGGTTGCGATGTGCACCTCTGGTACCCAAAAGGGGCCTTCAGGGGGCCCCCTCTGGGGCCAAAGAGTGGCGCGAAAGGTGCACTTCCCCCCCCCCCTCAGAGGATCGCCCCCCATGAATCAGCGCCCAATTGCAGCGAAGACGCCGAAGCAAGCAGTAGTGCAGTTCCCGGGTTGAAGAGCAGGGTCTCCGCTTGCAGCGTTCCCGCGCCCTCGCCGGGGTCGCCAGCGGACGGCACTGCGGCGTACGGCGGGAGCCACGAGTCCGCCGGCGGAAGGTCGGCGTAAAGCGGCGGAAGTAAACCAGCACGGACGACACGGGTATGCCCAAATACCCTTTCCTGAGCTCCCCGCAGGTATCTCCTGAGCACCTTCCCTGGACTGCCCGCCTGTGCATCCTGAGTTCCGTTCCTGGGCTGCCCGCAGGTACCTCCTGGGCAGCCCGCCGCCCGGAAGGAATGAATGGCACGAAGGCCGACAGCACTTCTTGTGCACTTTGAGCAGGGCTCGCTGCCGGGGTCACCGCGGACGTGGTCCATTTGAGGCCGAAGGTCGCCAGCCCCCAACGGCGGCCGCTGTCGGTCTTGGACGACGTTGTTACCTGGGCATCGTGCCATCTGTTTCCGTAAGCGCATCGGGCGTCCACAGAAGTGAAGCGGCGGCGACGATCTCAGATTCCGTGCTTTCCAAAGGCGGCCACGCTGGGGTGCAGAGCAGGCGCGGCATGTGCCCCACGGGAGCTCCTCGTTCCCCGCTTGCGCCTGCCGCGCTCTCCGCCAGCGCTGCGGCGCGAGAGCGCTCAGGGAGCCGCGGTTGGTTTCGCTGGGCGCGGAGCGCGAGTTTCGGCGACCCGGAGTGCAGTCGGGCCTGTCCCTCTACAGGGGGAATATTCAAAAAATTGTCAAATTATAGTTTGGGGACGGTTTTTCGAATACTTTTGACAAGTTTGGAGCATGTGTTTGAATATGTTTCATTTTCCCTCCAAAATCTGCGTGTAGGGGGACGTGCCCGACCTAAACCTAGGCGACCCAGACCTCCAGCGGATTGAAAGCTCAAGGCGGATGGTTTTCTCCATGTTCGGCCTCTGGGGGCCCGTGCCGGGACCATCAGAGAACGACTCGGAATGAAATGCCGGTCTTGGGGAAGGGGTTCAGACCTCTGGAGCCGCGTTGTGAACAAAAACGCGACGTCGGATGCCTGGGCACATCCCATGCCCCTGGCCAGTCCCATCCTGAGCCCAGGAGCGGTGTCATACGCGCCCCAGGCCAAGCCAGGGAGGCGTATACATCGCTCTTGTGCCTTGTCATGGTCTGTGGATTTTTCCAGATCTCGTTGCCCTACACACCGGTCGTTGAAAGCAGGTATTCTCGGACTCCCAGATCCCAATCTTTTTAGAGCGTTTTCTTACTTCAAGAATCAACATTTGTTTCCTGACCCTCCTTGGTTGGGTATTCGTTTTGAATAGAGGACTGTGGTCGCGTCCTGTTGGACCTCGCCATCCCTGGGACGCTGCGATCAGTGAAACTGTCGCCACTTTCGAGGCCCGCTGGGGGGTCCAGCACAGTGACATTCTACGCAGATTCAAATGGGACCTCGCCATCCCTGGGGGGCTTCGATCATTGAAACTGTCGCCACTTTCGAGGCCTGCTGGGGGGTCCAGCACAGTGACGTCCTACGCAGACTCAAATTCGACCTCGCCATCCCTAGGGGGCTGCGACCAGTGAAACTGTCGCCACTTTCGAGGCCTGCTGGGGGGTCCAGCATAGTGACGTCCTACGCAGATTCATTTGAATAGGACCTCGCCATCCCTGGAGGGCTGCGGTCAGTAAAACTGTCGCCATTTTCGAGGCCTGCTAGGGGGGCCAGCAATGTGGGGCCCCGCGGCGGACTCAAATGGGACCTCCCAAATGCTGGTCGCAGAAGTGCATACGCCCATGTCTCGTCATCACCCCTTTGTAAAGTCGCCCAAGCTACTTATGCCCCGCAGTGCGCAGGGGTTGGATACGTCGCCAGGGTAATTACGTTTTGGGGGGGCGGGCGCACCATCCTGTCCCTGTCTGGGAGGCACCCTTCCTTCCCGGTCCCTGTCTGGGAGGCCCTTGCGTTGTCCTCCCCCCGCCTCCTCTGCCCGGTGCCACGGGGGCCCGGGCGGCCGAGTTGCCCCGTCACGCCTCTTCCGCGCCCGTGCGGCAGGAGCGGCTGTGCTGCATGTGGGCAGGGCGCCCCAAGGCTCCCGAGGGGGGTGAAGGGGGCGGGTGTGAAGCAGTGGCGAAGCGTCCTGGCGTGCCTATGGACCTACCCAAGAATGCTCTAATAACCTTTTGTGGTTTGCACGACATGTTCTTAGAGCATTTCTGGCTGTGACTGTCTTGTTTCAACGCATCGGGTTTATGTTCTAAGAACATGCTTTGTTATACGAACATTTTCGGGTGTCGTGGTAGGCCTCTAGGAATGCCGGGACGGTCGGTCCCTGCTCAAGGGTTGGGGAGGGGGACTTCTCCGAGAAGCGTGCGGCACCTGCCGCCGCTTCGAACAGGAGGCGAGCTGTGGTGATAAAAGGCGCACGCGTTTTTGATATTCACGGTGTGGCTGGTCGGCGCGAGTCCTCACATTGCTCCCTTCGCCCCCCCCAGGGAGTAGATCTTTCGTCTGTTTTGGGCGCCTGCTTCGATTAGGTGGAGCGCCCGCTTCTGATAACCTGGGCCTCCTAGATGGGGTCGGCGTCGATGGGGTCGGAGGATCGCGCCGCATCGCCGATGCTTCGCCGACGCATCGCCGATGTGGCTCGATGTGGGGCCCGATTTGCTGCACGTCGACGTCGCCGATGCATCGCCGGCGTCGACGATGCATCGCCGGTGTATCACCGATGCATCGCCGATGCATCGCCGATGTATCGGCGATGCGGCGCGACCCTCCGACCCCATCTACTCCGACCCCGTCTGGAAGGCCTCTAGATAAGCGTGCGGCACCTGCCGCCGCTTCGAACAAGAGGCGAGTTGTGGCGATAAGACGGCCCTGGGGAAGGGGTCGGGAGCGTCGGGGGACCAAGCAGCGGAGAAAACACGCACGACGCCTCAGCTCCGCCCCTCCCCCATCCCCTCCAGCCCGACCCCAAATAGCTCAAAGTGAGGCACAAGTGCCGTGAGTGTCCTTGGGGGGAACAACAACTCCGCGAAGTAGGCGGAGCCCAGTTGGGCCAGATTTAACACACAGTAGCATCCACTAACATCTCACCCTATCTCTTAG
>CAUYUJ010000115.1:365000-435000 GCA_963575745.1 Prorocentrum cordatum | reverse complement strand
GACCCACGCGGTGTCAGAAATTTGTGACGACGTCGTCACGACACGAACTTTCCGTCCCCAGACCTGGTCGCGTCGTCAACGAATCACGCATTTGGGAGGCCTTTGCTGCGCTCGGGGGGTAGGGGGCCGTCAAGAAACCGCCGATCCTGAGACATTCATAGGTCATTCTTGTGAAGAAATAACAGCGTCTGGGGGTCGGGACGTCTCTGCAGAGGCTAGAAAAAAAGGATACAAAAGATACCGAAGCCATTGATCCCCGATCCTCGATCTTCGTCCGATCCAAGATCGAGCCCCGTTCGATCATGTATCCTCGATCGGTCATCCATGGATCCCTGATTCTCGATCGATCCACGATGCTCGATCTACGTTCGCTCCTCGATCAAGCCTCGATCATGCACCGATCCTCGGTTCTCTATCGATCTTCGATCCTCGATCGATGCCAGTGCAATCCTCGATGCTCGACCGATCCTCCCGTCTCCTCGATCGATCCACGATCCTCGATCGATCTTCGATCGATCCTCAGTCAATCCTCGATCCTCGATCGATCCCCGATTCTCGCTCCTCGATCTGCCTTCGATGGACCATCGATCCTCCAGCAGTGCTCGGTCCTCGATCGATCCTCGATGCTCGATCGAGACCCGATCCTCGAATCGATCTTCGGCCCTCGATCTTCGATCCGCGACCGACCATCGGCCCTCTCTATCGATCCTCGATCGGTGCCCGGTCCCCGACCCTCGATCGATGCTCGATCCTCGATCGGTGTTCGAGCGATGCTCGTCCCTCCACCGATCCTCGGTCGATCCCGGGCCCTCGATCCTCGATCGATGCCCGCTCCTCGATCGACCTTTGAGTCTCGATCAGTCCTCGGTCGATCCCCGATGCCTCGATCCCAAAGGCCACGGACCGCCTGCTGGAGCCGTCCGACACCCGGAGGAGGCGGAGGTGGAGAGGAAGAGGGAGAGGAATGAGGAGGAGGCGGAGGAGGAGGAGGAGGACGGCTGCTGCCGTACTTCTCGTTCCAACGGTTGTTGTCAGCCCTTGCGGAGGATGCTTGTTCTGTTCGTGCTATCTTAGCCCCTTTGCTTGCCGCACGGGCTGGCAGCTGCACTAAGACTTCATCCCCTAAGTCCGTACTCTCGTTTTTCATTGCCATTCCACCTAGACGCCGCGATCATCCGATCATACAGTAGGCAGGCCAAACACAAAACTTGCTTGCCAGCTGGTGTCCCACGATGATGTTGTGTCTCCGGATGGGTCCTCAGAACATTGGGGCACCTTGCAGGCCGCAGAATTGACGAAGCATTTTTCTTAGATGTCGGTTCACCGGGTCTCGTATTGTATGTGCCTGCTGTAGCATAGAGGAGGAGGAGGAGGAGGAGGAGGAGGAGGAGGAGGAGGAGGAGGAGCAGGAGGAGGAGGAGGAGGAGGAGGAGGAGGAGGAGGTCGAGGGGAGGAGGAGGTATCGTGGTGGGAGTGTGGGGAAACCTTGCCGTTATGCGCTTCTCTGGCGTCTGCACTTTTCCGCTTCTCCTTGCCCCTCTTGATACAGTGGCGCACGCACTGCTTGCACAAACCATTTGCGATTACGCATGCGGTGTGTGTGTGTGTGTGTGTTTTGCAGGCGCGTGCGTTCAGACGCAACGGCCATGCAGCCACTGTCGGTCTATCGTGGCGGCCAGCCTGGGGGGGGAGTGAGAGGGGCCGGGCCTTCTCGTCAGGCTCGGAAGTCCTCCAGCCTTCCGAGAAGTTTTCCGAGCCTCCCCAAAGTGACGGAAGGCTTCTCCTGCTCACTTCCCCCCCTCGCTCGCCGCCGACCAACGCAGAGAGGGCTGGCGCGACGGAGGTCCGCGAGGGCCTGCCGGATCCCGTGGTCTTCTCCCAGCTGGCCGTGAAGGCGTCGGCCGCGCAGGTGGAGGCGCAGGCGCGCGCGGAGGCCCCACGGCGCCCGCGCGAGCCGCGGACTCTTCGGGGGGGGGGTCCTCCTCCTCCTCCTCCTCCTCCTCCTCCTCCTCCTCCTCCTCCTCCTCCTCCTCCTCCTCCTCCTCCTCCTCCTCCTCCTCCACACCTCCTCCTCCTCCTCCTCCTCCTCCTCCTCCTCCTCCTCCTCCTCCCCCTCCCTCCTCGTCCTCCTCCCTCCTCCTCCTCGTTCTCCCCCCCCATCCTCCACCTGGAGACTCGACACGCAAGACTGTGGACTTGTGTCCTGCTCATCTTTCTTCCTCGTCCTCTCTATTCCTCCTCCTGCTGCTCCTCCTCTTCCTCCTCCTCCTGCTCCTCCTCCTCCTCTTCTTCCTACTCAGGACTCAGGACTGCGGACAAGTTCGCGTCGATTCGGCAATGCTCGCCTTCTCCTCCTCCTTCTCCTCCTCCACCTTGTTCATCACCATCTGCGATGTCCAGGGCACTTCCCTGGCTCCCGAACGAGGACCGCCCCGTTGCGTGCTGGCGTTTCTCTCTCCTCCTCCCTCCTTTTCGTCCTGGTTGCCCTGGGCTCTGGCATTACTTATGTGGAGGAGGGAGGAGATGGAGGCGTGGCGAGGCCCGAAAGGAAATGTACACTTCAAACAAGTCGGGACGCACTTGCACGACTCTTCGGCGCAGCGCTGTTTGAAAAGGCGGCGAAGGGGGGAGATGCAAGGCAAGGTCTGCAGAACAAAAAACGCCCTCAAGACGACTCTGGGTGAAGCGCCTGCCCCAGGGAAACGGTCGGGACTTCAGTGGGACCGCAATGAAAAAGATGCATCGGATCTTGGGCATCCGAGGGAGGAGGGCTTTCAGCGGCCGGCGGCCCTCGGGGGCGAGGAGGGACTCTCGGCGGCCTCTTTTTTCGGGACCCCTCGGAGGTTTCTTCGCGGGGACGCTCCTGGCACTTCTGGCACTCTCGCCGCCGGCGGCGAACGTGGCCACATCCGCTTGGAGGACGCGCCATGGGGGGTGCGACAAACGAGGGGACAGCGAGGGCTGCAGAGAGCGGCCCAGAGAGGGCCCCTCCCGGGCCCGAGGAGGGCAACTCGTTTCCCCCCCCCCGATGCATCGCCCCCCCCACACACTACTTTCGGATATGGCCAGGACCCCCCCCAGTTAAGGGGACCCGTATAGTGCGGGCGGCGGCGGCGAGGCCCCAGGTTTTGTGGTCTGAGGCCCTGCGCTCCGCCACCCGGCGCCGCGCTCGTCGCGGGCTGGCGCCCGCCGCCGCGCCATGGCCCGCCGAGCCCGCGCCCGCCGCTCTGCACTGGGCGACGCTGGCGCCGCCGCCCCCGCGCCTCGCACAGTGCAGTGGAGCCCCTGAATTAGCCAGAATCACTAAAAAAATTCTGCCGGCCGTAGCTCGTGTTTTTTCCGGTGACGGCAGTTCCGGTCAGTGGAACGGGGCGGGGGGGGGGCGTCCCCCAGCACACATCACTAAACCTTCTAAAACAGGTCCCACTAAAGCCAGTTCTGCCAACGCCCGATACTCCACGCCCCGGAGAGGGCCCCTTCCAGGCCCGAAGAGGGCAAGCCCTTTCCCCCCCCCGATGCATCGCCCCCCCCCCCCACACCACTTTACGCCCCAGCCACGACCTCGCGCGTTCTGGACGCCCAGGGCGCAGGGCCACGGAGGCGCCACCGCCTTTGCAGAGGGGGGGCCCGGGCCCGCGCAGAGCTATGCCCCCCCCCCCCCCTTCGGCCCGAGGAGTGGGACGAGGATGGGGGAGGAGGAGGAGGAGGAGGAGGAGGAGGAGGAGGAGGAGGAGGAGGAGACGAGGAGGAGGAGGGAGGGAGGAGGAGGAGGAGGAGGGAGGAGGAGGAGGGGGGAGGAGGAGGAGGAGGGGAGACAGTGAGGAGGAGGAGAGGAGGAGGAGGAGGAGGAGGAGGAGGAGGAGGAGAGGAGGAGGAGGAGGAGGAGGAGGGGGAGGAAAAGGAGGCGGCCTCCTCCGCGTAGAGGGCCCGCGCCGCGAGGCCGCGGGGTCGCGGGCGCGCGTCGTGCCGGCGATCTCGGGCTCTTGGGGGCGGGGGGCCTCTCTGCGGGTCGGGCCTCTGGCCTGGGGATGTGTGTCAAGGGAGGAAAACCACCCGGACCGGACAATTGGCGTTTCCTAAACGGCCCTGCCCTGCTCGATTCCTTCTCTGGGTGCGCTTACTAGGCGGCGTCGCTTGTCGGGATGTTTTTTTGTTTTTTTTGCCCTCTAGTGTGGGCCGACAGCGTCTGCCCGCTGGCTGCTCATCGTCGAATTCTTCGGCGTCTGAGCGACCCTGCTTCCTCTCCGCCTCCCCCCTCCCTCCTTGCACGCTGGCCAATTCGCTAGTTAGTGCCCCTACATCGGCGGCGACGATACGGGCGAGTAGCCCAGGGGCGGGCATTATACGTATTCGCTCGGGAGCCTTTTCGAAGACATCTATGGGCGCACCTGAATGCATGTATTGCTCTCCCCTGGGCTACTCGCCCCTATCGTCGCCTCTGGCTATACGTAGCTGTTCGCTGGCGCGGATGTCGCCGCCTCGCCGCTGACGATAAACGCGGGCCGACGGCGTGCGATGTCCCGCCGGCACGCGGGGCACCCTCCCCGGAGGTGGGCCCAGCGCTCCGCGCGCGCGGCCAGCTCGGGTGTCCCCGGCCCGGGCGTCGGCCCCCGGGGCTGGGGGACACACCTCAAGGTTTATGTTTTATGTTGGTCGCTCATTTCCCCAGCGGCAGCTGCATTCGGAAGGACCCGATGGTATCTAAAATCCTTCCCTGAATCATATGCGTTTCATGAAAATTAGATGCGAATAGATATTTTCAAACACAGATACGTTCAGATACGAATTCTTATTGTTGTAGACGCGGGATGTAGGTTTTCTTCAACATTTAGATACGGGGCATTTTCATATACGAAAAGATATGTTTAGACATGTTTAGATACGGTTCGATATGGCCCCATCGCTTGAAAACATGTCTACCAAAAATAGATACGAATAGATACGGCGCCACGTCTCCACAGCCAGGCCCAGGCCGCCCAATTACCACGAACGGGGAAGACAATACACATGCCAGTCAGGACGACGATGATGATGGGGAAGAGGAGGAGAAGGAGGAGGAGGAAGTGAAGTGGGAAATCATGGACGGCGGGCGGGCCGAACTGTCATGAGGACGAGGAGGACGATCGTTGATCGACTTCATCCCCGTCCGGACGCCCCCTCCTCCACGTTCTCCTTCTGACGCTCCCTCCAACTTTACCTCGCTCCTCTTGCCTCCTCGCCGCGCGTCCTCATCCTCCTCCTCCTCGTCCGCGCTCATCGTCCCTCCTCCTCCTTCTCCTCCTCCTTCTCCTCGTCCTCCTCCTTTTTGCTTTCCCCATCCTACGGTTCCCTGTTCCGACCCAGTTCTCTCCTAAATTCCGTTTCGTCGTTGTTATCCATCCTACTCCTCGTCGGTTTTGTCGTCGTCGGCCGTGTCCTCACTCCTCTTCGCTACGGCTTCACATGGTTCATTTCTAAAACCGCTCATGTCTAAAACCGCTCAAATCTAATAATGCGAAGAATTAGAAACATAATAATTATGGGGGCGACAACTGTTAATTACGATGACGAAAAGCTGTATGTGAGCCTCAACGAGAAGAAACAAACACACACACACACACACACGGAACGTGCACGACAATATTTAAGGTGAGCGATACCATACTTCCTGGCACATCCAAACAGTGCATAGATTAAGTCCTGCCGGAAGAATCCCGACAATCCCGGTACGTAGCTCTATCTCCGGAAAATTGCACGGGCAGGGGCGCAAACGCACGGCCGGAACAGAGAACCAGAGGTCGAGGCACAAGGAAGACAGCAGTGCAAACATCCAGTCAGACATGCATGTACACCCGTGGTTAACATCACCGGAAGGAATATTTACAATAGTTATTGTTTAGATATTTAGTAGTCCCCAAACGTGGTGGTGACAACACCTGGCGGTGAGTCTCGGGCGATCTGGTGTCACCACCCGGTTTGGGGACTCGTGCGGTTTTCCGAGGATGTCCCGGACACTGGTGGGTCCAGGAGTCACAGAACCCGGTGGTGACCCCGCGTCCCCAAACCCAGCGGTGACCTTTTTGGGGATTCCAGGTCGCCACCTGGTATCTCACCACCTGGTTTGGGGGTTCCCAAGATCAAGGGCGCCCTCGAGGGCGCGAAGTTATTCGCGCTTCGCGCTTCGCGGTTCGGCTCCGATTCCTCCTCATCCTCCTCTTCTCCCCTTGGAGGCGGCGCGAGAGCGCGAAGTTATTCGCACTTCGCGCTTCGCGCGGCGCGAAGCGCGAAGCTGGGAGCCCTTGAAGATATTCGGAAATATTCCTTCACCTTCGACGGACGCACGACACGGACGCACGACGTCGGGAGACGGGAGTTGGAGTCCAGTCGGAGGTAACAAAAAGAGAGCCATACATTTTCGTGTTTCGCAGGGACTGCCACTTCTGAAGCCGCTCACTTCTACTTCCGGGAAGAATTAGAAGCGTGAGAAGTATGCGTGTTATTTCGGGGTTTGCCCGCGAGACGAATTTTCAATGAACAATGTGTATCCCAATCCCGTTGTTCATTGCTTCGGCCAATTTCGTGGATCTTGTTCGCGCCGAGAGCACAGCCAACAACATTCTTTCTGGCAGAAATTAGATACGAATAGATACGGCTCGGCGCTGTCATTGCTCAAAACAGATACAAGAGATATGTTTGCTGTAAGAAAAATAGATACGGTCCCATTTGTTTAGACATGGCCGAAACATATATACGTTTAGATACGACGGCGCTCTCATTGTCGTCGGTGCAGAAAAATAGATACGATGGGCTTCTCGCCTGCACTTGGGCGCGATCGCATCTAAACGCATCTATTATTTTGAGATGCGTCTTGCAGGATCGACTGCTCCGGGCATGCAGGCAGTCAGGAGGGGAAGCCAATACACACGGACACACACACACACAAACACACACACACACACACACGGACACAAACAATCGTCGATGTCCCGGGAGATTTAAGACGGGGAAGTAGTCGGGGAGGACGAGCGGCCAGAAAATACAGCAATATGTGCCGGAATCCTTGGATTCGTGCGTGTGTATTTGTGTGTCCGTGGGCCCCTTTAATGTGGTACGCGGCGTAACTGTCACGCACAGGAGCAGCTGGAAGGAGGAGTCGGGATGTTCGGCCACCCCCGTCCCCCGTCCTCCCAGAACACGGGAGCTCATCACACACGCACACACACACACACCGATCTTGGCCAGGCCCATCCTCATCCCAGGATCTGTGCACGCGCCTTCTAGCCAGGGAGGTACTCCAACTCCCTTATTAATCGTCCCCCCGGTCCGGTTTTGTAGGGCGCCTTTTTTTGTAATTGGGGGGGTCCGGTGCATCGGGGCGCTTTCATTGGATTGGAGCTTAGGGGGTCCGGTGTATTTAGGCGCAAGAGGGGGGGCCGGAATATATGGTCGCATTCGGAGTGGGGTTCGGTTTTGTAGGGGGGTCGATTAATAACGGATTTGGAGTATACGAACCCACCTTGGGATTGGTTGGGCATGGCCGTGATCGGCTCGCTCCATTTGGGGAACTTCTTGCGTGACGCGGGCCCCTGGATCGTTCGACCCCTCCCCAGGGAAGTGACGCGCTAGCGGTGTGTTAGCTAACGGCGGAGTAGGAGAACCAATTGAAGGCAGGCGCGGTTCGTGGCCAAACCAGTTGTAGGAACGTGTGGTTCGTGTGTTCCCGCTGTGTTTTGTTCGTTCGAAACATTCGCGTTTTTTTAATGGAGGAAAGGGTGTTTCGTGATTTCCTACATTTAGTTTGGGGTGAGGTCGGTGTCACAAAAAAAACAGTATTCCCAATCGCACCGTTAACCAAGCGAGCCGTCAGCGCGGCCTTGGAGTGTCTTTCATCCTGGACGGATGTTTGACGGTCTCAGCCTCAGTTGGTCTGAGAGTCAGCATGGATCAGAGCGGTTTGGGAGGAAAGCGACTCTGAAGATTCGTCCTGGATTTCGGGCTTCCGGGGCCCCTTCCAGGCCCCGGCATCGTCCATAGACGACGCCGCAGGATGAAGAGCGATGGCCCCAGGGAAGGCCCCAGGGTCCAGGATCCGTTTCCGGCATGATCTTCTCGCTGCACTCCGTCAGGCCGAGGGTGAAGAGATCTCGTCACAGAGCGATCCGAAGCGCTATCAGCCGAACGGGGCTAGGACGAGGATGCGTCCGTTCCAGAGCGTTCTGGAACGCTCTCAGAGCGCCCCGGAACGCTCTGAGAAGGCCGCGGCTCCCGATACATCCGGGCCGGTGGATCTCAGAGACTCTGATTGTATCTTAAACAGAATTTGTCCTCGTCCTAGCATTGTCTTGCTCTGGAACTGCCGCGGCGCTTGACATATCCTTCAGACCCGCCAGTTTTCAGGCATCCCAGAGTTATTTCATCCGAAGTGACATGGCAAGAGGGTAACCCTGTGCCTCCGAGAAATAAGCCCGTGGGGATGGTAAGAAGATAGCAGCTTCGATTCGTAACTCCCCCCAGCGATGAGAAAACTTCGGCCCCCCGCGAATCGGGTCCAGGCGCTCCCCCCCCCCGGGTAACGGCTGTTACCGGAAGTGTAGGAATGCTTCTCTCACCCCGGTGGGGGCACGCCTCCTGCCGTGACTCTTCCTGGGCGTGAGGGCCGTCTGGCCTGGCCTTCGTCCTGCTTGCCCGGGAGGGCCGCCCGCGATCCCCCCCCCGCCCCCCTTCGGGGGCGGCAAGGAGGGGGGTGATGACTGGGGGGGTGGATCTCATGGCGTGGGCCATGATATTTCCTTGGTTTCATGGCGCCTCTTCTTCTTCTTCTTCTGCTTCTGCTTCTTTTTCCTTCATTACGTCCCTGGCCCCACCTCGGGCCGCGCACGTGCCGCCGGCCATGATTTGCGCCCCGCCCCCCTCGTGGACGCCCCCCTCGTGGCCGCCCGCGCCCCCCTCAGGCCGAGAAGGAGGCGGGCGAGGCACCCCCGCAGCCCGGCGGCATGCTGGCGCTGACGGCCACGCCGCCCCCCGCCCGGCCTCTCGGCCACCGACGGCCAAGCCGAGATCGCCGACGATGTGCCGAGACTTCCCAGATCCCCTCGCGCTGTGGAAAAAAACAAACACCACGACGGGAGGTTTTTCACCAGTTTCGGCTTCTGGGGGCCCTCAACGGGCCTCGAGGCCGTCAAAACACGAGTCAGCATGAGAAGCCGGTCCCAGGGAATGGGTCCGGGCTTTTGGGAGCCGCGTCATGTTTGGGTTCAACGCTGAGAAGAGGCCTGCCGGAACACGCCGCCAGCTCAAGCAAGGCGCGCCGGGGAGCCTGGATCCGACCGCCGCCGGGACGACTTCCGGGGCTACCCTTCGGCGCTGGCTTCTTAATCCGAAACCCTCTTAGTTCTCCAAGGAGCTATCCAGGAATCACGACGTCGCAGGTTTGAATTCAACGCATTGAAACAGGCAAGCCGTGTGTGTCTTTCGGTCGGTTGCGGCCCTGGCTCTCTTTGTGGCGGTTCGTCGTTTTTTGGAGCATATTTTGGAGGCTCCTCGGCGCCACGGTCGAGTCAGGCCTGTCCAATTTCAGGGGGCGAATGTTTTGTCTGTTTTTGGCTATAGTTTGGCATGTTGGGGGTATTTTGTTTATTGTTCGTCAAGAATCCGCCTGTAGGAGGACACGCCCGACTTAAACGCCACGGCGGGATCCGCCTCGAAAAGCAGGCCAAAGGGGACCCCATAGGAGGGCTCTGGAGACCGACCTTGGACAAGGACGCCTGCACGCCCTCTTGCCGCTGCGGAGTTGACGCTCCGGCCACCTGTAGTCTCGCACGGCATGGTTTCGGGACTAGATGCAGCAGGGCGGGGGTGCAGATGCGAGTGTAAACTCCAGAGTGTCAGCAGACGCTTGGGCGATGGTGACGTGTTTTGGCCAAAGCAGGCGTTTCTGTCCTCGGCGTCGGCCCTCGGAGCCGGCTGCCTGCCCCCGGGGCCGTCCAGAATGCATCCGGGGCCAACAGCACCGGGCCCTCGAACAGTGGCGAAGCGTCCTGGCTTAAGTTGCCCGTAGGCCCACCAGAGTGTTCTAAGAACTTGTTGTAGTCTGCGCGAGAGGTTCTCAGAACATTTCTGACTGAGGCTGTCTTGTTTTAGCGGTTTATGGCATAAGGTCCTGGTTTCTGTTTTAGAGCATTTTTGGGTTCAAAGAAAATTTCGTGGTAGGCCTAAAGGAACAGTCAGGCCCTCCTCAACCCCTAAAAAAAGGTTGGAGGCCTGGAAATGGGCACTAACACCAACACAGGGGTTTGCCTCCACAGGGGGAAGATGATCCTAGATGTCGGTGTTGGTGGTAATATTTCGGTCACCTTGGAAGCCTGAGTATTTGCACCATCATCGAGATCGGGATCTTCTTCCCTCGGTGGAGGCACACCGCCGATATTGGTGCTGGTGTCAACTTCTGGGCCTGGGGAAAGGGCCGTGACCTCTGGGGCATGTAAAGCCTCGCCGTGGAGCGTTTTGGGGGCGTCGCCCCGGACGGCCGCCGGAGGCCCCAGCCGTGACGCGAAGACCGCCGGATCCCCCGAGACCTCCAGTGCTTGGAGCAGAAGGTCTGTCCGGGCGGAGCTGGTCGGCCCAGAAGAGGGTCCATCGAAAAGAGGGTCTTGCGACAGATCTGGTGCAAGAGAACCGTGGGGTTGCGACAGACTTGGGGCGCGCAAGACATTCCGGTGCGCAGATGTATCACAGGATTTTCGCGTGCAGTGCATTCGTCGCAAGGTAACGCAATGCAGTACAATTCTCCGGCGTAATACATTTGAAAGACAATTGCCCCAAATTCAATTAGTGCACCACCCCGTTTCAGCTGGACCCCTTTTTGGGTCACCCATACAGACCTCCAGCGCATTAGACAAAAGAGTTGTCCTGGCGAAATGCCCAACCATATGCAGTTGTGAGTACCGCGTTGAGGGTATTGGCTTCCGTGGAGCTCTCAGTTGGGTCACGATCCTCGTGAGGGGTATGCCGAAATCGGCGCGGTGCCGCCATGCGAACGCATTCGCTGGGGCCTTCGGTGTGTCCCTATGGGGCCACGATCCTCGTGAGGGGTGTGCCGAAATGGGCGCGGTGCCGCCGTGCGAACCCAGCTACTGGGGCCGTCAGTGGAGCCCCTTTATGGGGACGCGATCCTTGTGAAGGGTGTGTCGAAATGGGTGTGGTGCCACCATGCGAACGCAGCCACTTGGGCCGTCGGTGGAGCTCCCCATGGGGCCACGCTTCTCGTGAAGGACGTGCCGAAATGGGCGCGGTGCCGCCGTGCGAACGCAGTTGCTGGAGCCGTCGGTGGAGCTCCCCATCGGACCACGGTCCTCGTGAGGGGTGTGCCGAAACTGGCGCGGTGCCGCCATGCGAGCATAGCCTCTGAGGTCGTCGGTGGAGCTCCCCTCGTGAGGCCACGATCCTCGTGAGGGGTGTGCCGAAACTGGGGCACGCGAAGGCAGAGGCACGGATGGGCGGAGGGAGGAGGGCGGGAGGAGGTGAGATGCGGGGCGCTGTCTTTTCAAAACGAGGACCCAGCACCACAGGAGTGTTCGGAGCACTGTGGAGGTTTAATGCCTGTTGTCGGGCTCCCCGGGGGCGCTCGCCGGGCCCTGGGGCCGTCAGAGAACGACTCGGGATGAAGAGCCGTCCCGGCGAAAAGGGTCGGGACTTCTGGAGGTTGTGCCGACAGAAGCAGTGGGTTGGGTTCTTGGGAGCCTTGGGATCCGACGGCGTGTGCATGTTGTCGTCGCAGAGCACGGCCGCAGCCTCGGAGCTCGGTTTTTTGAGGCGTGTCTCGAGCCCGCTGAGTTCCGCGACGGGCCCGCGGTCCCGAGTTGGGGCGACAACGCCTGGTGTGAACGGGCTGCAACATCAGGCTCCGGGAATTGGCACGGGGGAGCGAAGACCGACAGCAGTCCCTGCCCACTTTGAGGGGATGGGAGGGGGGGGCTATCGGTGTCGCCACGGGCGCGGTCCGCTCGGGGCAAACAGTCGCCCACCCAACCGCGGCCGCTGTCAGTTTTGGGCACCGTCTGCTGTTGCTCATCGTGCCAAAGATTGTGTACACATGTCGGCCGAGCCAAATTGCAGCCAAGACGCCTCGAACCTCGTTCCTCGTTCCTCCTCGACCTACCATGGGATCAAGGGGGGTAGTAGTCGGGTCTAAGTGGACTCCGCCCACCAATTTGCGGAGATGCCGATTCCCCTTTCAATTAGAATGAGATTACAAGTCAGGTGAGGTAAGATGCAGCACCTCCCAGCATCCACCTATAACCCCCTTGCTCATTTCAACAGCATCCGCAGTGATTCAAGGAGGGTCCCCCTCCCCAGAGATCCGCGACACTTCCCCCAGGACAAGCGTGTGATCCCGATATGTTTTCTGACGGTCCCCAGGCCCGGCGAAGGCCCCTCTGGAACTCAGGCTTCTCTCTGCCTCCCGCTGGCCACCGCGGCAATGGCCTGTCTAGGATTACGTCGGGGATCGCTAAGGGGATCGAAGGGCTATATGCTACCAGTGGATACGAAGGTGGGCGATTCGTTAAGGAATGCTCCCAGGAGGCTTCAGTCCCTGGAGAATTCTTTATCTTTTGAAGGCAGCCGCGGCATCCATGGCAAAGCTTCTATTAGCCTTCCACCAGCTTCCAGGCCCAGGATTCCTCACCCTCCGCGGCGATCCAAGTTGCGCTTGCTGCGGCGGGCCGCGCGGCCGCGGCAGTGCAGCTGCGGTCGACGCCGCGGGGCTGCGGCCAGCGCCGCCGCTGCAGCCTTCCAAAGGCTCTCTCGATGGAGTTCGGAGGCTCCAACTTGGATCACTGCGGGGGTTGTCACCAGGGGACAGGGGAGGGCTAGAAGTGGATGCTGACCCAGACCTCTCGGATCATGAACACATCACGACGGGAGGCTTTTTATTGTGTTCGGCCTCGGGTGGCCTTCGTCGGGCCCCTGGACCGTCAGACAATGACCCAGCATGAAACACCAGTCCTAGGGCATGGGTCGATCTGGGGGCCCACGTCGCAAAGAAATCATGACGTTCGTGGTCGGGGGAGGTGGGCTTCATTTGGTCTGAAGTAGCTTAGGAGTGGGTTACAGGTGCCGTATGTGGCTCAGGGAGGTAGAGGATCCGGGGAAAGGGGGATCCGCCCACTTGGCGAAGCTATCCAACACCCCGAAGGCGTTTATGGCAGGGTTAACCCCGAAAGCTACCCCCCAGACTAGGGGGAATTATCTATCCCACTCAGCATATAGGCTAGCTCGACCCCACTTCGTAATTCATCCATAACCCCAATATCACCGTGTGGCAGCCCCCGCGGTCATCCAAGCAGACCCCCCCCCCAGACATCCGCGCCGCAAGACAAATCGAGGCGGCCCTTTTGTTTCAATGTCTGTGCATCCAGACTCGGGTTTCGAGCGTGGGCGAACAACTGGCCCTGGGGAAGGACTCGAGAGGTCTGGGGGCCCACACATCGAACAAACAACTAATCACGGTGTTAGGGGTAATTTACGTGTTTCTGGGGCCATTGCCAGGCCTTGGAACCGTCAAGAAAAGGTGCGGGTTTGACGCACGTATTGTGGAAGGGGTGGAGACATTCGGGGTCTTGCGCTGTGGAAAGGGGACGTTTTTATTGTAGGCTCAGGCGTTCCCGTCCCCCTCCGCCGACTCTTCAAACGGCGTTGGGCCGCAAGGCGTGCAATTGAGTCTTGACTTGCGTGAAACCCAGACTTCCTCTTGGGCCTCGCGGCGTCCCCCCCCCTCTCCACACAGCAAGCTCGCCGGGATCTAGAGAAAACTGGCCTCACAATCGCGACGTCGGGTGTCCGGGCTCGGAGGCTCGGAGGTCCCCGATGAGTTGTTTGAGGGCGGTCGCAGGCTTCCACCGATCTTCGGTGGGGACTTCCCAGAGGCTCGGAGATTGCCCAGCATGGCGATCATTGTGCACGTGCACGGTGGTGTGTGCTCGCCAGAGATCCTGTTGACGCTTCGCGTATCCCCACCAGCAGTTTGCTGTTTGCCTGATTTGCACCGAGCGATCGACCTCTGCGTGTTTATGGTCGCGCCGCCGCGCCATTCTGGCTGCGCTTACTTGCTAGTCGCCACCTGGATTTCCAACGCCACCGGGTTTGGGGAGTATCGGTTCGGGCTCTCCTTCTGAGTGGCTGCCCGCTCGCTCGCTTCGCTTGCCTTTCTTTACCTGCTGCCTAGTCGCGGCCCGACTAATGTTCGGACGGCTTTCGGCCCGCTTCGCGAGCCTGTTGACCAAAGTATCCCCACCAGCCTTGTCTTACGTTCTGCGGTCCGACGTCTCGTCGTGGTCTCGCTGCTCGTCTAGTTTGGTGGTCTTCTACGTGGACGCGGGGCTGCCCTCGAATCTCACTATCCTGGTGATGCACTTCGCCTGGAAGCTCTTCCAGGTGCGCGCCGTCTTTTGAGCGGCAGCGAGGCTCGCCTCCTGGTTGCCTTCCCCGCTTGGTCGTTTCTCTTCCGCGCTCGTCCTCTTCCTCTGTTCGACTTCCTCCTCCTGTGCGCTAACTTAGGCCGATGCATCTGCGCTTCGTTCCTGTGCGCCGCCCGACCTGTCTCGCCGCGGTCGCGATCAAAAAGTACCCCCACCAGCCCATCCAGAAACGGTGCCCAGGGGATGTTATGGTGATCAGGGAAGTGGGGGAGCATGCAGAAGAGCAACTGGCGGGGGGTGCCGCGCGTTACCCCAAGAGGGGGAGGATGGTGGAGGAGAAAGATGATGAGGAGAAGGAGGAGGAGGACGAAGATGAGGAAGGAGGAAGAGACAGTGGACAAGGAGGGGGAGGAGGAGGAAGAGGAAGAGAAGAGGCATCTTGGCGAGCCCAGGGCCGTCTTTGAGCGTCTTTGGTGCCTTTGGGTTCCTCTTGAGGCTTCTTGCGGGTCTCTTGGGAGCCTCTTGGAGCCTGTTGGGCGCCTCTTGGGGCCGCCCGGGCGCCTTTTGGGGCCCTCTTGGGGCGCTCTGGGAAGCTTGAGGGGCGTTCTTGCGGCCATCTTGGAGGACATCGGTCAAAAATGAGGTGAGCCTCAATTTGGCCCCCCCCTCAGGAGCCCCAGAAGTCGCCTGTTGGTGCGCTCTTGGGCGCTCTTGGGGCCGTCTTGGGGCTCTCTTGGGCCTCTCATGGGGCCTTCTTGGGCCATCTTGGAGCCATCTTGGAACCTTGGATGGCCATCGGAAGCGAAAAGGCGACAAAGCACGCATCATCAATTGTCCTCAGACTTCTTGGCGGCCTCCTTGGAGGTTTCGGAAGCCTTGTGGGGCCAACTTGGAACGTTCTTGTGTTTTTGGAAATTTTGGGGGCCATCTTCAGGCATCGTGCGCTATCTTGAACCATCTTGGAGCTCACGTTGGGCTCTCAGGGGCCCTCTTGGGCCCTTCTTGGGCCATATTGGACATTCCAGCGCCTCGCCGCCTTCCCCGTCCAGGTCCAGGGGAGGGGGTAGGGCAAGCTAGGTGCGCTCGCGTCATATCAGACATCCTACCCCTCCCTCCCATCCCTTACCATGGCGTAGATCCCCTCTCTACTCGCACAGTCGGATGTCGAGCAGGGCAACCCCGAAAGGGTACGCGATGCATTGTAGAACACGGCATGGCATGGCGTAGAAGAGCACCGCAAAGCGTTGTATCAACCTAGCATTGCATGGCATGCCGTGGCATGGCACGGGAAATGACGCCAGCGCTGCAGCGGGAGCACGAGTCGGAACGAACGGAAGCGCGGAAATGAGGCCAGCGCTGCAGCGGAAGCGCGATTCGGAACGAGCGGAAGCACGGAAATGAGGCCAGCGCTGCAGCGGGAGCACGATTCGGAACGAGCGGGGCCTGAAAATGAGGCTGGCGCCTCAGCGAGAGCAGCACTTTGGAAAAACATGCGGGCGGAAACCCAACTCTGGGGAATCCTGCGTGCACAAAAACAGTACGCAGGGGGGGGGCTAACACTTTCAAGCCGTCATCAGGGGAAGAGAGAGAGAGAGAGAGTGGTATTCATATTGAGTAATTGTGGAGGGGTCAAGACTCCTACAAGGAGCAAGCCGTGTTGTTCACTCCCACCCGCACTCCCAACACAGAAGTAGCACTGGGCCAAAGGATCAAAGGTTGGAACCCCCGAAGAGGCTGTGTCAAATACCAATGCAAAGGTCCCGACGGGACAATCGTAGTCCCGCCAGCTACGGCTCGACTGCGACAGGAGAGGTGGGCGTTCCCGCGGAGGGCGGCCGCACGTGGACGGCGGCTGGGTCGAGCAGCCGGGCGGGGCGCCGACTGGCGGGCAGGTGGGATATGCCGGCACCCCGGCCGTCGTTGTAAAATATCAATACGAAGTGGTCGCGGGGCGGCCGCGCATGCTCTGAATGCGAACCCCACCCCGAAGGGGAGCAGTGATAAGCCCCACCCTGAAGCGGAAGAAGAGGGTTGGAAGAGGAAGCGCTCTAGACCACCTGCGCCCAGAGGGCGGGTGGGATTTTGCCCGGGAGGGCCGGCCCGTATTTCTCGGTGCCGGGCTTGTGCTAGTCTTACCCGCCGATGCAGCAGAGAACGATGAACAAATCACAAACAAGCACAATATTTCTCCGTTCGCCTCTGCCTTCTCCCATCTGGCGTCCCCCTCCCGTCCCATCCCTCTCCTCCCCTCTCCCCCCTTCCTTCCTTCGTCCCTTCCGCACTCCCCTTTTCAGCTGCTCTCCCGGTACACTCCCCAGCACCACCCGGTCCCCGTGCCCCTCCCCACCCTCTTTCTGTTACAGCGGAACGAGGAGGGGGAGTAAGAGGGTCAGGAGGAGGAGAAGGAGGAAGAGGAGGACGAGGAGGAGGAGGAACATGAGTAGGATCAGAGAGACCGAGGAAGAGGACGGTGAGGGCGAGGAGGAGGAGGAGGAGAAGGAGGCGGAGGAGGTTCACGATGAGGAAGAAATGGGGCGACGACGACGATGATGGCGATGGCGACCCCTGGCGGTCTTTCGGGACGACTCGAGCTCCCAGGCTCCCAGGGAGGCTTTCCAGAAGTCGCAGGTGCTGAAGATATTGTCTTGGCCCGAAGAACTCGTAGAGCCACACGGACCAAAAAATGGCAGCCTCCGAAAACCATCGAGGAGGACGACGGCAAGACGCTGGCGGCTACGACGGCGACGACGACTGCGACGACGTCGCGGCGTCGACGATGACGACGACGCGGCAGCTGCGGGGACGGCAGCGACGAAGCCGACGGCGGCGGCGACGACGATGGCGACGGCACCGCGGCGGCGGCGACGACGAAGGCGGCGGCGGCGATGACGAGCGGCGCGCCCGCGGCTGCCTCAGGACAGCACGCCAGTCGCCCCGCCGCACGCGTGCGCCGGCTGCGTGTGCGACCCCTTCGTTGCGGTGGGCCCTCGCCTCGCCTCGCGGCAGCCGCCGTCGTCGTCGTCGTCATCGTCGTCGCCGCCGTCGCCGTCGTTGTCGCCACCGTCGTCCCCGCCACCGCCGTGGCCGCCGCGACGTCGTCGTAGTCCTAAGTCGGGCCTGTCCCTCTACAGGAGGAATATTTTCAAAAATAGTCAAAAGATAGTCAGGGGACGATTTTTGTTACTACTTTTGATGTTTTTTGCAGCATTCATGGGATATGTTTAACCTTTTGACCAAAGCCCGCCTGTAGGGGGACATGCCCGACCTAATCGTAGTCGGCGTCGCCGTTTTTGTCGTCCTCGGATCGTCGCCAGAGCTACTCGAGGCCTTCGGGGCCTCGGTGCGTCTTCTCCGCCTCGACGAGGGCCTTCCTGGGAGGCCAGGAAGTCCTGGACGATCGCCTGAGGATACTTGGATCATCGCAGGGGGTGCAGAGTGGATAGGGGGTAGTAGTGGATGCTAAGGTGGGTTCTATCTCGCCTGAGCTAGACTAGAGGTTGTGCACGAGTGCCCTAAACGGCTTAAGGGTGAAAGATCTGGACTCAGGGGGTTCCGCCCCCCGTAGGGGAGTTATCTAACCCCTCACCGCCACCTAGGTCACTTGCCACCCACTGACAGGTTTGGATAAACTAGACATAACCCACCGTGGCTTTCACTGAAAACCCCCATCCCCTTAGCAACACCCGCGGTGATCCAAGTAGGGTTATGTCTCCACCGCTGACTGAATGGAAGAGGACACTCGGACCCTGGCGTCCGAGAAAAAACACACACGCACATGCAAGCACGCACGCACGCACGCACGCACGCACGCCCCCCCCCCCCACCCACACACACACACACACACTCACACACACACGCACACACACACACTCACACACTCACTCACTCACTCACTCACTCACACACACGCACACACACACGCTAAAACAAACTACTCGACACATGGATCCCCAGATGTGCAACCTCCTTGCCTGGCACGTCCCGCTGTGAGTTTCTGGTTGTGAGCGCCCGGGTGTGAGAGCGAGTCCTCTTGGACGATGTTTTCGAGGACGACGGCGGCGATGGCGACGGCGGCGGTGGCGGCGGCTACGATGAGGGACAGCGACGACAAACACAGCAGCGACTCACAAAGATCCGAAGAGCAGGTCCCTCCCCTTTTCCGTCCACTTCCTCCGCGTCGTACGTACCCCTCCCTGCTCGTCCTCCTTCCTTGTCCCTCCTCCTGGGGCCGCCTCCTTCCTCCTCCGTCCTCTCTCATCTTTTCTGGTGGCCGTCCTTCTCCCCCCTCCTGCGTCCTCCTTCCTCTTCATTATCCTCGTCCTCTTTCCTCCTCTGTCCTCACTCCTCCTCGACGGCAAGTGCCCCCCCTTCCTGGCGGCTCCTTCCTCTTCCTCCTCGCCGCAGCCCCTCCGCTCTCCCCCTCCCTCCTCCAGTCTCCCTCCTTCCGCGTCCTCCTGGGTCCTCCTCCGTCCTCCATGCTCTTCCCGTGTGGCCGCCTTTTTGTTCCTTCGACTGGGGTGATCCTGGGGCTCCGAAGCGGCAGGAGTCTGGAGTGCAGCGCGAGCGCCTCGCTCGACACATGCTAAACATGCAGTAGTGAATGGGCGAGTGTCCTTTTCCTTGGTTGCTCCCCCTTCGGGCGATGAGGCCAGCGCCTTGCTCAAACATTGTCGAACTCTGCTCCCTGGTGGTGCCTCCTTGGGGTATCAAAACCAG
Organism: Prorocentrum cordatum; assembly: GCA_963575745.1. Lineage (NCBI taxonomy): Eukaryota > Dinophyceae > Prorocentrales > Prorocentraceae > Prorocentrum > Prorocentrum cordatum. The sequence goes on along the minus strand of CAUYUJ010000115.1, from coordinate 415,888 downwards.
CGCCTCGCTCGAGGCATCCTCACAATCTGCCCCCCCTGGGGTGCTGAAGTCAGCGCCTCGCTGACGACATCCTCGCAATCTGATCTGACGGCAGAGACCGTTTGAGACATCTCCACTCCCATTGCGACTACCCCCTTGGGGTGCTGAAGCCAGCAAATCGCATGAAACATTCTCACCACCTGTTCTGACAGCAGACGAGTCCAAACCACAAAACAGGCACACAGTTTGAGGAATCCCCACAATCTGGTCACGAACAGGGATGCGAACCCACCCCTGGCGGCTCCACCTTGGGGTGCTGACGCCAGCGGGTTGCTGGAGACATCATCATAATCCGCTTTGTTATCCGACACGTCCAAGCCACCAGATAGGCGTACCGCCTGAGACATTCCCGCAATCTGGCCTCGAACGGGTCCGTGCAACCACCCCTGGCGGCTCCCACGTGTGGTGTTGAAACCAACGATTTTGCTGAGGCGTCCTTGCAGTCAGGACTGAAAGCAGACAAGCCCAAGCGACGAAACAGGCAAACCGCCCCAGACATTTCCACAATTTGGCCTCGAACAGGTCCGCGCTAACACCCCTGGCGGCTCCCTCTTGGGTTCTTGAAACCAGCGATTCGGCTGAGACGTCCCCGCGGAAAAAGTGTTACTCTGAGTGCGAGGGAGTCCGAGTGTGAGTGAGTCTGAGTAGGAGTGAGTTTAAATGCGAGTGAGACTGAGTGTGAGTAAGGCTGAACATGAGTGAGTCTAAGTGAGAGTGAGCCTGAGTGTGAGTGAGTCTTAGTGTGAGCGAAGCTGGGTGAGGAAGAAGAGGACGTGAGTGAATCTGAGTGTGGGTGAGTCTGGGTAGGAGTGGGCGTGAGTATGAATGGGCCTGGGCCAGGAAGGATGTGGAGGAGGAGGAGGAGAAGTTGGGCCGGAGGTGTCTGAGTAACAACAACACCACCAACAACGACAAGAAGATCAACACCACCAACAGCAGCACCATCATCAGGAACAGCAGCAACAGCAACCACACCAGCAGCAGCACCAACAACAATAACACCATTATAAACAACATCAACAACAGCAACAACAATTTCAACGACAACAACCATCACAATCACCACCACCACCACGAGGGCGACGACGACGATGACGGCGACGATGGTGACGACGAAGACGAAGAGAACACCACCAACAACAACAATCATTTTAAGACTGATCGCTCTTATCTGCTCGAGCGTCGTTCAATGCTTATCTCCCAAACCCTCGGTACCCGCCCTCTTCGTCTTCGATCGTACCCCTTTTTAGGGGGTAGATCTTTCTTCCCTGCAGGCCGGGCCCTGGCAAGCGGTGGGGCGGCCGCGGACCGTCGGCCTGGCCTGCGGCAGCGCTGATCGGCGCCAACCCGACCCCAAGAGGGACGGACAGGGGACCGACCACGACGACGACGACGACGACGACGACGGCGACGACGACGACGACGACGACGGCGACGGCGACGGCGACGGCGACGGCGACGGCGACGGCGACGGCGACGGCGACCACGACGACGACGACGACGACGAGCGAAAGCGAGAGCGAGAGCGGGAGCGGGGCCACGAAAGGCAGGAAGGTGGCCACGATGGGCGACAGCGGGGCCACGAAGGGCAGCGAGGGGGCCGCGAAGGGCGCGAATGAGCGGGGGCTACGAACGGCAGGTAATGCGGGGCCACGGAGGGCAGCGAGGGGGCTCCTGAGGGTAGCAGCGGGGCCACGTAGGACAGAGAGGGGTCCACAAAGGGCGACAGCGGGGCCGCGAAGGGCACGCATATGGGGCCGCGACGGGCGCGAACGAGCGGGGGCCACAAAGGGCATGCGCACGCTGGGCCACAGAGGTCAAGGGCGGGGCCACTGAGGCCGGCAACGCGGCAACGAAGGGCAGCGAGGGGGCCAAGAAGGGCGACGGCGGGGCCACGAAGCGCATGCGTATGGGGCCACGACGGGCGCGAATGAGCGGGGCCCACGAAGGGCAGGCATATACCGGGCCACGAAGGGCAGCGAGGGGGCCACGAAGGGGTGTAACGGAGCCACGAAGGGCAGCGAGGGGGCCACGAAGGGCGCAACGGGGCCACGAAGGGCAGCGAGGGGGCCGCGAAGGGGTGCGTCGGGGCCACGAAGGGCAGCGAGGGGGCCACGACGGGCTGCAACGGGACCACGAAGGGCAGCAAGGGGGCCTCGAAGGGCTGCAACGGGGCCACGAAGGGCAGCGAGGGGGTTACGAAGGGCTGCAACGGGGCCACGAAGGTTCAGCGAGGGGACCACGAAGGGTTGCAACGGGGGCACGAAGGGCAGCGAGGGGGCCACGAAGGGCTGCAACGGGTCCACGAAGGTTCAGCGAGGGGACCACGAAGGGCTGCAACGGGGCCACGAAGGGCAGTGATATCCTGATTCCTAAGTAAGTTATGAGGGAGTCCTAAGCGTGAGCGCGACTCCTGGGTGCCTGAGTGTCGGGGGCGCGGCGCTTGAATAAATGGCGGGGAAGTCCAACGCAAGAGCGCGATTCTTGAATAAGTTGCAAGCGAGTCTCCAGCGAGAGCGCGACTCCAGGGCGCCAAGAAAACGCTTCCTGTATGAATTGCAAGGTAGTCCCAGGCGAGAGCGCGATTCCGGAGTGTAATGCGAGGAAGTCTCAGGCGGGAGCGGGGATCTTGGCAAATTGTACGGGAGGCTCACGCGGGAGCCGTTGTTGAATTCTCACTTCTGAAGAATAATTATTGTTGGTCCCCCTCCACCGGTGCATATTGCTTTTTCTCTATCAAAGTGTGCCCTTCGACGCTCGGACCTTGTTTTTTAGCAGGGAAAGTCTTGATGCTCAAACTGGGCCCTTGGCCCCTGGGTTAAAACAACAACGGCTCCCGCTTGAGACTTCTTCACGATCTAGCCAGGACCCCCGCTCCCGCCCGAGACTTCCTGGCATTGTATTCCGGAATCGCGCTCTCGCTTGGGACTTCTTTGCAATTTATTCAGGAATCGCCCTCCCGGCGCTCTGGAGTTGCGCTCTCGCTGGAGACTCGCTTGCAATTTACTGACGAATAGCGCCCTTGCGTTAGAATTTCTTGCAATTTGCTCAGGCGCCGCGCTTCCGACACCCAGGCACCCAGGAGTCGCGCCCGTTGTGGCCCCATGTGCATGCCCTTCGTGGCCCCGCTGTCGCCATTTGTGGCCCCCTCAATGTCCTGCGTGGCCCAGTTGCTGCCCTTCGTGGTCCCATTTTTGCCTTCTGTGGCCCCGCATTATCTGCCCTTCGTGGCCCCCGCTCGTTCGCACTCTTCGTGGCCCCATACGCATTCCCTTCGTGTCCCCGCTGTCGCCCTTCGTGGCCTACTTCGTGTCCTTCGTGGCCCTGCTGTCGTTCTCTCTCGCTTTCGCTTTCGCTCGTCGTCGCCGTGGTCGTCGTCGCCGTCGTCGTCGACGTCGTCGTCGTCGTGGTCGGTCCCCTGTCCGTCCCTCTTGGGGTCGGATCGACGGTCCGCGGCCGCCCCGCCGATCAGCGCTGCCGCTGGCCAGGCCGACGGTCCGCGGCTGCCCCGTTGCTTGCCGGGGCCCGGCCTGCAGGGAAGAAAGGTGTACCCCCCAAAAAGGGTTCGATCGAAGACGAAGAGGGCGGGTATCGAGGGTTTGGGAAATACGCGTTATTGGACACTCGAGCAGATAAGGGCGAACAGTCTTAAAATGATTGTTGTTGTTGGTGTTGTTGTAATTGGGGGGCCAACAACCCAGTCTGAGCCGAGTGATTTTCCATGTTAAATTATCCCAGTGCGACCCTACCTAGGGGTTGGAGCATTTAGGAAAGCAACATCTACATCTACACCGACAGCTACATTTACATGTACACCTGCATCTACATCAACAACAACATCAACAGCGAGACTCCCTTTTACATTTACACTTACATCTACATCTACATCTATGATATGCCATGCTGTGCTATGCATCGAACTGATATGCTATGTTGTGCTATGCTATGATATACTGCGCTATGATTTGCAATGCTATGATATGATATGCTGAGCTATGCTGTGCTGTGCTAGTGCTAAGCTAAGCTAAGCTAGGCTAGGCTAAGCGAAGCTAAGCTAAGGTAAGCTCAGCTATGCTAGGCTAAGTTGAGCTAAGCTAGGCTAAGCTTAGCAAAGCTAAGCCAAGCTAAGCTAAGCTAAACTTAAGCTAAGCTAAGCTAGGATGAGATAAGCTAAGCTAAAGCTAAGTTAAGCTAGGCCAGGCAAAGCTAAGCCAAGCCAAGCTAAGCTAGGATGAGATAGGCTAAGCTAAACTAAGCTAAGCAAAGCTAAGCTAAGCTAAGCGAAGCTAAGCTGGGTGAACCCAGGGGACGCAACTGGGGGAACCGCGGGGCGGATGCCAGGGGAACCGCCCGGGGCGGGGAACACTGCCCGGCCTTTTAAGTTTACCGAGTAAGAACCCTTCTAAGCAGAGCCTAGGTGGGGAAAAATCTGGGTACGAGCCCGGGGGGAAGCGTTTCAATTGAAAAACACCATGTTCACCGGAGGGGGCATCACAAATAATTACTCTCAGTAGTGAGAGTTCAACAAGAACGGCGAGGACAACAATAATTGTAAGACTGTTCGCTCCTATTTGCTCACGTGCCAATGAAGACTTCTATCCCAATCCCTCGATACCCGCCCTCGTCATCCTCGATCGTTTTCCCCTGGGGGCATATCTTCCTTACTTGCCGAGCGCATGTAGTGCAGCCCCTTAAACAAGGGAGGCGAAGACGGGTGGAAGGGGGAGGGAGAAGAATGGATCACGAGAGAAATTAACAGGAGGGGGGCAAGGAGCAGAAAACAAGTGGCAGAACCAGACGGGCAGATCGGGTGGGCAGACCCGTAGCGGGAAGGTCGGGAAGGCGGGCCCAGGCCACCAGGTCGAGCAGGCGGGTTGCTGAAGCGTGGGTCCTGCAGGAATCGCAAGGAAATCGCAAGCGATAGCGCGTTTCCCGAACAGCCACAGCGAGAGCGTGATTCTTGAGCGCCGAGGGCACATCGTCTGAATAAATCGAACGGAAGTCCAACGCCAGAGCGCGATTCGTATACGAATTGTGAGTACCTCCCGCGCGAAAGCGCGATGTGGGAAACAAATGTGAGGAAGTATCAGACGGGAGCCGCTGTTGTTGTAATCCGGCGGCCAGGGGCACAGCTTGAGCCTAGTGGTTTTCCCTGATCGAAAAAACAGGGTGCGAGCCCCGGGGGAAGCACTGCAGTTGAAAAAGCACAAAGGTCACCAGAGGGGGGACCAACAATCATTATCATGCAGTAGTGAGAACTCAACAACAACAACAACCACAACAACAACTACAGCAACAACCACCACAACAACAACAACGACGACAACAACAACAGCGACAACAACAACAGCCACAACATCAGGATGCAGGGAGAAGCACGCCACGGGCGCCCCGGCACGGTGTCGGACCCTGTGGCAGCCCGCCCCTGTGGGGCTCCCGGCCCTCGGCCCCTCAGGCACGCCCGCCGCTCAGCCTAGCTCGCGCCGCGGACAGAGCACAGCGGCCAGTGCTCGACCTCCCTCGGCGTGTGCCCAGACCCCCTCGCGTCCCAGACGCCCGACGTCCCTGAGTGTTGAGTGACGCGGCTCCCAAAGTTCCGAACCTAATCTCATCGAGCGCGTTCCACTACTCGCAAAGTGCCTACTCGCAAACGCCCGAAAAAAAATGTTTGCTTCAATGTAATTTATCGTAGATCCCCCGCGGCGGATCCAGGCCATTTGCGACTGGCTACCTTGCGAGTAGTGGAACGCGCTCGTCTATATTCCCCGGGACCAGCTTCTCGTCCTGAATCGTTGTTTGACGGTCCCGAGGCCCAGGAAGGGCCCCCAGAGGCCGAAAAGAGCGAACAACCTCCCGCCGTGATTCTCTCATGACTCGAGGTGGTCAGGGGTCGTGGCAGAAATCACGACGGGAGGTGTCTGGCAGCGTTAACATATCGGCTTCCCGCGGCCCTCGCCGGCCCCCGGGGACCGTCAAAGGACGCTTCGGGATGTGGGGAGACCAGTCTCGGGGAATCCAGGGAGGAAAAACCACCCAGACCAGACAATTGGCGTTCACTAGACGGCCTTTGGCGTTCACCGAACAGCCTGCCCTGTTTGAATCCTTTTTGTTGGTGCGTTTGCTAAACGGTTTCGCGTGTCGGGGAGGTTATTATCGGGGCAGTGGCCAGATTTCGGGTTGGGGAAGGTGGCCAGATTTCGGGTCGGGGGGCGCGTCATCGAGGGGCAGCGGGGGCTACAGAACGGGGGCCCTCGAGGGCCCCAGCGGGGGCTCCTAAATCACCCCTCGAAATCAAATGCAAGTTTTTCCCGCGACGTGGCGGCGCACGAGGACCCCCAAATTCGAGCGGTCGCGCCGACGTTTGGCGAGTGCAGATACAACAAATCTGACCCCGTGGGCCTCGTTTCGCGCGACGTTCGACATTCAACATTTGCGCTGGATCTCGAGGAGGGTTGCAGGGTCCGAAATGGCATCTTGTCTCTCACCCCCTTTAACGCCCCCCATTCAATGCGCGCCCAGTCCAGGGGCCGTCCACGCGTCGTGGAGGAGTCACGACGCCGGGAGTCCTGGATGGAAGGCCGTCGCCCCCTGGGCTCCGGCAGGCTTGCTTGCGCACGGAGGGGGGAGAGGGGCGTCCGCCGCGCGCAGAGGGGGGGTGGCAGCGGGAGATGGGGGAGGCGTCTTGGAAAGGCGTCCTAGAAACAACCCTGCTCCTTCGCAGCCCCCCCCCCCCCCGCTGGAAAGAACAGAGAACCCAGGGGGAGGGAGGCTTCTTAGAAGCACCCCTGCTTCTGAGGAGCCTTCCTCCCTCCCCCCTCTAGATGTGAGGCCCGCGCCTTCTAAGGAGCCTTCCCCCCTCCCCCCATACCCCCCCTCTGCGTGCCACCCACCACGGAGGGGGGCAGAGGGGGGGCGAGAGATGCCATGCAACGAAAACGGCCGCAGTCTGCAGGTAAGGTGCCCTCCTCAGAACGACTCGGGACGACCGTGTCGACGCTGCAATCACAGTCACGACAATGGGGGCCTGGGCTCGGGGCCACGTGAGACCCCTGCTGGCCGGGGAGCGACCCGCGCCGCCGCCGGCACGGCGTCGGGGGCCTGGGCAGCCGCTTTCGACGGGGCCCTTCGAGGATCGAGGGTGGAGGTGGAGGGTTTCTCCGGAGGGCTTAGGCGACCCGTCTTTCTCCTCCTCCTCCTCCTCCTCTCTCCCCTCCTCCTCCTCCTCCTCCTCCTCCTCCTCCTCCGCCTCCTCCTCCTCCTCCTCCTCCTCCTCCCCTCCCTCCTCCGCCTCCTCCTGCTCCTCCTCCTCCTCCTCCTCCTCCTCCTCCTCCTCCTCCCCCATCTCCTCCCCCACCTCTTCCTCCTCCTCCTCCTCTTCCTCCTCCTCCTCCTTCTCCTCCTCTCTTCCATCTCCTCCTCCCCCACCTCCTCCTCCTCCTCCTCCTCCTCCTCCTCCTCCTCCTCGTCGGATCCCTTACGGCCCCGGGGGAAACCGTCCAGGTGGACTTGTTCGGGCGTGTTTGTCCTGGTCGCCACGGTCAGACTCGCCTCGGAATTCTGGCCAGGGGGCACCCCGGGAGGGATCATCCGGGAGGGGGAGGTGCGACGAGGTTACGGCGCAGGTGCAATGAGTTTGATGGGAGGCGGGTTCAGCACACGCTGCAATCATGCGCGGCATCGGATGTACGAATGGGAAGCCGAACCACGTGTCCAATATTTGGATAGCGCAGCGTTTGTGTTCTGCGGGAGGAGGTTGGTGGTCTGAATGCAGGAACGGTGGAGGTGCAGCTCAGGAAGAATGCGATCAACGAGAAGAGAGCGAGGAGGCAGGGAGGACTCAGAGAGCATCTCACGCACTCATGCGGAAGGACCAGTAGAATGTTGGCGACATACATGCAATATCGGCAACCAGGATCTCCTCTTTGAACGTCGAGGCGGCGGGTACAGAGAAGGAGTTGGACATGGCGAGAGGTGCAGGCTCTCGAATCACGTTGATAAGGCATGTCAGTCAGACGACAGGTCGGCAACTAAGCGGCGTGACAGCGCAATTGGAGCCTCCTCTTCCTTATTCTCCCACGCTCCGCACCAAGTCCCCATCCTGCCCCTCATGCCCCTCCCCCGGGGCACGAGGTCAGATTTCTCCCAGACCAGCGCCTACGGCTCTTCCGCATATGCGACGCTCTGCGCGTTGAGGAGATTTCGGACAAGTTGCCAGAAGGAGCACCCTTCTCTAAGGGCATTGATTTTGCTCGAGCGGGCCAACAGGAGATGAGGACGAGGAGGAGTGTGTGTGTGTGTGTGTGTGCTTGTGTGTGTGTTGTGGGCGGGCCGATTTTGCTTGGGCAAGCCGATCAGAGAGGCCTAGTTGTACTTTGTGTTCTTCGCCCACATTTCTGTCCCGCCTAGTAGTTATTCAATTCGCTCTCGTTACTACTAGTGTCTGCCAACCTCACGGCCAAAAAGACGCACGCACAAGGTTTCAGTGAGCTCGGACAGTTCGGAGACGAAGGAGCGTGACTAGTTCGCAGCGAGCTTCGCGCTACCCAGGCTGAAGCGGAGAAGGTCCGGGGGATCCGTTTCTGGGGATCCATGTTCCTGGTGAGCGCCGACCCATCGGTCTTCATAGTGGCGCGCAGCTGCATGTTTGTGTAGTTATACGCCGATGTGTTTGCGTGCACCTTCATGTGTGTTACGCACCTGCATGCCACCCAAGCGCGCGAGTCCCCTTGCGTGGGAGTGTGTGTGCGTATGTGTCTTCGTACCTTGTGCATGCATCTGTGGTTGTGCTTGTACACAGAAGTTTCCACGGGTACGCAGTTATGGAGTGATAGGGGTGCTACCAGGCAGAGAGATGAGAGGGCGCGGGGCACAGGAGGAGAGAAACGGAGAACGAGGAGGAGGGAGCAGGAGGAGAGAGCAGGAGGCGCTTGAGGAGGAGCAGGTGGAGATGGCGGAGAGTAGGAGCAGGAGGAGGTCGCTGACTAGGAGCAGGAGGAGGTCGCTGGCTCTCGGACAGCTCTCGTGCACCAGGGCGTGACCTGCCGTCGTTGTACCAGGTCCTGGGCGGCGGAGGAGCAGTAGCACGAGGAAGCATGAGTGCATCCGAGGAGGGACGGGGAATGCGGAGGAGGATGAGGAGCAGCAGCAGGAACGAGGATGGTGGACCCGGAGGAGACGGAGGAGGAGGGACCCAGAACTCCGACGCTGTGCTTGTTTTGCAACGTGGACCCCGTGGGGGTGTGGACCCCTTGCCCGGCACGGAGTCCTGAGTCGTTTTGTGACAGCACGGGCCCCCAGCTGCCGAAAACGGCCCAGAGCCGTCTGCCGAGTCTGATCCGTGACGCGAGGATGTCTGGGGAGGCAGAGAGGGAGGCGGGCGGGGTCAGCAGCAGCACGGGAGGAGGAGGAGGAGGAGGAGGAGGAGAGGAGGAGAGGAGGAGGAGGAGGAGGCCCTTGTGACCGGCACCCGCCCTCCCGAGATGCCGTCCGGCCTGTGATCTGCGCTTCGATCTACCGCGGCCGCGTCCAAGGCCACTCCGAACCGCAGCTGCTCCTGGTGGTGCCACCGGGCGGCCGGCCGGAGCAGGGGCCTCGGCTTCGGGGCGGGATGGTGAGGTAGCTATCCTTCCGCCCTTCTCCGTCCTCCCTCCTCCCTTCTCCTCCCTCCTCCCTCATCCCCCTCTCTTCCCTAATCCCTCCCCCTCCCTCTTCCTCCTCCCTGCTTCCTCCTCCTTCTCCTCCTCCTCCTATTCCCCTCCTCCTCCTCCTCCTCTCCTCCTCCCCTCCTCCTCCTCCTCCTATCCTCCTCCTCCTCCTTTTCCTCCTCCTCCTCCGCCTCCTCCTCCTCCTCCTCCTGCCCCTCCTCCTCCTTCTCCTCCTCCTCCTCCCCTCCTCCTCCTCCTCCTCCTCCTCCTCCTCCTCCTCCTCCTCTCCTCCTCCCTCCTCCTCCTCCCTCCTCCTCCTCCTCCTCCTCCTCCTCCTCCTCTCCTCTCCTCCACCTCCTCCTCCTCCTCCTCCTCCTCCCCTTCCTCTCCTCCTCTCCTCCTCCTATCTTCCTCCTCCTCCTCTCCTCCTCCCCTCCTCCTCATCCTCCTCCTCTTCCTCCCCCTCCTCCTCCTCCTCCTCCTCCTCCTCCTCCTCCTCCCCCTCCTCCTCCTCCCCCATCCCTCCTCCCTCCCTCTCCCCACCCGCGCTACAAACCCGCGAGAGTAGTAGGAGTCAGGTCCCTCCTCCCTCCTCCTCCTCCTCCTCCTCTCCTCCTCCTCTCCTCCTCCTCCCATCCTCCTTCTCCTCCTCCTCCTCCCCTCCTCCCCCATCCCCTCCCTTCCCTCATCCCTAGACCCCTCCCTCCTCCCCACTTCCCTCTTCTTCCTTCCTCCTCCTCCTCCTCCTCCCCTCTCTCCTCCTGCTCCTGCTCCTGCTCCTCCTTCTCCTATTCCTCCTCCTTCTCTTTCCTCCTCCTCCTCCTCCTCCTCCTCCTCCTCCTCCTCCTCCGCCTCCTCCTCCTCCCCCCTCCTCCTCCTCCTCCTCCTCCATCTCCTTCCTCCTCCTCCTCCTCCTCTCCTCCTCCTCTTCCTCCTCCTCCTCCTCCTCCTCCTCCTTCTCCTCCTCCCCCTCCTCCTCCTGCTCCTCCTCCTCCTCCTCCACCTCCTCCTCCCTCCCCCTCCAGCCGTTCTGGCTCAGGCTGTTGTGGCCTGAGCTTGCAAGCGCGTTCTTCAGAGCGGCTCGCGCTTGCGAGCCATCCTTTCGTTCTTTCACGGAGAGGAGCCAGCGACCGCACCGCGAGCGGCGCATGGTTCCACAGCCCGATGTGCTGCCAGGCGCGCGCACCCCCTACTGGGGGTGCTCTTGCGGCTGCTGGAACAACTGGGCGAATCGGGTCAAGTGCAGGAGCTGCGGGGCATCGGCACCCGCAAAGGTGGTCCAGGCGGCGCGCAGAGCTGCTGCGGCTACCCAGAGTCCCTCGTTTTCGGTCAAGCAACGTGCTCAGGGAGCCTGGGCCGATGGGCCGCCAGGAGGGGCAGTCGCGGCCGAGCAGGCGAGGATCATCCAGGAGCTGCGGGCCAAGGTGGCGGAGCTCAGCGGCAAGCCGGCGCCGCCAGCGCCCCCTTGGCACGAGCAGCCAGCGGGCGCCAAGGCGAAGGGCATTGGCAAGGGGCAGGGCCCTGCTGGAGGCGGCCCGCCGAAGGCCAAGGGCGAGGCGCCAGCGGCTGCTGCAGGGCTCTCTCATGAGCTGGTGGCGGAGTTCCTCAAGAGTGAGGGCCTTGAGGACGCCCATGCTGCGGTCCTGGCGGCAGCGCAGACCAAGGCTACGGCGCCGCCCAAGCCGCCCACCACAATGTCGGCCTGGTGGAAGGTGGAGAACCTCAAGAAGAAGATCCAGAAGGCAGAGGCCCGCTGCGTTGTCATCAACGAGCAGAGGGCAGCCCTCGACGAGGAGTTGGACGGCATCCAGAAGGGGATCGACCAGGCCAAGGCGGACCTCGTCGCCGCCCGAGGAGTGCTGGCGAAGCTCCAGGCAGGTGAGCACGAGAACCCTCTCAAGGTGCTCACGGCGGGGCTGGAACCTGCGGTGCTGTCCACGCAGGAAGGAAAGGATGCCCTTGCTGTCCTCGAGGAGCTGCAGCGCAAGGCGGCTGCGGAGGCGGAGGCAGCCAAGCAGGCGACAGAGGACGAGGACGTTCGCCCAGGCCCTCCTGGCGATCATGGTGCTGGTGCTGGGAGCCAGGCAGAGGATGCCCCTGGGAATGGAGGAGAGCACCAGGCCGTCCCCATGGACGAGTCCGACTTCCTGGAGGCCGACTTCCAGGAGTCCCTCAAGCGCGCCATGGACGGCGAAGGGGACACGTCTGCAGCCGTGGCCAAGCTGCTCGCCGAGCACACGGCCAAGAAGGCGCGTCGAGGGTGACGGCAGAGAGCGGGCTGATACTGACCCAGTGGCGACCAGTGCCCCCGTGCCAGCGGCGTGGGCGGGCGTCGGCATGGCCGACCTCGACGCGTTCACCAGGGGCAACGTGATCGACTTCGACTGGGAGCAGGCGACGGGTTTCGCAGTCCCAGTGCGGAGGGACGACCTCATCTTCGACACGGAGCTGTTCCGCCAGTTCGACGGGGTCGGTCTGGACCCACGGCAGTGGCCTCGCCTGGGCCACGGAGCTTCGGACAGAGACGGACGGTCTCGCGGAGCAGCCCCCCCTCGGGTCGAGGACCCTCGAAGAGGGTCAGGGCCAGGGACATCGCCTGCTGGGTCGACCTCGACCCCGATAGCGTCACTGTCTCTTATGTCGCGCGAGGTGGGACCCCTCGGTCGCAACGGGGCTGGGGGCCTTCCCCGCGAGTCCACATCTTCTTCGGGTACCACCGCGGGGTCGGCGGCTCCCGCGTCTTCGGGCACCACGTCGAGAGGAAGTACCAGGGCGTCTGGAGGTGCATCTGTGGGGCGGAAAGGCCCGCGCCACCTCTCCTCCCCTCCTGTTCATGGGCATGGTGCGTTGCAGGCTTGCGTCGCATCTGGAAGTGATGGGCCCTGTGTTCTCGGTGGAGGCCTGGGCGATTTCATGGAAGGATGTGGCGGTCTGCCTCCACCTGCGGCAGGGGCAGCGGTGTGTCAAGCTAGCCCCGACGGTGCCCAAGGAGACTTGCCCTCCGAGCGGAAAGGGCTACACCATCTCTCGTCCCCACCTGGCGATGGACGCAAAAAGGGAAAACTAGGTCAGGACGGCGTGGTTCGAGGAGTCGACCACGCGGGCACGATCGTCAGCGATCTGATCATCTTTGGAGTGAATGCGAACACGTGGGACTCGTTCACTAATGTGGTTGACTGGTGTAGGGACCAAGAAGCGAACCTCTTCGGCGTGGTGTCGGCTTCAGGCGAACCAGTCAAGCCGCATGTGATCTGCGTGCAAGAGACTCGGCTGAAGGAGAAGGGCAAGTTGGACTCCGCCTATGGCTGGGGCGATCGCCGCTCCTTCGCTTTTTCTCTAGGACCTGCAGCGTCTACTGGGCCAGGTCCGACGCAGTCCTCGGCAGGAGTAGGCTTGGCAGTGGCCAGCTCTCTGGCGTCCTCTAGTGTGCCAAGGCCACCCGAGTTGGAACCTTTCAAGTCGCGAGTGGCAAGCAGGCACATCAACGTAGGACTTCCAGGCGGGTTGATGGTCTTCTCGGTCTACCTCTACACCAGCATTGGAGTCGCAGGGGACAACGTTGAGGTATTGAACACTCTCGGAGAGTACATCAAGTCCCTCACCTGCCTCTGGATCGTGCAAGGGGACTGGAACCTCACCCCTGAGGAACTCGAAGCATCGGAATGGGTGTCCAAGGTTGGGGGATGTATGTTTACGACGGGCCACGCTACGTGTCGATCAGGGCCCGCTCCAGGATCCAGTTCAGGGCCCGAGGAGGAGTTCGACAGGAAGGATGAGCGGGAGATCGATTTCTTCGTGGGGTCCAGGTGTTTGGGGCACTGCGTCAAGGAGGTCCTGGCGTTCCCTGCAGCCCCCTCGTGGCCTCATATGCCTGTGGGTATCGTTGTCAAGAACCTGGCCCCGTCGACGGTTGTCCCGAAGCAGGTTAGATATGCGCAGTTCCCCTTGGACAAGCTTGTGGGTCCTCGGAGGCTCCCTACGGAAGGCACGTGGTCTTGGGAAGTTGGAGGAGGCTCGCACTGTTTGGGGTCCATGGTCAGGGAATGGTTCACCCAGGCCGAGGGCTGGCTCGTGCAGTGCCACGACCTAGACAGTGCTAGCGCGGCCAGGACGTGTGGAAGAGCTGGGGGGCCTAAAGTCACTAAGGTTCCCCTCGAGACGGTTTGGGACCGAGAGTCTAGGAGAAGATATTCAAAGCGGACCACCAGTTGGATGTCCTTCGAGGCGTTGGCGCGTCGAGCTGCTGCAGTTGGCCCAGATATGCTAGGCGCCAGAGCTCGCGGTCTTTTTCATGAATGGTGTGCCGCCCTGTTCGGGATGATCTCGGCGCTGGAGGCGCCAGACGAAGGCACGAATGTCCGATTTTTGGTCAGCCTAGTCGAAGGGATATCCATGGGGCTCAGAGAGGAGTTAGAAGGGCTGTTCGGGCAGTTACGAGAGTATGTAGAAGGCCTGCGAAAGTTGGACGCCAAGGAGTCCCTATCGGAGTGGAAGGAGTGGGCTAAGTCGTCAGTGCAGCGGGGAGGGAAGGCAGCGCATGCATATTCCAGGGTTTCTCGCGCAGACAGGACGGTCCCGTTCAGTGTCGTAGACGACCACGGCCGCTTACCAGTCAACGGTGAGCTCGCGCTCCTCCAGCTTCTAGAGCAGTGGCTTCCCCTCTGGCACAAAGAAGGCAGGCTCAGCAAAGATCACCCAGCTCATTGGGATGTGTTGGGACAAGAATTACCACCTATCTCTCTGGAACAGTTGAGACGTGTGTGTAACTCGTATGGGGAAGGGGCTGGTCTTGGGTGGGACTCCTTCCATCCCCGCCAGATCTTGTTTCTTCCAGAAGAGTATCAATTGCGTGTTATCGACATCCTTCGCTCGTTCGAGGATCGACCCTGTGTGATCGCAGAGTTTTTGACGAATATCATCTTCCTCGACAAGCCAGATGGTGGAGTACGCCCGATAGGATTATTGTGCATGTTCACCAAGATCTGGTCGAAGTGCCGTCAAAACATCTGCCGTACCTGGGAACAGGCCCACGAGCAGGCCTTCTTCTGGGGCGTCGGGGCCACGTCTACCTGTGAACGAGCAGGATGGGTCCACAACATGCTGGCCCATTTCGGGAAAGTCCTGGGGACCTCGGCGGCGACGGTGCTCCTGGACCTTAAGAAGTTCTATGAGCACATCGACCATATGGACTTGTATCGTGCGGCGTGCCAGCATGGTTTCAATTTGAAGCTCCTGCGAGGGTTGTGCGTGATTTATGCAGGGGATAGGATGCTGCACTATGGAGGGGCGGTATCTAGGAAGGTGCAAGGCAATGGGGCAGTCATAGCAGGGTGCTCTGCAGCTACCGCGCTTACGAAGTTGCTTTTGTTGTCGCCGCTCTCGGCCGCGCAGTCTGGCCGGCCGCAGTTGTGCATCCGTAACGTGATAGACGATATCGCGCTGCAGATTGTTGGTCCGCAGCAGCTCATTGCACCGCAGCTCGCCGCAGGTGTGCAGTCCCTGCTGTCCAGTTTCTCGGAGCTCGAGCTCCCCGTCTCGGAAAAGTCGAAGTACATGACTAGCGACTCGGACTTGAATGAGGCCTTGCAGCCCCTGTGGGACCTCCCGAAGGAAAGCAAGGTGGACCATGCAAGGAACCTCGGCACCGACGCGGTGATGGGGTCCATACGGAGGGTTCAGATCACTCGGGACAGGTGGGACAAGGCCAGAGGGAGGACGATTAAGATTAAGAAGCTCAGGGAGGCGGGGGCCAACACGGGGTTCATTCAGCGTGGAGGCCCTACGGCGTCGGCTCTATGGGGGTCCAGCATCATGGGGATTCCTTCGACCCAACTTCATCGGCTTCGATTGGGAGCTGCTGGAAGTCTCGGGAAGGTCCCCAAGGGCTCCACGGTCGGGCTCCGTCTCTTGAGCTATGCTGAAGGGGTCCGAGTGGACCCGCTGCTGTTGAACATCGGGATGGTTGTGTTCCAATGGGCGGCGGCGGTCTGGGAGTCGCTTCCGAAGCTTCCTGTTTTGGAACGGTGTCTTGAAGGAGCCCTGGGCCGTCTCGAAGGAGTCCAATCACCTTGGAGACAAGCAGCAGCCCCAGCTGAAGTAGCAGTGCTCAGTCTTCGCAGGATAGGCTGGAGTTTTCGGTCAGGAGCGTGCATGGTCACGGATCGGCAGGAAGCACTTGACCTTCGCGTTTTACCTCCAGCGCTCGTTCAGGAGCTAGCAGTTGCAGGAGCCAGGCGAGCTTCCGATCGCCAAGCTCTTTTTTGTCGTGAGCCCAAAGCCAGGTGGAATTTGCCGATATTTTGGGCAGGACTTGAGGGGCTCCTGCATCGAACCAAGGGATCCTGGACGAAGAGGTTTCAGAGGACGTTGAGATCCTTGGTTTCTGGAGGACACTGGCCACAAAGTCGGCTTCACCACCATGGACTTGTTGGCTCAGCGAGGTGTCTTGTATGTGGAGATCCCGACGGGTCCTTGTGGCACAGGGCATACGAGTGCCCAAAGTATGCAGGGCTCAGACGTGAATGGGTTGACGATTTCCACAGGACGAGAGCCCGCAGGGTCCGCGAATGGGGGTACGACGAGGGGGAGAGGTTTGCGAGAGGCCTGTTCCCGTCGCCAGAGTTGGTCTTCCACGTCGCGACCGAGGCCCAAGATACCATCTTGTGGCACAACCGTCCTGAGTCAGGGCTCCTGAGTGGCACGCTGTTCTTAGACGGGTCGGCCTTATGGGCCTCGGCCCCGTTTTTGGCCCGAGCGGGCTGGGCCATCGTGCAGGTGGATAGATTTGGCGATGTAATTTCGGCGTCCTACGGGCCCGTCCCACGTCGTATTTGCCCTAAGCAGAGTTCTAGAGACGCGGAGGATTACGCCGTCTCGATGCTGCGCGTTTGTGCTATGGCGCCCTTCGACGTCTTCATCGACTGTGCAGGCACTGTTGGGACTTTGCGGGGCGGCGCGGGCTCTGGATCCCAAAGCAGTTGTGGTCGGGCCCAGCTCTGGAGTCCGTTCTGGGGTGCGTTCTCCGAAGGGGACTTCCAAGTTTTTAAAACCAAGGCCCACTGTACCAGAGCCCAGGTAGATGCGGGTGTTACCACGGAGTGGGAGTACAGAGGGAACGCCCACGCCGACAGGTTTGCGAAGCTCGGTGCTGCGGAGCACGGCGTAGGCGAAGAGCAGTTTCAGTTGTGGCAAGGCTTTGTGTTTTTAGCCCAAGAGTCCGCCCGTTGGGCGGCTTGGGTGCACGTAGAGTCCAATGGCCAGGACCACGAAGATTTGATGGAAGCGTACTGGAGGTCTCGGGGCGCTGCTGCTGAGGAGGACCCTGAGACCCCAGAAGACCCCGAGCCTGAGCCCCAGGCGCGCGGCCGTGGAGGGGAGGTGGGGTCGCCGTACGGGGTGGGAGACGGGTGGGAAGAATATGCAGATGCCAGTTTTTGGTGGCAAGGCCACAACCTGCTGGAGGCTGACGTGCTCTGCCGCACTGCCCACGTTTCTTCTGTCGTCTTCTGTTGCCGCTGTGGCACCGTTTCCTCGGACGGCAAGTTATCCCCAGGCCTAAGGGGGTGGTGCCCCGAGAAGGCCAAAGCTGGAGGCGTAGACCAGCTGCGGAGGATCAAGAAAGGAGAGTTCCCCTCGTACCGCGCCAATGTGCGCTCGCTGAAGGTCGGGAAGCCGCATGGAGTGCTGCCAGCGACCCGCTCGAGCCTCGCCGAGGCCGAGCTGAGCCTGCCCCCAGAGCCACAGCCCGCGGCCCTAAGCGTCGGGGCCTGTGGCGGATGGGGGCGGGCTGACCATGGGGGGCGGGCCGAGGTGCTGAGGGCGTTTGGGCTGTGGGAGGGGGAGCTCGAACTGGTCCGTGACCTCGGCCGCTCGGCCCTGCTGCGGAGCGCGGACAGCCCTGAGGAGGGCGACTCCGACGCCGAGTCCTTCTGAATTGGGGCTTGACCCCGCGTTTAGCGCAAACCCATACCATACCATACCTCCCTCCCCCTCCTCCTCCTGCTCCTCCTCCTCCACCTCCTCCTCCTCCTCTTCCTTCTCCTCCTCTCCTCATCCTCCTCCTCCTCCTTCTCCTCCTCCTCTTCCTCCTCCTCCTCCTACTCCTCCTTCTCTCCTCCTCCTCCTCCCTCCCTCTCCCCACCCGCGCTACAAACCCGCGAGAGTAGTAGGAGTCAGGATGTCCCCTCCTCCTCCTCCTCCTCCTCCTCCTCCTCCTCCTCCTCCTCCTCCTCTCCTCCTCCTCCTCCTCCTTCTCCTCCTTCTCCCCCTCCTCCCTCATCCCGTCCTTCCCTCATCCGCCCCTCCCTCCTCCTACTTCCCCTCTTCTCCTCCTCCTGCTCCTGCTCCTCCTATCCTCCCCTCCCCCCTCCTCCTCCTCCTCCTCCTCCTCCTCCTCCTCCTCCTCCTCTCCTCCTCCTCCTCCTCCCTCCTCCTCCTCCTCCTCCTCCTCCTCCTCCTCCTCCCCCTCCTCCCCCTCCTCCTCCTCCTCATTCTCCTCTCCTCCTCCTCCTCCTCCTCCTCCTCCCTCCTCCTCCTCCTCCTCCTCCTCCTCTTATCCTCCTCCTTATTATCCTCCTCCTCCTCCTCCTCCTCCTCCTCCGCCTCCTCCTCCTCCTCCTCCTCCTCCTCCTCCTCCTCCTATCCCTCCTCCGTCCCTCTCCCCGCCCGCGCTACAAACCCGCGAGGGTAGTAGGAGTCAGGATGGAGCAGCGAGAACAAAGGAGGGGGCAAGCAAGGGGAGTTGGAAGAATAATGGAGGAGGAGGACGAGTATTGGAGGGAGGAGAGACGCGGATAATAGGGAGACAGAGTGCGAGAAGGATGTGTATTCACGAGTAGTGCGAAGAGGAGCATCGCGGTCGTGGCCGCCATACGTCCATATGTCGTTGCCGCAAGAGCAGAGTTGTGACGCGAGGAGGTGCAGAATCCATCCCCATGCTCTCGTGCTTCGTTTCACGCTTCCTGCATCGTCTCTTCCGTCATGTTGCTTCTCCCCCCACTCCGTCTCCTCCTACACCTTCTCTTGGCTCGAGCTCCGGAGTTAGCTTCGGCAACCAGACTGTGTTCACCCGTTCACCGCCTAAGTCTCAGGACTAAGTCTCCCTCGCCTTCACGGGCGATACCATCCATTTTGTGTTCGATCGTGGACCTCTCGTCGAACCCGACCATTCAGCTCTCACACAGAAGAGCCGCCGGAGACCGAAGACGTCCTCGCCTCAGGACCGCCGAGAGCACCGCCGAAGGAGGTCGCATGGGCACCGGAGAGGCCATGGCCGAACACGCGGCATTCACATTCGCCTGGCTGCATTCTGCCTACCGTACCCAGACCCCCGATGTCGTGAGATTCTCGCAGCGTCAACCCCTGCAGAGATCTAGACACCTCACCAGGAGGGGGCTTTTCACCCGAGGTCGTTGTTCGGCGGCCTCTGGGCCCGGTGAGGGCTCCCAGATGCAGAAAGCGGCGAAGATCTGTGCCGCATGGTGTTTTCCACAGCGTTGGATGGTTGGGGGCAGACCAGGCACCAGCTGCGGAGCTCAACCCGGCAGGGTCCGTTTCGATCCGATCGATCCGGTTCGATGCTGATTCTTGCCGGCCCGATCCGATCCGATTTCGATGTCGATTTCCCCCCGATCCGATGCGACCCGACGGGTACACGGCGTTGTTGTGCATCCCGGTGCAGCCGATCCGATTCGATTTCGACTCCGTGCCGGTGCGGTCCGATTCGACGCACAGTCCAATTCGATCCGATCTTCCGATTCGATGCTGTTGGATCCTGCAGCATCTGTGCGTCGTTGTGTCTTCACGACGCGAAGGGGTCTGGGGCCATAGAGACCCGAAGAAGAAGAAGAGAATGGAGTCGTCGGCTGCCAACGCCACCAGCCCCGTGCTCTCGTTCCTGGCCGCGGACCCCGTGCTTGCCTTCGTGGCCTCCTGCGTGCACGCGCTAAGGGTCGAGTTCACTTTCGCCGCGGTGCCTGGCCTCCTCCACCTATCCTCTTGCCGCTTTCTTCCTGCTCCTGCCTCCTGCCTCTCGCCTTCCCACTTCTCCTCCCCTGCTCCTGCTCCTGTTCCTTCCTCCTCCCGCTCTCCCGCTCATGCCTCCTCCTCCTCCTCCTCCTCCTCCTCCTCCTCCTCCTCCTCCTCCTCCTCCTCCTCCTCCCCCCTCCTCCATCGTCTTTCGTTTGTTGTGTGCGTCGCTCCCTTCGGACAGCCCCCAGCAACTCGAAAACACTACGGCAGCCTGCGCGCGGCACAGGGCACTTCGGCCCCGCCCCCAGGGACCCCCGCAGACTCCCAAACGAGAGCCCAGAGTCACGACGCCAGAGCTCGAGCGAACCAGCCCTGCAGGCCAGCCCGAGGAGCAAGGCACTGCGGCCCAAGCTCCCAAGGGAAGGCTCAGCGCTCCAGCCGTGGCGAGGCCCCGAGACCCGGCCACCGCTCGCAATGCCGAGCCCTCACAAGCCCGAACGCCGCCGCATTCACAGACAGCCATCCGCACAGCTCCAGTCCAGCGTGAAACATAGTCCCCCGCCCCAGGCAGTCCCACCGCTCAACCTGGAGCGCAGTCTACCGCACGGCACCCGTTCCGCAGAGCACGGCAACAACCGCAGCCAACCCGGTGGGAACAGGCCCGCAGAAAAAACACAGCCGCAGCGCCCCCTCGAGATCCGAGAAAGAGGGTTCTTTGTCAACCTGGACGATCGCCTCCGCCGCGTTGTTGCGCTCGACCAGCGCCTTTGCCCTCCCCGCTAGCTCGCGAGACCCTACGACCGACTGGAATGCAGCTCAGGCTGCAGCATCGGAGCAACCCTAAATGGACCGATATCGGGTTATCTGGTCATGGTGCTCGTTGTGATTCCCGAGCCAGTGCAGAAAGCAGCAGCTCTGCCTCTTGCCTGGAGCTCCATAGTCGAGCATCTGCCCACCTGAAGTGCTGAGCCGCTGTCCAGGAGAACGAGAGAACACGGCGCAGCACCAGCCTGGCACCCAACGAAGGTTGGCCAGAGCCAAAATCGCTAACGGATGGGTACGTGTGCGTGTGCGTGTGTGCGAATGTGCGTGTGTATGCGAGTGTGTGTGTATATATGTGTGTGCGTATGCGTGTGCGTGTGCGTGTACGTATGTGTGCGCGTGTGTGTGTGCGCATGCGTCAGACGCCCCTCTGGCTCAAGCCGCTCTGGCTCGAGCTGGCTTGCGCGACTGCGGCCGGGGGCTTGCCCTCGGTCTCCTTCTTCCGCCCTTCCCGCCCCCGCCCCGGTGGGCCATAGCGCGGGCGGCGACCGCGTCCGCGGCTGCCGCGGCCGCCGGCCCCGCGGCGTCGCGGTCTGCGGTCCGTCGCCGCCAGCGGCGCGCGGCCGCCGCGCGCGGCGCGCCGCTCCCGGGGATGGCGCCGCCGACAGGGCCGGCTCCGCTGGCCGCCGCTGGCGCTGCCGAGGCTGCTGGCGCCCTCCAGCGGCGCCAGCGCGGCGGCCATGTGTGCGGCCGCCGTGCCGTTGTGCTCCGGCGCGGCTGCCGCCTGCGCCGATGCCACGGCCGCCTGCAAGGCGGCGACTGCCGTCGGCCGTCGTCCTGCCGCCGCGGCTCTGGTGCGCTCTGCCAGGCTTGCAGCCCTGGCGGCCGGTGCCACTGCCGTTGCGGCCTGGCCGCGGCGGCGGCGCGGGCGGAGCCCGTCGCTGCGCACCTGGATGTGGCCCTGCGGGCGGCCGAGCGCTTGGCGATTGCGGAGCGCCAGACGGGGGCCGCCGCCGCCGCAGCGTCCGCCGGCTGCTTTCCGCGCGCGCTCGACGACGAGCAGGGCGTGCAGGATCTTCTGGGACCCTGCTGGACCGTCTACACCGGCACCGACGCCAGCACCGACGCGAGCATCAACGCCGGCGCCTTTGCCAGCGCCGACGCCAACGCCTACACCAGCACAGACGCCAGCAATAATACATGCGACTACGCCGGCACTAGCGCCAGCGTCTACACCAGCACCGACGCCAGCACCGGCGCCAGCCCCAACGCCAGCGCCTGCGACGGCGCCGACGCCAGCGCCTACACCAGCACCGACGCCAGCCCAACGTCTGCGCCTACCCCGGCACTAACACCAGCGCCTACACCAGCACTGACGCCAGCACCTAGTGTTCGACATAGTCCTCACGGTGCATATGGTATGGATTTTCAGACGGTAGCGCAGAAGATGCTACTTGCGCCATCCTTTTCAAGTCATGGTTCATTGGCAGTGATGAGTACAGTATGCCCAGCTTGCTGGCTTAGTGATCGTCGCCGCGCGGTGCTCTTCTGTTGACGTGCTGAGCGAGATTATCTGCGTTGCTAGTTGCTCTCTTATGTGATCCTGGTTCCCTCAAATTACAAGCACATGCTTCTGGTTGGCTTTTGTAGCGGGAGTTCCACGCCAGTTTGTTCGACTCTTTGTTGGAGCTGGAGTACTCTCAGATGTGTCCGCTGTCCCGTTGTGTGAGCCTATACTGGGACAGTTTTCTGCCGTCGTGCTGATCTTATTCTTCGGACGGGGCGGGCACAGTGGCTTTTGTTGCGTGGGCAAAGTGGCCCCCTATTTACGGCTCTGAGGGTTCCGGGAGCCTCTTGTTTTCGGCATGGACGTTGGCCTGATTTGCGCGGAGGGCCTATGCAGGAGGAGTTGTTGTGCGAGTGCATGTTAGCACTGCCCGCCCGGGAATCGCGCGGCGCAGGACCCCCCCGCTTGTCGTCACCTCGGTGGTTGCTCGCGGGAGTTTGCCTTCTGACTGAAGGTCAAATTGCATCTACAAGCCTCGACCTCTGGGACCCTGCTGGACTCACTGCGGAGGGTAGAGTCCGCCATCATCTGCTACATCATCTCGATCAGCATGTGCGGGACGAACGCGCGCCTCGAGATGCTAGGCGTGAAGCTGCAGCCCATCATCATCTGCTACAGCGTTCCGATCAGCGCGCGCGAGCAGGACAGGCAGGGGCAGTGGCAGAGGGCCCTGGCGCTGTTCCGAGAGATGTTCGGAGTGAAGCCGAAGCCCACCATTATCTGCTCCCCGATCATGCAGCGCGGGCGAGAATGACTGGCAGGGGCAGTGGCAGTTGGTCCTGGCGCTGCTCAACGAGATGCTGGGAGTGAAACTGGATCCCGCCATCGTCTATTACAGCGCCCCGATCAGCACGTGCGAGAAGGACTCCAGCAAAGGCTGCGGCAGCAGGCCCTGGAGCCGCTCCGGGCGATTTGGGGGGCGGGGGGCGAAGTTGGAGCCCGCCATCCTCCAGGCCAAAGACAGAGCGTCAATTTCTTTTTTTCGAATGGATTTGGGGCAGGACAGGCAGGGGCAAGGGCAGTCGGTCCCGGCCCTTCTCAGCCAGATGCTGGGAACGAAGCCCACCATCTTCTACTACAGCGCCCCGATCAGTGCGCGCAAGAGGGACTTGCAGGGGCAGCGGCAGCTGGCCCTGGCGCCGCTCCGGGAGATGGTGGGGGCGAAGCTGGAACGCGACGTTGCCTGAACCAGCACCCCGACCAGCGCGCGCGAGAAGGACAGGCAGCGGCAGTGGCAGCCGGGCCTGGCGCTGTTCAGCGGGATGCTGGGTGCCAAGCTGGAGCCCGCCATCATCTGCTACAGCACCCCGACCAGCGCGTGCGAGAAGGGGCAGTGGCGGCCGACGACGGCGACGACGAGGTGTCGAGGAGGTCGCGGGGGCGGGCGTCGACGGGGCGGTCTGGATGTTGGCGCCGCACGAACTCCACGGGGCCCGAACTCCACGGGGACGGCGCCGATCGTGGCGCAGGACACCTCCTGCGCGCGCCAATCCTGCCGATGCTACACCGTGGTTCGTCGGTCCCCTTCTCCTCCTCCACCTCGTGGGTCGCGGGGCTCGCCTGGGCCGTCGCCGTCGGTCGGTCGGTCGTGGGCTAAGGCCACGCCGTGGGGTCTCCCGCCGTCGCGCCTCCGGGCCCCCCTCCTGCATCTCTGCCCCTGCCTGCTCGGTGTCCCCCTTTGTTCTCCCTTCCGGGTCGTCCCCGCCGCGGGGGTCGAGCCGCTTCTGCGTGCGCGCCTCGCGGTCTTTGCTGGCGCGGTACGCCCGTGTTGTGCCCCTGTTCCTCCTCCTCCTCTTTCCGACCTCCTCTACGGGACGTCCTTGGTGGAGTTGGTGGCGACCCTGACGCTGGCGCGTGCAGTGCACCTCGCGTCTTCACCGAGCTGTCCGAACGGCAACCTACCAGTTTATTTCGGCCAGCGCCATTATTGCAGCCTGGTTTCGGCCAGCCTGGAGGCGTCATTGACGCTAGCCTCGTTGGCCGCTTGATTATTCACCAAGGATTTCACGGCATGGCGAATTTGCCTGGTTTCGACTCCGCTTGTGCGTGTTTTTACGTGTGCTGCGTTCCGTCACCACCAATCTGCGTTGTCTGAGCGTCGGGTCCGCTGTTGTGGTACTTGCGGCCTGTTGGTCGAACGCTTCAACCATGCTATGGTTTCGCGCCGCCGATTGGTAGGATAGCACCCCAAGCATCATCTCGCCGGGCCACAGCATTCTGCGTTACCCCACCAATCGGCTGGTATGGCAGCTTTGTAAGTTGTACAGATGTTCCAGGTTGCCTTGAGTCGACAGTCGAGCTACAGTGTTCCTCAGATTGGTGGCGGCGTTCGACGCGTGGACTCTTGCGCGTACGCACCGCCACTCGTTGGCTGGCCTGGCAGTCTTACACTTGTTGTGTCTTCGGCCTTTTGGGCTTCATTATCACCGGACTGCTGCTTGCGTTTCAAATTACCCACGTCGGGTTTATGTTGCGGGGGGTGTTGGCCGTTGCACGTTGGCTTTGCAGCGCCTTCCCTTTTTACCAAACCACCTTTGCATGGCCATGGCTGAGCTGTTCCATCCTGGCGCGTTCGATTATGTTCGTTCGCACTTGGCACCTCCACTTGCCGTCCGCGCCCAAGGTTCTTCTGCGCGGCCGACTCACCAGTGTGTGCGTGCGTGTGTCTGTCAGTGCGAGCGACCGTGCGTGCGTGCGTGCGTGCATGCGTGCGTGCGTGTGTGTGTACGTGTGTGTTGTGCGTGTTGTTTGTGTGTTGTGTGTTGTGTGTGTGTGTTCTGTGTTGTGTGTTTTGTGTGTTTTGTGTGTTGTGTGTGTGTGTTGTGTGTGCGTGTGCGTGTGCCTGTGTGTGCGTGTCTCTCTCTCTCTCTGTTTCTCCCTCCTTCTCCCTTCTCTCTTTTTCGTTATCCCTCCACCCCTGTCTTCTCTCCTCCGCCGACTGCGCCTCCCCCCTCCCCCTTATTCATCACGGTGCTCGGCGTGCTCTGGGCCGTCGGGCGGTGGGCCGGGCTGACCGGGGCCAAGGGCTCGCTGCCCGGCGCCAGGAAGAAGTTGCTCTCGCCTGGCTCCCCCGGCCGGGCCACGAGGCCTCCCTTGGCCTCCCCCATTTCCCCCACCCCTTCTGCCTCCTCCTCCTCCTCGAGCTCCTCCGCCTCCTCTGCCTCCATCCACTTCGCCGTCGCCACCGCCGTTGTCCTCCTCCACCTCTGCCTTCTCGTGGTGCCCGTCGGCCTCGTCCCTGCCCTGTTCCACCCATTTCTCCTCCTCCTCCTGTTTTTCCTCCCCCCCCCGCCGCCTCTTCCTCGTCCTCGTCCCCCGCCTCTCCGCCATCCTACCCCGTCGTTGTCCTCGCTCATCGTCGTCGTCCCTCATCCGCCTCGTTGTCGTCGTCGTCCTCCCCTCATCCGCCTCCATGTTTCGTCCTCGTCTCTTCAGTCTCCTCCGAACTGCTCCCGCCACATCTAGGCCCAGGGCGAGGCCCGACGCGCCCAGCGCGGCCCTGGCGGGCGGCGTCGCCTCCGTCGACGCGAGGCTGCTGCGGGACCCCGCATGGCTCGTGCCCCAGGCGCAGGGCCTGCCAACCTCCACCGAGAAGCCCTGTACGGTAGGTTGGCGTCGTGCCGACCGGCGGCGACCCCGGCGCTGTCGTTCAACGGTCAACGCCGTGGTCGGCACGACGCGAACCTGCCGTGCAATGTTGGATGACCGCGGGGGGGGGGGGGGGGGCGAATGGCATCGGGAGGTGACTCGTGGATGCTGAAGTGGCTTAGTGATAGGTGGCGTAAACCAGCGTATCAGTGGGTCAGACGTGCCCTACGTGGCTAAGATTTGGACCTGAGTGTGCTGCGCCCACTTCGCGGAGTTATCGAACCCACCCAAGCCATTCAGGGCACCTGCAACCCACTGATTACATAGTTTACGCCACATATGCCACTAACCTTAGCATCCTCTGGTAACTCCCCTATCCCCTTAGCACCCCCAGCGATCATCCCACCTAGCGCCACCAGCCTACGTACCCCGTCGAGGTGGGCTCAGACATGCTCGGGTCTTGAAGCAATCGCGACGGCAGGTTTATTTTCGGCCTTGGGGCCCTGGTCGGGCTCTGGGACAGTCAAACAAACCACTTGCGATGAGAAGCTTGCCCCAGGGAAGGGGTCGGGATCTCCAGAGGCCCACGCGGTGAACAAGCCAGGACGCCGGAGGCCTCCCCCCGAGCGTGAGGATGCCCCACAGCTGGACGGAGCGGGTGATGTACCCCGAGGGGCGCGGAGAGAACCACGCCGATGCAAGAAGTCTGCGCGGATCTCCGATAGTTTATGTGTATGTCAGGTGTTCGGGCATGGGCCCCTTGTTGATCGTAAGCATCCAGCTTTCACGCCGAAGACCTCGGGAAGCCGCCGAAGACCGCGGAGCACCCCCGAGGACCGCGGGAACTGGCCGAAGACCGCCGGAAGACCGCCGGGCGACCGCCGAAGGCCGCCCGAGGCAGACGGGCGGCAGGGGGTCCACTGTCGAATACGTAGCCTATGCAGATCTCTCCCCCAGAGCTCCCCTGCCTCCTCCCCCTCCTCCTCCTCCTCCTCCTCCTCCTGCTCCTCCTCCTCCTCCTCCTCCTCCTCCCCCTCCTCCTCCTCCTCCGCTCCTCTGCTCGACGAGGGGAGGCGCCTCGAGGCTCGACGGAGAGGGCCGCGGGTGCCCCCGGTGGGGCGCGGAGAGGCCCACGCTCCGCGCGTGGCGGCTATAGGGCCGCCGAGGCGGCCTCCTCCGAGGAGGTGCGGTAGAGATCACCAAGGCCACCGCGCACGGCGTGTCGCGCGAGTGCGCGAGTTCAGAGCCCCGAATCATCAGGGGTAACTCGGGTCAGGGATAA
Source organism: Prorocentrum cordatum (assembly GCA_963575745.1). Classification (NCBI taxonomy): domain Eukaryota; class Dinophyceae; order Prorocentrales; family Prorocentraceae; genus Prorocentrum; species Prorocentrum cordatum. The sequence continues at coordinate 389,037 of CAUYUJ010000115.1, read as the reverse complement.
CTCGGGTTCCTTTTTCGGGAACCCAAACCCGAGTTACCCCGGACCCGAGTTACCCCGGATAACTCGGGCGTCCAACGAGTGGCGGGGAGGCCGGACAGCGGGCCTGCACTCTGGTCGAATCTGGCTGTTCAGGGGGTCCTGGGGGCGGGGCGAACGGCTTGGCTGGCGGTGGGGAAGGGTGGCACGCAGCACGGGCAGCAGCGGGAGCACGAGCAGCCCGGAGCCGCGGCCAGTTACCTTACCCCGCTGACCGGAGCCCCGAAGAAGCCATATGTCATTTAGGCACACGTCCGATTATGGTATGGTAGACCCGTTCCCCACCTCCGCGTGGGCGGTCCCAGGTTGCGGGGTGGGTTTCGAGACTCCTCCCGCCTCTCCGCTCCCCTACTTTCTTCTTGTTGGTTTGGCTGCTGCGAAGAGCAAGACCGCAGACCTATGCGGCTCGAGCGGCTGGGTAAAACGGAGCGCCGACGCGCGCTGCCAGATCGGGGATGGAGAAAACACACACCCAGACAAGTCGACAGAGAAGATCTGCGCTGCTTCACTTGACGTTGGCATTCGAGTGCGCAGGTGTACTCACCACGGCCAGCTTCGCGTATCGACGTGCGTTTCGCCAGATACAGTCGGTTGTGTGGTGGACATTACCCCGCTGGGGTCCACTCGGAATGCGGTGACGAGCGCACGTGGAGGGCTCTAGGCAGCTTTCACTAAAGAGACGTTGTAATGAAAGGGGTGTTCTGTTAATTTTCGAACCTGGTGGGGGTAGGTCGGGCAGTCGGGCCGAGGCTTCCTGAGCGGGAACGCGGGGCAGGTCTGGGGATGTCCCTAGGAGTGGTCCGAGGGCCCAGGATGGCCTCGGCTTCCAGCCAGACCAGGGCGGCGTCAGATACCATCGGGCAGTTGTACGGGTGTGTGTTCGTTGGTATTATCGAAAACGCCTACGGCGAACCCCCGTCGCCCGCTGCCTGTAGGAATCGCCCGTGTGGCCGAGAGTTGTGGCAAGTGCTCTGCCAAGCTATCGGACCATGTGTTCCCCCGCCCGTTGGGAAGGATGGCAGGGGAGATCAGGAGGACGAGGCGGAGGAGGAGGAAAAAGGAGAGGGCGTCTTGGGAGCCTCTGGGGGCACTCTTGGAGCCTCCTGGGAGCGTCCTGGGAGTCTCTTGCAGGCATCTTGGGGGCCTCCTCGGGCCTCTGGGGGGCCTTGGGGGGGCTTCTCGGAGGCCTCTTTGGCAGTCTTAGGGCATTCCCGGCCCGTCTGACGCCATCGGAAGCCGCCTTTGGGGGCCTATCTGAGCCGACTTGTGGCCCTCTTGGCGTGCTCCAGGGCCGTCTTGGAGGCCATCTTGGGCGTCTTGGAGGCTTCTTGGGCTCTTGGGGCCGTCGTTGGGGCCTCTTGGGTCGTTCTGGGGCCATCTTGGCCTCTTGGGCGATCTTGAGGCGATCTTTGGGGGCTCTTGGGCCGTCTCGGACCATCGGAGCCTCCGGGGAGCATCTGGGGGCCTCAAAGGGATCTCTTGGGAGCCTCTGTGGGGCATCTCGGGGGGCCGTCCTGGGCCACCCTTGGGAGCCTCGAGTGCCATCTGATGGTCATTTGGGAGGTGATCGATCAAAGAAGGGGGAGGTTCCAACTTGTGGTCAAATACGGTGTGAAATCCATGATTTTCGGTTTCTCGCCGAGGCCATCTTGGACGCTCCAATCCCTCGCGAAAGGCCCCGTGAGGAGAGTGAGGGGTAAACCCCTTCCCGAAGGGAAAGGGGGAAGGTGGAAGAGGAAACTCCCTAAACCACTCACGCCCTGAAGAGCTGGTGGGATTTCTACCTTGACGTCCACTTCGTACGGTGTTGACTTCAGTGTACAATTCATTAGATGGTCATCGTTTGGATTGTCTGTGTTGCCCATCTTGTCAGGGGTGCTGTCTGGCCCCCCAGGCGAGTTGGAGGGATCATTTGTTGCTGCACATTCGTGGTGCTGCTGGTGGGGGCAAAGAGCTAGTGTTGCCCATCGCGCTCCTTATCTAAGCCTCGAAGCCGATCCACAGCAGATGCACCAAATAAGAAGCCAGCCCGCCAGAGGGTGCCCCACACGGTGGCCCCGTGGGCGCTCAGAATGTGACCCAATATATATATAGCATAGCAAGTTTCTTGATCGCATGTATGATTTGATTCGGTGGGTGACCCCGGGAGTTCCCCTTCTTAGTCCGTCGTGGATTTGCTGTTTTACCGTGAAGTGGACCACGCTTCTGGGGCGTGGCAGCGAGGCGTGAACGTGTGGAGCTGAAGTTTAGTAGTTGCACTGGCGTGCAAATTCAGTCATAATGAACTGGTGCTCCAGGCTGCCTCGTTTTAAACATATCTCCCATCGTGTGTCGAGGCTGGCCCTCTATTCGAAAAGCCGCACGCCCCGTGAGGTGACGCAGTTGTGCCGCTGCGAGGCCCGCAAGGCGCTGGAGCTCTACCGCGCCGCCCACCGCGCTGGCGTCGGCCTCGCCTCGGCACCGCAGGACAAGCAGTGAGCTCAGCTACCCCGGCGCGCCCGTTTGGAAGCGCAGCTTTTCCGTCGCAGCGCGGCATGGAGGCAATCCGCACGCGCGCCCGAGCGAAACCGGGGCACGGAGTCGCGAACTAGCCCGCATGCCAGAGGGGGAGGGTCGATTACACGTAAGAGTGACCCTTCGCCTGAGTGATCTTCGGTGCTGGCCCAAAGGGGATCGGGTGATTTTTTTTGGTGGAATGATCTTGACCTCGCGTCGGCACCCGCATAGCGTGATTACGCTCGCATCTGAGCGCCCCAGGTTTGGGCCCACCCCTTGCAATCGACAGCAACGCATACGCGTCGCACCCCGCAGCTTGCGTTGGTTACCCGAGGGGGGGCTGGTCGACCAGACGGCGCGTTTTCAGGCCCAGGACCAGTCTCGAATCCCACCCCAAATCCCAAAACGTCTGGCTTGAATATCTTTGGATATCTTTTGGATATCTTCGAATATCTGGGAATCTCTTTGGACATCGTCGAATCTGTTTTTCGAACCATCCGAAGATATTCAAACATACTCCAGGCGCTCGGATGGGGCCGGTTTGGGCCATGACGCCTGGCCTGGCCAGACGTCGTCGCGACGCAACCCGGCAGTGCCAGACTTCGTCGCGGCGTCCCCCGGCAGCGTCTGTTTTCGCAGCGCCTTCGAAGGGCCATTCGGGGCGCTCGAATTCAATCGGCGGCATTCCGCGGCTGCTCGCTGGCACGAAAAATCTTTCGAGTGGCACCCCGCCGATCGTGGATGCGGCGCGGCAGCGCCGGCTTGCGCGATTGCGTTGGGCCCCCACGGGCGCCCCTGAAACCGCGCACCAAAGTCAGGAGGGGAAAAAACACAGACACAATTAATTGTCGATTCCCTAGAAAATATTGGAAAATATGGGAAGTGGGGGGGAAGACAAAAACCCACAAAATATGAGAAAATATGGGGAACCCTTTTATTTGCGCTTATTTATTTTTGTGTCTTAGGGCCCCTACACAAAGGTCACTCCAGCCCAGGGTCACTCCCACGCGTAGTCGAGAGGGGAAGAGAGGAGGCGGCCGCAGGGGAGGGGGAACGGCGCGGGGGCGCAACCGTGCCGTGTGCAAAGCGTCTGGGTTGGACACGCTGCCTGCTGGCTCAGCACGTGTTGGCCCACGTTTTGGCTCATGTATCGCGCCAGCCTTACGTTTGCAATCCACGTTTTTTTAGTTCCGTGTCAGCACGCTACGGGCTGAGTGTTGCGAATCGGGCAGCTGAGGAGGTGAGGTTTCGGTTCGCGCGCAGACAGCACCCCCCCCCCCGAATGGCAACCCAAACCTCAAGCGCATCGAACAACACAGTACGGAGGTTTGTCGCGGCTTTCGACCTGTGGGGGCCCTCGCCGGTCCCAGGACCGTCAAAAAACAACTCGGGATGAGAAGCCAGCGCCGTCGGGATGACAGTGCAGACAGCTCTCGTGCCGCTGGCGATGCGATGCGACGAGAAGCCAGCCTCAGGGAAAGGCCTGGGATTTCTGGTGACCGCGCGTTGTACAAATCCAGGCCCGGGAGGGATGCGCCCGCAGGTGGCGCACAGAAGGCAGGCTCCCAAAGTAGCCCCAGCTGGCCTCAACAGGCCACCCCGAGCAGGCAAGGGCGGTCTCGCATCCCAATCCTAAGGCGCGGAGCGCCCCAGGGTGCACTGGTGAAGGAGAAGATAGGGTTCGACTGCACGTCAGAGTGACCCTTCGCCGGAGTAACCTTTGGGGAGGGCCCACTGCGGTCCCCCAATCGTCGAGCGCGATGTGGCAGTAGCGTCTTGCGCGCTTGTGTTTGGCCACCCCGCGTCCCCCGTGAAGCCGCGCACCAAAGCTCGCTCTTGCCTAGGGTCACTCTTGCGTGCAGTCGAAAGATGCTGAGACCGCCCCGGACTACTCATGGCGCCTGCTTATGTCACCCCGTGTCTGTTGTTCGCGCGCAACGACGAGTGCGAGCACAGTCTGATGGGCCTGTTTTCGACCACCGCCACCATAAGTTGGAAGCGGTAAGGAGGTAGAGGATGAGGAGGAGGAGGAGGAAGAGGAGGAGGAGGAAGAAGAGGAAGAGAAGGAGGAGGAGGAGGAGGAGGAGGAGGAGGAGGAGGAGGATGACCCCCCCCTCCCACTTATGGTGGTGGTGGTGGTGGAAAACAGGCCCCACACAGTCGAACCAAGAAGAAGCTGTGCTCCTACACGGTCGGAACTCCGCGAGGGTTGCTTGAATCGGCACTGGACCCCCCTCCCCTGGCGAGCGGAGCGCGCCCGGGGCCGCCCACGAGGCGCTGGTCCAAGGGGCTGCGGCGCCGGTCCAGGGAATCCGCGCGGGCCTCCGAAAGTTTGTGCTTGTGCAGTGTTTGCTGGCTCTAGCGGCTAGCGTTAAGTCGGGCTTGTCCCTCTACAGGAGGGATATGCAAAAAGAGTCCAAAAATAGTCAGTGCACTATTTTTCAGTATTTTCGAGCATTCAGGGAGCATTATTTGACTTAAAAAACCGCCCAAAATCCGCCTGTGGGGGAACAGGCCCGACCTAATGCCAGCAGGACGAGTGCGAGAACATGTTCCTGAGCATGATCACGGCCACCATACGCACCGGCCAAGCGGACGAGGCGCTGGCGCTGCTGCGCGACATGCGCCACCGCGGCCCCGGTGTCTCCGCCGCGCTATTCGGCTCGGCCACCAAGCTGTGCACCTCGAAGCAGCTGTACTCCGAGTGCCTTAGCATCTACACCTTCGCAATGGAGGACCTCGGAATAATAGAAAACTGCATAGCCATAAACTTTCGTAGCTCCGCGCGAATGTCGTGGATCTGCGCTGAGCCCTATCTGGTGGCGCCTCTGGCGCCGATCCAGAAAATTCGCGCGGACCTCAAGAAGTGTATGTTCATGTACTGTTATGATGTTCCAACCTACTTGAGCCTTGATCACTAAAAAGAATTTCGAGCACCAGAAAGGTACCGAAACTCGAGGGTTTTCACGTGTCGGGTCCTAGGAGACACTCGTCCGACATTGTCTCGACAGTGTTTCGACACTCTTTCGACACTTTTCCGGGTGCTCGAAATTATTTTTGGGATGTGGTCTTCCAGTACGATGGGAGCAACATACATGCATCGGCGCGATGGAGGACGGTAGGGCCTCGGGCTGCGCACAGACAGCCTCCCCAGACGGTCCTGGCTGGCCTCGACAGGCCCAGCCCGTGGGCGTGGAGCGCCCCAAGGGCAGCGCCAGAGGCGGCGCCAGGGTGTTGAGACCGCCGCAGGACTACTCCTAAGTCGGGCCTGTCCCTCTACAGGAGGAATAGCCAAACATAGTCGAACAATAGCAAGGGGACTATTGTTTGGCTATTTTCGGGCATTTGGGAAGAATTGTTTGCGTTGTTTTCCTTCTCCACCCAGAATCCCCCTGTAGGGGGACACGCCCGACCTAAGGGCAGCGCCGGAGGCGGCGCCAGGGTGTTGAGACCCCCCAGGACTATTCGGCGGGCTGAGGCTAGCCGGGACTAGCCAGGGGGGCTGTCTGTGAGCAACCCGAGGCCTTACCAACGAGAGGATGTCATTGTTCATCCTTTGGCGTGCAGTGGTCGCTGCCCGAGCCAGCCCACTTTTGCCAGTAGCTTTAGCGATCGTGCGGAGGGGGGGCCCAGACCACACCAAACATGCTGGTGCTCGCGCGCATATTGTGGCGGTCGCAGCCCATCCCCGCCCCGAAGCGCCCCATCGGGGTCCCGAATCCACCTGCCTCCTCGCCCAGGTAACGAACGCTGCTGGAAATGGTAGCAAGCATTCTTCGTCGGTCCGCGGTCGGCGGCGGAGGTCTGGGTGCGGAAGGGTTGGCGCCACCGAGGCGGGTGCCAAGGACAGGAAGGTGGCAGGGCAACGGCCGTGCCAGAAGTTGTCATCATTATCTGTAGTCATCTCTGGAGGACCCCAGCCTGAAGGTCGAGGACAGGAGCGTCTGGAGCTGCCTCCTCTTCTGCGCCGTGGAGACGAAGTCGTTCGCGAGCTGCGGGCACTTCTGGGAGCGCCTCCGGGCCTGCGGCGACCCTTCGTGCAAGGACTACGGCAACATGATCCGGTACGCCTCCGCCAACGGCCTGTGGAAGCTGTCGCTGTCCCTCGTGCAGCAGATGCGCAGGAGCCTGGAGGAGGAAAGGGTAGGGATACCGCTGCCCTTCCACCGTTTTCGCCTTGTTGGGCCTCGGAGGCCCTCGTTTCCATGGCTGGATTCCCTTCGGAGTTCTGGTCAGAGCGCACCCCAGGAGAGGTCGGGGGAGTAGCGGTGCGGGTACCCTTTGATGGTTGCCCTCAGGAGCGGTACCGATGTCGACAGCGTGACGTACAACACTTGCTTGGCTACTTGTGTGGCCGCTGACCGCGTGGACGAGGCCCGCGCGCTGCTGGACGAGATGGCGGAGGCCGGCGGCGTCTCCGACGCGATCACCTACAACACGCTCTCGAAGGGGTACGCGAAGGCGGGACGCATCTCGCAGGTCTTCGAGCTCTTCGAGCTGATGAGGGCGCGCGGGGTGGAGCCAACGCAGGTCACGTACGGCATCCTCCTTGACAGCTGCATCAACGAGAACCAGGTCGCCAAGGCGGCGGACGTCTTCGAGCTGATGAAGGCCAACGGCTGCGTGATGAACACGGTGCTCTATACGACCCTCATCAAGGGCTTCGCTCGGGACGGCCAGGTCGACAAAGCCATGGAGGTCTACGAGCACATGCGCTCGGAGCGCACGGTGCCCCCCGACCTCATCACGTTCTCGATTTTGATCAAGGCCAACTGCGACTCGGGCCGCTTAGACGGCGCCCTCAGGCTGAAGGAGGCGATGGTGGGGCTGGGCCTGAAGGCCGACGAGGTCATCTTCAACAACATCCTGGGTGGCTGCGCCAAGGATCAGAGGAGGAAAAGATGCCAATGCCGCTAGATCATTCCCTCGTCACTACGGCTGGGGTCGCCTCGAACTTCTGCTCGGACTGCACCCTAAGAGTCACCACCCACCAAACCACCCCAACCCAACCCAAAGGCCCCCAGTCGGGGAACATTGACAACAAAATACACATGAAGCCCGTACCACCCCCCAACCCGAAATTCGGGTCTACGGGTCGGAATGGGGTGGTCTGGTAGGTAGTCATAGAGATGGCCGTGGAGTAGCAGTATACGGATGTCTTTTGGTTTCCTCCAAGGAGGCGGACGCCGAGCTCGCGAAGAGCACGTACCAGGAGATGGTCGACAGCGGCGTAAAGCCTTCCAACGCCACCTTCTCCATCCTCATCCGGCTCTACGCGCAGTGCAAGTTGCTTGACGAGGCGGCGGACATGCTCCGCCGGGAGCCGGCCATGCGGGGCGTGGTCCCGGAGCCGCGGCTGTACTCGCAGCTGGTGCACTGCTGCCTGCGCGACCGCCACGGCAAGCGCGCCACGGACGTATACAGGATGATGCTCGAGCACGCCCCCCCGACGGCCTCGGCGCACAGCGGCATGCTCGGCATGTGCGTGAAGCTCAACATGCTGGACACCGCGGCCGAGATCCTGGCCATGGCGGCCGAGGCCGGTGGGCGGGTGGACCAGGCCGACGCCGAGCAGGTGCTGCGGGCGGCGCAGAGGAAGCGCAAGGGCCCGTGCGTGGAGGCCACCGCGGCCGCCATGGAGGCCCTGGGCCTCAGGCCCGCAGCCGCCTGAGGGAGCGCGGCGCGGGCCGCGGCGACCGGGCCGCGCGGGCCCCCGGGCGCCCAGAGGCTCGAGGAAGAGCGCAGTGCACAGGCCAGCGCCCCTGGCGGCACGCTCTTCGGCGGCGGGCGAGGGGGGGAGGGGAGGGGGAGAAGGCCTTCGCAGAGGGCGGCGGCACTCCTCAGGAGGCCTCGGGTCCTTCGATAGAGGTCTTCTGTCGCGTCTTCGGGGGAGGCCCGGAAGACTCCTCAGAAGGCGGCAGGGGGACTTCCGAGTCTTCTGAGAGGGCCCGCCCCTTCTCACTTCCCCCCCCGGGCGCGCCGCCCAGCTGTGCCCTGCGAGCTGACAGCGTGCTGTTCCGCTTCGCGGCGCGGGGGGGCGGGGAAGGCTCGGGACGTTGGCGCTCGGGGACGGGGGCGCGGTCAGCGTGTCGCGACGAGGCCTGGTGGGCCAGATTTGGGCAGGCAGAGACCTGGGGTCGGCAGACGTGGCCTTCCGGAGGTCCGCGCGGGATGGGGGCGTCCAGCGACGATCCGAGAAGTCCGCGCAGACCTCCGAACGTCTACAGGAGGCACATCACCTAAAAAAACAGTTGGGCCTGCTGGCAGGCGCCCCGCGGGAGTTTCGTCACCCGACGGCGGCCATGTTGCCGCAGTCGCCGCCTCGTCGCCGCCCGTCGTCTGGGACTGTCTGCCGGTCTGGCGGCTACGCTGCCGCCGTCGCCGCCCCGTCGCCGCTTCGTCGCCGCCCGTCGTCTGAGCGTGACCGCCGGATTGGCAGCTATGCTGCCGCCGCCGCCGCCCCGCGGTGCCGCCTCGTCGCCGCATAGAATGCGCACCACATAGATTGCGCAACATAGATGTCACCACACATGGTGTACGACCTGTATTGTAGAACCTAAAATGCACGACACATACTGCACCACATACGTTGCACAACACATATGGTACAGCATCGACTGCGCAACATAAATTCTCCTTTTTCTCAAAAGAGAATAGACTCTACCCCCCCCGGCGTTATCGGTACCCCTTTCGGGTATGTAAATCACATATGATTATGACCACATGTCCATCCTAAGTATGAAATGATAATGTCCCAGGCCAGCCGGTATCCCCCCCTGAGGATCCCTTGTAAAAAACACTATGCGGTGACATTGTTTGTTCTAACATAACACTTTGTCACGAAACCCTTTTGCAAAAAATGGGGCGAAGTGCACACGCGCGCGTCGTCGCGCGCGCATGCCGAAATCCTTCAAAAACCCTCGGTGCCGGAATGATTTCGCAATCGAGTTTCCCAAAAGCATGCAAAAACACAGGGTTTCGTAACACTGATTTGCTAAAAAAGCTTACGCGCGAGCCCTTGCGAAATCTGCAGAAAACCATCCTGGTTTTTCAAGGTTTCCACAACATGCTATCAAACGGGCGTCGCGCGCGCATGTCGAAATCTGTCGAACGCCCTTGCGCGTGTGCCGTCGCGAGAATCCTCTGCAAAAAATGGGACGAAGTGCAGACGCGCGCGTCGTCGCGCGCGTACGCCGAAATCCTTCAAAACCCATTGGTTTCGGAAGGATTTCAAAATCGCGCGTCCAAAAAAACTACAAAAACACAAGGTTTCGCAACACGGATTTTCAACAAATGCGCGCGCGCTCTTGCGGCGTCGTCGTCGTCGTCGTCGTCGTCGTCGTCGTCGCCGTCCTCCCTCCTCCCGCGTCGTCGTCGTCGTCGTCGCCTACGTCGTCCTGGGTTTTTCCTCGTGTTCGTCGTTGTCGTCGTCCTCTTTGGCGTCGTGGTCGTTTCCGTCGTCGTTGTCGCCGTGGTCGTCCTTCCTCCTCCTCCGTCGTCGTCGTCGTCGTCCGTCGTCGGCGACTCGTCGTCGTCCCTCCTATTTCGTCGCCGTCGTCGTCGTCGTTGTCGTCGTCGTCTCGTCGTCGTCTTCCCTCCTCCCTCGTCGTTGTCGTCATCGGCGTCGCCGTCCTTCCTCCTTCTTCGTCGTTCGCGTCGTCGCCGTCCTCCCTCCTCCCCCGTTGTCGTTGTTGTCGTCGTTGTCGTCGTTGTCGCCGTCGTCGTCCTCCCTCCTCCCTCGTCGTCGTCTTCGTTGGCGACGTCGTCGTCGTCGTCTTCGTCGTCGTCGTCGGCGTCGGCGTCGTCGTCTTCGTCGTCGTCGACGTCGACGTCGTCGTCGTCGCCGCCGTCGTCGTCGTCGTCGTCGTCGTCGTCGTCGTCGGCCGTCGTGCTTCTCCGGCCTTTTGGGGGCGCTCTTGAGACGCCCCCGAGGGCTCCAAGACGACCCCTGAGCGATATCTGTGCTCGGTCCCGCATGGGTTTTGCAAACCAAGTTGCGGGTGGGTGGGTGGGATGATTGCGCGAGCAGTGGAGTTGACAACTTCAAGTTCGGCAAGTGATTAGTTGCACAACATAGATTGCACAACAGCTATTGTACAGCATAGTTTGCACAACACAGGTTGCACCACCTACATGACACCATGCGGTTGCATCGCATAGACTGCGCACACGTGTATTGCACCACGCAGGTTGCACAACACGGTTTGCACAACATCGGCTGCACGACATGCGCTGCCCAGCATAGCACGCTAGGAACACACCGCTTGGGGTCCACGCTGGCGAACGTTCCTACGAGCACGACTCGTCGACGTATGTGTCTACTGCATGTGCCTGTGCAGCGTGCCCCTCTGTGGGGACGAGAGCACAGCCCTTGCTGACCACAGCGCCCCGGGCGCTGCCTGTGCAGCCTCCTCCGCTCCGCGAGCGCCCGCGCAGCGCCCCTGCCCTTCTCGACGCGGGCTCCCCGGTGATGCCTCCCCTCTGCGCCTCCTTGCGCTCCTTCCGCCTCCTCGTCCTCTTCCAGTATGCCCGGGGCCCGACGCGCCATGATCGGGGGAACGTGAGACTCGAGTAGTTACGCCGGAACGCGGGTTTGCCGACGTTCTTCGACGAGCGTGTCCTGGGCTTTGATGGCACAGTGTTCGTGGGATGTCTGCCGCGGGAGCTCGCGTCAAGTTTCAGATTGGGTCTCGTCATTTTTATGATGGCCCGGTCAGGCCAGCCCGAGTCCCCCGCACCCAAGTCTTCCGTCTCCCCGACATGACAGAAGTCACGACGGACGGTTTCGGGCCGTTTTCGTCGCCTGGAGGTCCTCACCAGACCCTGGGAGCGTCGAAAGACGACTCGGGATGAGAAGCTGGTCCCTGGGAAAGGGGCCGGTACATCTGGGGGTCTACTTTGCAAAACCATCACGGCATCGGGGGTCGGGGCATGGAGCACCCCTAACTGATTGCGCATCGCACGGTGGGTCCACTCTGAGAGCCAGGGTCGTACCCCCGATGCCGATGGCGGGTAGAAGCGAGCTCAGCGCAAATGTCGCAGGCCTAGAGGTTGACACCAATACCAATTTCGGCTGCGTGCCTCCACCGAGGGAAGAAGATCCCGACCTCGGTTACAGTGGTAAGATTATGGCATCCAAGGTGGTTGGCATCTTACCACCAACACCGAAATCTAGGATCATCTTCCCACTGTGGAGGCAACCTCCTGTGTTGGTGTTGGTGCCAATTTCCAGGCTTTAAAAGAGGAAGAGGTGATTTGGAGGGGTCGGATGTCAGAGATGTCGCCAGCGCACCTCTCCCCTCTCCTCCATTCCGCACTCCTCCGCGACAAGGTTGTAAGGCACTCGACCATGGACCAGATCCAGACAAACAAGACCGCGCATTGCCTGGTTTGGAGTGTAACTCGTGGGATGTGAAATTCATGACCGGCGCTGGTATATCCCTGTTCGGATCTGGCTGAATTCCCCAAAGTCTCGTTCAATCCGGATCCGGATTACACGCTGGTCGTTGAAAGGAGGTATTTATGGCTTCCCAAATCCCAATATACTTCAAGCGCCTTCCCACTCCAAGGGCCGATATGCTTTTGCTGTGCTTTATGTTTCCCTTGGGGGGGCCTGTACCCAATCTATTATATCCACCTTCCTACTTCATGCTTTTACCTAATTCTTCCGACCGGCGTGTAGGCCTGGGCCTAGTCCAGTCTAGCCAGTGGCCCCATCACTTTGCTCCAACGGAAAACCGCCCCGGGAGCTGTTCCCCAATCTGGTCCTGATTTTGTTTCTGTTCCTTTTTGGGGCGGGCCCGTCGACAGCGAGGACATCGTAACAGGACGCCGCTTGCTGCCCGTGGGCAGCCAGAGGACCCTCTTCCTCTGAGCGGCGCTGCTCGGCCCACGCGCGCGCGCCGGGCCCTGGCCCTTTGGGGTGCGCGCGCCGGCCGCGGCCTCCGCCCGACGACCCGTCGCTTGCGCGGAGCGGGGATTTTTTGATCATCCCCCGGCGATGGAAAGGCGTCACCGGGGGCGGGCAAAGGGGACGTCGGCCTGCCGCGTCATGATTCGAACCAGCGCCGTCTGGGAGTGTTCAGGAGTGGCGAATTCCGAGACGGCGCCTGCGCGAGTCGTGACGTGACCAGGGGTCGAGACTACACGCAAGAGTGACCCTTCGCCGGAGTGGCGCTTGGTGCGCGCCCACACGGGTCCCCCGATCGCCGAGCGCGGTGCGGCAGCAATGTCTTGCGCGCTCAGGTGCGGCCCCGCCCGCGGCCCCCCTGAAGCCGCGCACCGAAGGTCACTCATAGCCAGGGTCGCTCTCGCGCGTAGTCGAAAGGGGCGGGGGGGGGGGTGGGCTTGGCGGGGCCGGTCACGGGAGTCATTGCGAATGACATTGACAAACAACAAGCTATATCGTCTTCCTTCCCTCGTGCGCGCGTGGGCAGTAACACCCGGCATGGCTTCGCCGAGGACGTCGACGCGGCAGCGCTGTCTCGACGTTGCAAGCAAGCGCCCTCTTTTCTCCGCGGTATGGCGCGCTGGTGGCCCGCGTAAGCCGGCGAAGGGTCGCTACGTTTGCTCGCGCAAAACCCGTTTACGGTCACCGCTCGCGTGTATGCTGAGTGCACATGGTCTTGTCGAGTGGCTTTCGGCCCATCCCGCCACCGTGCCTGGGCTGTGGGTCAAAAGCTTTTTAGGATGTTTGCTGGAATGTCGCAGGAGGCTTCTCGTGGGCGTGGGGGCAGTTTGGGGGCATCCTGGGGGCCGTTTTGAGACCCCTGGGGCGTCTTGGAGGCTTGTGGGTCTTTCGGGGCCTCCTTGGGACCTCCTGGGCGCTTTCGGGCGGGAAAACAGGATTTTCGGTTCGTGTTTCTTCTTTGTTTTTTTTGGAAGCTGTCTGTGGGCCCTCTCGGGCCGTTTTGGGAGCCCCTGGGGCACTGTTGCAGCCCTTCTGGACCGTTTTGGGACCCTCATGGGAGCCTCCCTTTTGGGGCCGTCACTGGGCGGTCTTAGGGCTGTTGTGGGTGCTTCGAAAGCTTGTTTGACAATTTTGGATCCATTTGGGTGTGTTGGACCGATCGTGTGGCGATTCGAGGCCCTCTCAGATCGTCTGGGCGGCCTCCTGGGGCCCTCTTGGCCAGTCGGGGGGGATTCCTGGTCCCGAAAAATTCACGCGTTAACAAACGACGGGCCCCAGGTGGTCACGCGACGCACCACATGAGATTTGGTAATTGTGGGCCCGGGCCCTGTAAAGTCCTCAGGATCGAGGACACACACAAGGCACTCCAAATCGTGCCTCAACGAGACAATAGCGGATCATTCGCCAGCTGATGGGGGCCAGCCTTTTTGGGGATCCGATTCAGCGAAGTGCAACATGAGAAACAACATGGTCTGAGAGTCATAATGACCAGGGCAAGTAATGTCCAAACGATTGCGAAGGCAAGCCCACTGAAGAACAATTGTTTGAGACAAAGCTGGCCCCAGTCACGGAACAAGCCAAAAATTGAGCCCACCTTTTGCTGACCCCCCCCTCAACCCGGTGAGCCCCATTAACAGTCGAAAGACTTGATTGCGCTCATCTGCTACATTTGGGGCGTACCCGTCGACGCCAATGACATCGGGCGAATAAAAGTATGCACATGCACCGATCCTGGCCGGGCCCATCCTGGGCCCATGATCGGTGAATCTGCTTTCCTGGGCTCAGGATGGGCCTTGCCAGAATGCACCGATGCACCTATCCTGGGCTCAGGATGGGCCTTGCCAGAATCGGTGCGTGTGCATATTTCTCTTGCCTCTATGACATCGCAGTCCTCTTCCATCCCTCGCTTGCGCGTCGGCATCGGCGCATGGCATCGGCGCATAGGCGAGAGGGCGCCGACGCTGCAGCACCCTCTCGGCGCCGCAGGTGCTCACGCCCGCGAAGCGCGGCACGTTGCAGATCATTGACCTCCAGGACATGCGGCAGGCGCGGTCCCTCCTCCTCCTCCTCCTCCTCCTCTTCCTCCTCCTCACTCTCCTCCTCCTTCTCCTCCTCCCCGTCCTCCTTCCCCTCTTCCCTTTCTTCCTCCTCCTCCTCCTCATCCTCCTACCCCTTCTCCTCCTCCCCCTCCTCCTCCTCCTCCTCCTCCTCCTCCCCCTCCTCCTCTCATCTTTCCTGGTTGGGCGGGTGTGCAGGCGGGCCTCTGAACCGACCACCAGCTTGGGCAGGGCCCCTTCCCAGGCGAGTTCGTCGCTCAAGGATGGAGTCGAGGAGGCAACATCTCAGAGGCCAGCAACATATGTACACGTACGCGGTTAGTTTCCCCTGGAGTGCGTGTCGACGCGGACGTTCGTGCAGGCAAGACCGCGGAGGGCGTACATGTACATATGTCGTTACTCGCCCAACATCGGAGCACGCTCCCGAGCAAGGATCGCTCAGGGATGGGCGCCGCCGACGACGCTCACTCCCCATGCACGGTCAAGCCCGTGCAGGGGTCCCGTCCATCTGGGACTCGGCGGCCCAGCATCGGTTCCAGCCCGGAGGGTTGAGGGGGGGGTGAGGTCTGAGGTTCTGGGTGCGGAAAGTCTCTTGCCTTTTTCTGCATCGGGGCCGCTTCGGGCTCCTGGGCCGTCGCGAAACAGATCCGGGGAGGAATTTGCATCAGATGGATGGATGCGGGGAGGGGTCTGGGGACCAATTTTGAACAGATTTGCCCGCATGCCCCCCCCCCCGTTTTGACAGATTTTCTCGGGGCCAATCCAGTTCAGACCCCCTGGCCGCCTCCAAAGGAGCACGAGCGGCCAAAATTATCCATGCCCGCGCTTTCGCGGTCTGGATGCTGGGGCGAGAGCCCGCGGGTACACGGTCGCACGGATGTACGTCTCGCGCAGGGCATCCGCAAAACAACGCCCCGTATCAGCGAGGTCGCGGCCCAGGGGCCCAGGAGGTGATGTGTTTTTCGCCCGAGGAGCACTGTCGAGATGCGCAGACTTTAGTGGGCCCTGGAAAAGGCAGGGTAGTCTTCCGCCGTTTCTCCAGAGTTCCTTGATAGTGGAAACGGCAAGTGCTATGTTCACACTTTGAAGCGAAAAAGTCTGGACCGTCTGGGATCCGAAGGACGTTCGGAACCTGTTCGAAAACGCGTCGGATCTGGTCAAAAAACGATGATGTGGACCAGGAGCCCCACAAGGAAGCGAACAACAAACGGAACAGATAAATCAACGGCGCCGAAAACGTCAATCAAGAAGGCGTTGGGAATGAAATCAGCAAAACAACGAAAATCGTAAAGCACAATGGCCTTGTTGTTTCCAGGGCCACTCAGACCCAGACCCCCGTCGCAGTTCCAAGATCAGGACGGATGGTGTGTAGAGTGCTCGGCCCTGGGGGGCCGCTGCCAGGCCCCGGGGCTGTCAAAAACGGCGCAGGATGAAGAGCCCGTCTTGGAGATTGGGTCGAGGCCTCCAGGGGCCCACGACATGAACAAGAGAACGGGACGAAGATCGACAGCGGTTCCTGCTCGCTGTCGGTGGCGCCGCGGACGGTGTCCACCTGGGGCCAACAAGTCGCCTCCCCAGCGGCGGCCGTTGGGGCCGGGCATCAGCCAGTTATAGCGAATTTTGAATTCCGCCTTCGCATGTGTTGCCGTTGTTCGTCTTCGTTTTAGCTTCAGTCGTAAGTCATGTTTCCGGTCTAGTTCAGTTTTCGAATCGGCCTTAGTTTTGTTGGCTGCGTAATGGTAGTCATCCGTCGCGTTCAGGTCCGCGCTGCAGGTAACCTATTTCAGTGTGAGCATTCGCTTTCATCATTGAGCCCGCATTTGCAGGAGTGTCCGCGCTTGCCCACTAAGCGATTTAGTGGATTGGCGCCTCGAAGTGTGATGTTCTTCCAGCCTGTAATTTGTGTTTCAGCTTGAGCCTGTAATTGATCTTCAGCTTCTGAGCTCGCTTCAGATTTCGCGGTGGTTTGGATCTGCTTCCCTAACCGGTCACGACGGGATCGTTTGGCAGACGCCCTGCGTGCATTCTCCAGCAGACGTTACCCTCCATTGGGTTGGCCTCTCTCTTGTCGCCCCTCCGCGGGGCTGCAGGGGACGCCTTTCCCTCAATGTTCCCCCTATGTCGCCTCCTCCTCCCTCTCCAGATCAGTTTCCTCGCGGCTCATGTTCATGGTGCCCAATCCTCCCCATCCCTCCTGGCAGTCCCAGCGGATCCCCCGACGCCCTCCAAAATCCCTGCCTGCAGAGCGGCCCAAAACTTGCCAGAACCTTCGACGCCCTCTGAAGGCTTTCTTTCGCCCCTCAAAAGAAAAACGTTCTCTACATGTTGCCTCGGGGCGCTGCTGCGGCGGGAGGCCTTTCCATTCTTTCCTTCGGATGCGTTTGGCCCCCCGCGTGCTGGACTCGAGCCTGGCAGCAGGCCGCCCTGCACTCGGAGTGTGAACACATGACTTCACCGATGTGTTCTTCTCGTCTTCGGCTTCTCGGGATTCCTCGTGCCGGGGAAACATACGTCTCCAGTTTGCGGGGCCTCGTGTTTGACGCCGTTTGTTGACCGTCCCAGCGTGGATTCTGACGGTCCGGCGTTTGCCGGCTATGATATTTGCATCGCAAGTTCGCGTCGAGTCTCAGACTAGGTCCCGTCATCTTTCTGACGGCCCCGTCGGGCAAGTTCGCGCCCCCAAGAGCCGAGCCTGGTCCCCGATCGTCGAGGTCAGTTGTCGCCACGGCTGGATTCGCATCGGAGGCCTGGTTCAGGACGCTCCCTGCGAGAGGTATGCGGAGCGTCGTCGATGTCATCGTCGGCGTCCACAGCATCTTCTGGCTCCAGCCATTCTGGAGCAGGTGCCTCGTACGTCGACGCACAGGATGTCCGCGCAGAGCGCCGGAGCCACGACAAAAGAGGGACGGAGGAAAGGAGAAGGACGTCACGACGAGAAGGGCTACGGAGGAGCGGAGAAGGTCGAGCGGCTCTTTTTCACCGGGGCGAATTTCGAGACGTCAGAGCAGAGGTTGCGGTCGTTCTTTGCGGCGGCTGGCCAGGTGGAGAAGGTCGTGCTCTTCCGCCTCGACGGCGCGCGGTCCGCAGGCATGGGCCATGTCGTGTACGCCACGCGCGAGGGGGCCCTGAACGCCTTGGCCACCCTTCACAATCGCGTGCTCGAGGGGGCGCCAGTCACTCTGAAGGCGACTGGGATGTCTGAGCAGGGTGCGGTAGACAGAGAGCGAGTTCCGCGAGGATCTGTAGGTGCCAACGGCGGTGCGGAAGCGCAGCGGTCGATGAGCAGCTCAGCGCCTGTGCAGGCCGAGCGTGCGGTGGTGCCCGCCGGCAGTGGCGGCAGCAGCGCGAGGAGGAAGGCCGGCAAGGGCAAGCTCGGTGCCGTTTCCCTCAGGACCCGCTTGCTTCATGGCGAGCGGGGGGAGAAGGAGGAGGAGGAGGAGAGCCCGGCGGCGCAGCAGGTATCGGGCAATCGCAGCGCTGGCCGCGGGGCGCGAGAGCCGCGGGACAGCGGCCCGCTCTGCAGTGAGCTCACCATCGTGGTGCCGAGGAGGCCCTCGATCCCGCCGCCCGGCCTGGAGCTGCTCTGCGGCAGCCAGGAGCCCCACAGTTTGCTGGGGAACTGCGCGATGGAGGAGGGCTTGGGCGAGTTCCGCAGGAGAGACAGCATGGGAGGGGGGTATAGGGAAGCGCGGAGGGCGAGAAGGAGGGGGAGGACCAGTGCAAGCCCAAGATTCATCAACGATATTGGAATACACCCTTCCTCCAAGATCCCTCGCAACAGGCCCCTACAAGGTTTCATTTTCACTGAGGGAGTTGCCCCGTTAGGGGGCAAGCGTGTAAGAATCCTGAAGCGTGCCAAAACAACATTCCCACGACTTACACGCCACGCTTAAACATGTTTGTAAAGTCCTGGCGATCCTGACAATCATGAATCTGGTCAGAAACCGCATTTCTGGTATGTTAACCATGAGAGTCCGTGCCATATTTGCAACTTTTTAGAACGAATGTGCGCGGCGCCCAGGCGAGCGCCACATGTTGAAAAACGCGCGCCATCAATCCTTCCAACTCGTAAAAACTTGTGACTCGAATGCGCGCGGCGCTAGGGTGAGAGCCACATTTTGAAAACCACCCGCCCACCATCTGTGAAACTGGTGTAAAGTTTCATGTTCCAGGGTTATAAGTGGTGAGGCCGTCTCAAGCGAAACGCCGGGCCCGCTCTTTCGACCGGTTTCGGAGTGCGACAGTGAGGATTTTTTTTTTCGGGAAAGGGGTGGACGTGGAGGATGAGGAGCAGGAGCAGGAGCAAGAGGAGGCGGAGGAGGAGGGGGAGGAGGAGAGTGAGGAGAAGGGAGGACGAGTAGGAGCAGGAGCAAGAGGAGGAGGAGGAGGAGGAGGAGGAGGAGGAGGAGGAGGAGGGGAGGGAGAAGTGGAGGAGGAGGACGACGAGGAGGAGGAGGAGGAGGAGGAGGAGGAGAGGATCGACTGCTCCCTCTCGTCCTCGTTCTCCTCCTCGTCCTTCGTTCCTCTCGGGAGCAGGAAGAGGATGACGACGAAGAAGAGGATGGATCAAACAAAGATGACAAGCCGCACCACGAGGAGGAGGAGGAGTCAGTAGGAGGGCGGAATGGCAGCGAAAGACGAGGAGGACGGAGGGAGCTGGAAATTCGAGAGGGGGGAGCCCACCGCCTGCTCGCTGCCTGCCGCCATCCGCGTGATAGGTCGTCCCCGCCGTCTCGTAGTTCCCCCTTCCAGGGGCCGCCAGGGGCTAGTCCGCCCCCTGGAGGACGTGCTTCTTGTTTCCATCCTGCAGGATCCTGGTTTGAACAGTCCCCTTCACGGGCGGCTGCCCCCCTTAGCAGCGTCGGGCGGCGGACGGTTTCGGACACCCGCAAATGTTTTCGGATGCTGTTTTTCGGTTATCGTAGGTTTTCTGGCCTCGGGGTGCTCCCCAACGTCTGTGCCTCGCCTTGGAGTGTTTTGGGGATGCCCGGATCGCCCCGAACGGCCGCCCGAGGGCCGCGGTATGGCCCGAAAACCACCGATCCTCCCAGATTTCCACGTGGATGACTGCGGGAGTTGCGGAGGGGATGGGGGGGATCAGTGAATGCGGGTGACAGATGGCCAAACGTGGCTCCTAAGTGGGGAACATGTTGTGGCCGAGGTGTGTTGGATCACTCCTGCGAAGCAGGCGGAGCACGCGAAGCCCGGATCCTTAGCTCCTCCAGCCACTTGATTCGGGCAGTTGAGCCCCACTTCCCACATAGGGCACATTCACTTCAGCATCCACACTAATGCCCCCTGATATCCCCGCAGCAACCTCCGCGGCAATCGCTGTAGAACTCCAACTTTGTGATTGTTCACGAACTAGACCCAAAAATGGACGACCCCTTCTCAACCCCTTCTCAGAGACTGGTGTTTCACCCCAGGCCAGTTGTTGTCTGTCATGGGGCCCGGTGAGGACCCCCAGAAGCCGAAAATTGCCAGAGTATTCCCGCCGCGGCTGTTTCTCGCAAAGCGAAGAAAAAAGATGAGGTCTGGGGAGTCCATGCAGGCGTTCTTTCAGCTACATGAAGCTATGGACCTGACATTCAGGAGCTGCCTTTAATCCAGGAAGTGCCAGATGATATGATCACGCAGGTAATATGAGGTGTCCAGGGAGATCCAGAGTTGGAGAAAAGGACGCCCCAGTCCGTACAACTGTCGAGCAAAATTGCGTCGATGGCAACGAGCGTCGAGGAATTCCACGCGACAACCATAACTTTGAATAGGAGCCAATTCCACGCGACAACCATAACTTTGAATAGGAGCCAACTTGTAACCGTGCACCCGCTAGAATGTTGCAGCGATGTGTTCCATAAACATAATATATATATATATACGCAAGCGAGAAATACATGTATTATGTTGGTTGTTACAATGATTGAAATGCTTGCGGCGCTAACGCGAGAGCTCCATTTTGAAAAGACGCCGCCTTTCATCCCCGTAGCAGCTGCATACTTGTGTAAACTCAGATCCACGGCGCCAGGGCGACAATCACAGTTTGAAGACATCCACCTCCATCGGTGCAGCTCATTGATGCAGGTTTTCAAATCGAACGCGCGTGGCGCCAATGCGATAAAAACACATTTTCAAAACGACGTGTGCGCCATCCGTGTGCGCGCGGGAGTTTTTTTTTATTCCCCCGACCATCCTGTGGTATTGGGTCCTCGTTTTGAAGAGACAGCGCCCCGCGCCACCTCACTTCCGCTGCCCCCTCCCTCCTCCTCCCCCATCATCATCGTCATCACCAGTTTCAGCACACCCCTCACACGTTTCGTGGCCCCATAGCGAGCCCCACAGAAGGACACCCATCACACGTCCCCACAGGGAGCCCCACCGAAAGCCCAAATGCCAGCGCTCGCATGCTCCCATCGCACTCATTTGGAACACCGTTCACACGTTCTGCGGCCCCACAGGGGGGCACACCGAATGCCGAAACGCCAGCGTTCGCATTCGCCCACCGCGCCCATGTTGGCATACCCTTCACACGTTCCGTGTTCCTACAGGAAGCCCCACAGAAGGCCCAAACGCCAGCGGTCGCATGCGCCCACCGCGCCCATGTTGGCATACCCCTCACACGTTCCGTGGCCCCACAGGGAACCTCACAGAAGGCCCAAATGCCAGCGGCCGCACGCGCCCACCGCACCCATGTAGGCACCCCTTTCACACGTTTCGTGGCCCCACAGGGAACCTGACCGAAGGCCAACATGCCAGCGTTCGCATGCAAGCACAGCGCACCCATGTTGGCACACCGTTCGCACGTTTCTTGGCCCGAGATGGAGCCCCGCCGAAGGCAAAATGCCAGCGCTCGCATGCGCACACCGCGCCCATTTTGGCACACCCTTTGCACGTTCCGTGGCCCCACAGGGAACCCTACCCAAATGCAAGCGTTCGCATGCGCGCACCCCGCCCAGTTTGGCACGCCCCTCTCACGTTACGTGGCCCCATAGCGAGCGCCACCGAGGGCCCAAATGCCAGCGCTCGCATGCGCCCACCGCGCCCATTTTGGCACACCCCTCACACGTTACGTGGCCCCGCAGGGAGCCCTACCGAAGGCCCAAACGCAAGCGTTCGCTTTGCGCCCACCGCGCCCATGTTTGCATACCCTTCACACGTTTTGTGGCCCTACAGGGAAACCCACCGAAGGCCCGGTCGAACGCGCCCACCGCACCCATGTAGGCACACCCCTCACACGTTTCGTGGCCCCACCTGGAGCCCCACCGAAGGCTCAAATGCCAGTGCTCGCATGCGCTCACCGCACCAATTTTGGCACGTCCCTCACACGTTTCGTGGCCCCATAGCGAGCGCCACCGAAGACCCAAATGCCAGCGTTCGCATGCGCCCACCGCGCCAATTTTGGCACACCCTTCACACCTTACGTGGCCCCGCAGGGAGCCCTACCGAAGGCCCAATTGCAAACGTTCGCATGCGCCTGCCCCCCCTTCCACTGTGGCGCGCCATCGCACGTTTGGTTACCCTACAGAGAACCCCACCGGAGGCTTACATGCCAGCGTTCGCATGCACCCACCGCGCCCATTGTTGCACACCCCTCGAACGTTTCGTGGCCCCATACCGAGCCCCACCCAAAACCCAAAAGCCAGCGTTCGCACGCGCCCACGCACCCATTCAAGCACACACCCCACAGGTTCTGTGGCCCCAGAGGGGGCCTCACCGAAGGCTCAAATGCCAGCGTTCGCATGCGCCCACCGCGCCGATTTCACACGCTTCGCGGCCCCATAGGGAGCCCCACCGAAGGTCCAATTGCTAATGTTCGCACGGGCGCACCGCGCCTATTTTGGCAAACCCCTTACACGCTTCGCGGCTTCATAGGGAGCCCCACCGAATGCGGTGCATACAACGACGGTGCCCACAACTGCAGATGGTTGGGTTCTTCACCAGGATAGTGTGTATATATATATATGTATTTATGTATTTCTTTCACCGCCCCCCCGCGGACACAACGCACACACATACACATTCCACAACCACCACCACAACCACCACCACCACCACCACCACCACCACACTCACCACTCGTGGGGAGCGGGGTGCGCGGAAGACAGGGGACTCTGATGCTCACGCCACCGCGCGCTACAACATTGCATGCGTTTTGCATTTCATTCGCCTTGCAACACCCGTCCGATTGCACCTTCCCCATCGCATAACATTCGCATTGCGTTGCAGTCGCATTGCACTGCATTGCAATCGCGTTGCATTGCAATCGCAGCGCATTGCGATTGCATTCCATCGCAATCGCATTCCATTGCGTTGCGTTGCAGTCGCATTGCGTTGCAATCGCGTTGCATTGAAGACGAGCGTTGCAATCGCATTGCGTTGCATTGCGATCGCATCCTTCCTCCTCCCTTTGTGGCCGCCAGGCCTGGAGGGGAACCCACCTCCCCTCCCCTTTCCCTCCCAGGGCCGCTTCCTTCGCATCGTACCATTACTGTACTGTCGCGCCGCATTCGTATTGTAGCAGTGTGATAGTAGTATTATAGTAGCACTCAAAACGTATGAGGGTGCGATTGCAGCAGTATTGTAGCAGTACCGTAGTAGTAGTCGCTGTAGCAGCGCAGCAGCAACAGTAGTAGTAGTAGTAGTAGTAGTAGTAGTAGTAGCAGTAGTAGTAGCAGTAGCAGTAGTAGTAGTAGTCGTTCTCCTCAGTATTGCCTGTACTGAATGTCCTGTAGCCCTGGTGCAGTGGCACCCCAGTGCTTCCTCACTTTAGTACTTGAATATGAAAGTGGTGGTACTCTTTCTCTAAAGTCCTGTCCTGTACGAAGAGTAGTGCAATAGTATGTGGTAATATTGCTCGTGTTATTGTAGCAGCAGTGCTCTAGTACTGACTGTCATCGTAGTAGTACTAGTAGTAGAAGTAGTAGTAGTCGTCGTCGTCGTGGTGGTAGTAGTAGTAGTAGTAGTAGTAGTAGTTGTAGTAGTAGTAGTAGTAGTAGTAGTTGCTGTTGTTGTTGTAGCAGTAGTAGTAGCAGTAGTAGTATGGCTAAACATCAGAATGTGTTTCTACTGTAGCACCCTCGAACTGCCGAGTTCATATTGCAGTCGTGAAGTATCAGCATTGTCGCACACCTGCAGGTGTAGCAGTCGTGCTCGAGTATTGTAGTAACTGGTATAATTTAGTGCTTGCTTTTGTAATTGCAATGTTGTCGTGTAGTAGAAGTAGCACACAACTGATGTATTCGAGTGCAGCAACCGTATCCTCGGACTGTAGCGCTGTAGTCGTACTAATATCGGAGGTTGGGGGGGTGAGACCGCAGCGGGACGGGGACCCCCAACCGGGAAATCGTTTCGTTTCGTTCGTGTCGTGCGTGCGGGCGAGGCGAAGCTGCGTGGGCGCGCGAGAGGAATGAACCCGCCGCTGCTAGGGCGAAGTCAAGACAAATGATTCTCCCCCGCCCGCCCGTCTGGCGGTGGCTCGCGGTGTCCCGCGGTGTCCCGTGGTGTCCCGTGGTGTCCCGCCGTTGCTAGGGCGAAGTCAAGA
>CAUYUJ010000115.1:175000-360000 GCA_963575745.1 Prorocentrum cordatum | reverse complement strand
CGGATGCTAACCGCGCGCGCTACCTCCTGGAGGTGCCGCTCGCGAGAAAGTGAGGGAGACCGATGCCGCGTCGGGGCGAGCAGCCCCGCGCCACGCAAACGCCGCGAACGTAGTCAATTTGCTAGAAGGGAAACCCACACCGATTTTAGCAGGAGGGGGATACGCCAGCGCCCACATACATGTGAGTACATATATATATATAGATATATATATATATATATATATATATATATATATAGATGTATATATATATATATATAGATATATATATAATTATTGATTCATTTATGTATGTATTGTTTGATTGAGCGGCCACGATGACCAGCACAGCGACCACAGCACCTGCCCCATGGTAGCGCACACCCGACCACCTGCGCCACCCGTGGAGCGGCAGCGGCCGCGCGACTGGGCAGGGCGGAGGGGGGCGGGCGGAGGAGGAGTGGCGTCCGATGGCGCCGATCTCGGCGTCGAAGGCGGGCGGCGCGGCGCTGCACGGCCGCGGCGCTCGGGCCCCGCCCCTTGCTACCCCCCACTTCCCTCTTTTCCTGCCCCTCGAGACCCCGGACGCAGCTGCCTGTGAGCAAGCCGCGAGAAATCCTCGAATGATTCTTGTTGGCTCGACTTGCAGCCGTGCGACTGCGCGGGGGGGCCAGCTCTCGACGCCGGCTCGCGCTGCAACTCCCGCAGACCAGGTGCCACAAAAAATCTTGTTCGGGCCTGCAAGCAAGTCGTTGCGAAGGGTGCACCTCGCGCGAAGGCGCGCAGACGGCGCCCAAGGGCCGAACAAAAAAACAGCGCCCGCCCAGGACATGGGCCGGCAACGGGCACCCAAGCAGTCCGAGACCTCTAGAATTGGCACGGCACCCGCATTTCATTCGGGTGTAGCCAGGACCCCAGGTAAGGGGACCTGGTTAGTCGTAGGGCCCCGAGGCCCCTGAATTGGCCAGGATCACTGAACCAGGTCTGCCGTAGCTGGTGTTTTTTCGGGTGACGGCAGCTCCGGTTTGCGAAATGGGGCGGGGGGGCATCCCCTGGTACACATCAGTAAACCAGGCCCCTTTAAACCCAGTTCTGCCAACGCCCGATTAACGCGCAGACCGAAGTCGCCGCAAATCCGAGGGCAACGATTTTCGCAGGACGCCGCAGCATGACGTAGTTTCTTGGCCGCCGTCTGCTTGAAACTCACGCGCGGATGCCGAGGCTGCCTGCGGCCATCCTTCTCCATGACGTTCGCCACAACATGCGCGAGATTGTTCTGCGCCTTCCTAGCGAGGGCACCTGCAAACTTGATCGGCGCAGACGCAGGGTGTGGAACCTGAACCAAAGTAGCGAAGTGCCCCGCCACTTGGCAACAGGGCACCGCGCTCGGGCTCAGCCCCCCGGGCAAAACGTCCTGCAATTCCAGACGACTAGGGATCTAAAGAAGGGCAATACATGTGGCTCTCAAGGCATCTTTGGTATTGGCCCATAAGTTAAGGTGGGGCCGCGGGCCCTGTGGCCCCGCCTGGACACGACCAAAACCGCAGGCCACATTGCCCGAATCCGTCGCGAAGACCACAGCAGCACCCTGCAAGTAAACTCCCGAAACAGCAAGGATTGCCCGCAAATCCCCACCATTGATGAACTGCTTGCCAGCAATACCGCCTCCGAAACAAAAGACGATCCCAGTCTCCTAAATACTGGGCACGGACGAAACGTCATGCTCAAGATTTGCCAAGCCGGAGGACACACTCCCGGGCCTCTTGCACCCCCTTGGAAAACGCGCTACCGCCGGCGGGTGCGCGGGCCCAGGAGCTCGGCGTGAGACCTCGCAGCCCAAAGGACGGTGTCTCGGCAACCGCGCTGGCTCCTCGTCTCACCAAGGCTTCCGAGAACTCGCGGAAGTCCGAAGTGGCAAGGCGTCCGTAGACGGCGGCGGCAGCGAGGCGCCCCCCCCCCCCCCCCCCATCTTGCCTCGAGCCGCAGTGCCGGCCAACGCCCGACGCCATTGCTGGAGGGCCCACGGCGCGACCCCCAAAGCCTCCCAGGCATGAAGAGCCCGCGGCGATGCCCCAGCGAGGATAGGGCGCGCGCCGGTCTTCGGAGGCGCCGCCCCAGACAGTTTCCGAATTCGACAAGCCCGACGCTGAAACTATCTGAGGCGCTTGGAATGGCGAGGCCTGGCCTGGGCGACCCCGCTGCTTCGCCCACTCCCGGGGCCCGCGGACACGGGGGCAAATCGACTTGGGCCCCCTGCCAGCCCGAGCCCGTCTGGATGTGACGGGCCACTGGCAAATCTGAAGCGATTGTCGTGAACTTGCTAGCAATGTTGAGCTTCTCCCCAGCGCTGCCGCTGGCGCAGACGCTGCCGGTTGCTGGCCGAAACTATTTCGCGAACGACGTTTCTTCTCGACCCCTCCGCGCGCCGGGTGACATCATCGATCCGCGCGCGGAGGGGGGCCGGCGAGCTGCGGGCGCGCGCCCTCTCGCCATTGCGAAAATTTTTGGCGCTTCGAGAAGTCTGGGCCCCTCCGACCGCCAGCCGCGAGGCCCCCATGAGGAATGATGAGGGGGGGGGGGGGGGGGGGGCGCGGGCGCGACGCCCTTCATGATCCCCGAGCACCCTCGGCCCCGCGCGGAGAAGCCCTTCAAGAGCCAAGGGGCCCGATGGAAAATCAAGATCAATGGCGCGAGCCAAAGCCTGCCTGGGGGGCCACGTGCGAATCCGACCCCTGGCCGCTGCGATTTCTGATGGGGAGCCTGGGACCCACTTCGCTCGGGAGCTCCCGCGCGAAGTGAACCCCGCCCCCCTCCTCAGAAATCATTGGAGGCAGGGGTGGGATTCGCGCGCGGCCCTCTAGGCCCCCATCTGATGGCGCCATGAGAGGCCCATGCAGCACCTCTCTGCACGCGCTGCTCGAGGAACTGGGGCGCCGCCGGCGCAGAGAGGGCGGGGGAGAGGGGGCCCGGGCGCGCAAGCCGGGAGGCGAACGACGTCCGCGTGCACGGCCACGAGGAGCCAAGAGCCACTGGCACCCACGCGGGCAGACAGCGTGAGTCACGAGGGCAGCTGGGTGCCACGGCCCATGGCGCACCGCGTCCCGCGAGACGGACGCGGAGCAACAGTCGCGCATGACGGAGGCCAGCGCGGCCTCGTCTGCACGGCGCCGTAGCAGAGCCTCCTGCAGGGCACTGTGGCCTCGAGCCGCCGCGCGCCCCGCTGCCCTGACGCGCTTGGCGGCCCAGACTTCTGCGGGGCGGGAACTCGCGCGACCCCGCGGGCGACCGAGCCAGGCGAGCCAGGCGAGCAGGCCATTGGCGCGATCCTCACGCGCGTCGGGCGCGCGCAAAAAGACAAGTGTCAAGGGGGGGAAGACCGCCCAGACCAGACAATTGGCGTTCACTCTCCATCTTTGGATGCGTTTCACGGCTTCGCGCGTCGGGGCGGATATTTTCTCTGTGGATTTTCTGTGCTCAAAATTGGAGATGTGGACCACTGCCAAGGCCGAGCTACCTTGGCTTCATCCTCGCGAAACACGCCCAGACGCCTGCGGCGACCAGACTCAGGAAGCCACCGCGCGCCACGCAGTCCGACTCCCACGATGCCCTCGGCGCCTCCTGGCGCCGTCGATCGCAGCCCCGCCTCGAGCTGATCCAAGGCCAATGGCCCCATACGGTCGCGCAGCGCCAGCTCCCGCGCCCCCGACAGGGCGGCCATCACCCCGTTGCCGCCGATTCCCTCGGGGCCCCGCAGCTCACTCAAGGCTTGAGTCGCGAGCTCCATCGCCGAAGCTGCGCCGCGCGAAGTCACGCCGTCAGCCCTCATCTCTCTGACCTGAACCGAGCTATCCTGGACATACTTGCGCGACGCCCCGCGCCCAGCCGCCGCTCGCTGAGCCTCGGGAAGCACGCTGCCGCTATCGAGCCAGGGTCCGAAAAGATTTGTTCGCGGCCCTCCGGGCCGCGGCAGCGAACGCCTCCGCGGACCCGTGGGTGCCATCAGCCAGCGACCTCATCCCTCGAACCCATCGATCATGTCTGCGGGCAGGCACAGGGGCGATCTGAGCATTGGGAATAGCGCCAGCTCTGACGGCTTTCCAGTGGGAGAGCCCCTCCAATAGTTCGGCAGTCGTAGCCCACTATGGAAAGCTGGGGGCCGTAGAAGCAACGCGCGGCCTGGGCCCCTGATATTCGCCAAGCTGAGGCCCTTTCATCGACGACCGCCCCTTGCACTGCTGCTTCCTTTCCATCGGAGACACCTGATGCGACTCGAGGTAATGCAACTCCACGGCGTCAGCCCAGGACGCGAAGCGGTGGCCAAGATGCTCAGCCTCGCAACATGCCGAGCGAAAGGCGAGAGGCTCTCTCGCAAACTCAGGATCTTCCAAGGAAGGACTCCGTGCCGCCACCTGCTGCCACAGCAAGCCCTTGCCCCCCTCAGCTCACTCCCTCTGGATCGATGCAAACGTGTCCACATCCAAATCCGCGACTGCCACCTGCGCGTCATCGTCGTCAGCTGGCACGCGCGCGTCTTCATTGTCCGCGGCGAAATCGCCCATAGCATCTCTCAACATGGCACGCTACAGGGGAGGCGGGCTCCTGATGGCAAGCCTCCGCGGCAGACCCCATGAAAAGGCGTAGGAGGCGCTCCCGTAGAAGCAGCCTCGTTCTTCCGCTCCTGCCGCGACGCGAGCTTTGGACCGCTTGCTGGAAGGGTCAGGCTGGCGCGCGGGCACAAGGGGGCGAGGGGGAGCACGATGTGCCCTCATCAACCATGTCCGCGACAGACACGCATCGAAATCCAAGTTCAGTTTGGAAGCGCACTGTTTTTGGCCTGCTTCCTCGACCGCGCGGAAATCAACCACCAAATTAGCAATACAAGGACGCCCTTCGGGCATGCGACCACTACCAAGAGTGCACGTATACTCTGTGTTCGACGGCACGACAGCCGTCGCCCCACCAAGGAAAACCATCTTGGAGACGTCAACTCCTAGGAGGTCATGTTCCAGTCGCCGATGGCAACCCACGGCTCCTGGACCGTGGAGACCATCGTATCGACATTGACAAGTTTGGGTGCGGTGGCGTTTGGCCCAACAGAAGACGTCATGCACACATGCGCAATGAGCAAGGACTGCTTCATGGCCTGAAGCTGGAGGCCTACCGTGTCACGAAAGTTGTTCCTTGGCTGCGAGGCACCACCTCCGAGATGCCCAAGGTCCACTTTGTGGTACGGATCCGAGGCACATTGGCGCAACGATTTTAAAATTCAGTTCTCCACGGCACCCACGGTAATACCGCCTGCCTTGGCTTTGGTTCTTGTCTCATGAGGAGAAGAAACCACGCCCGTGTAGCTCGCCTTCCTCCCATCGCGAAGAATCATACTTCAACCCGTTTCCTCGACGTGCGTCTCTGGAATCACAAGGATGTCCGCCACCCGCTCTGTGGCTAACGATCTGGCCGCTGGGCCCCATCTTCCCCAGCTACGCAAGTACAAGGAAAACTGTGTCCTCTCCACGACAGATGCAGACTTGGACGGTGGACTGGAAGGCACCGACCCCGCCCCAGGGGAATCCACATCGCAAGCCACGTGAGGCTCGACAGCCGAAACGCATTCCCCTCCAGCCGCCGAAGCCACCTTCTCAGGGGCGACGAGCAGCACAGGGATAGGAAGATGAGGTGGTGATCAAGAGGAGATATGAGAGGAGGATGAGGAGGATGAGGAGGAGGAGGAGGAGGAGGAGGAGGAGGAAGAGGACGAGGGGATCGGCGAGGAGGAGGCCGAAGATGAGGAGAAGGCCGAAGAGGAGGAGGAGATCGAGGAGGAGGAAGCCGAAGATGAGGAGGAGGCCGAAGAGGAGGAGGAGGAGGAGGAGGAGGAAGTTGGGGAGTAGGAGGAGGCCGAGGAGGAGGAGGAGGAGGAGGAGGAGGAGAAGGAGGAGGCCGAAGAGGGCAGGCTCAGCAGCACCAGGGCCAGCCTCTCGACGCGGGCCAGCTCCTCCAGCGCTCTGGCGCCACCGCACGGCGCGGCGCCGGCTTGCGAGGTGCCGTCCGGCGAGGCGCCGCGGCAGTGCTGCGCTGAGCGAGGTGGCCGTCGGGGTGGAGGCGGGCGCGGCGAGGCCTGAGGGAAAACGACCCCTTTGGTTGTCAATCTCCTTCTCCTGCTCCTCCTCCTCCTCCTCCTCCTCCTCCTCCTCCTCCTCATCTTTCCTCCTCCTTCTCCTCATCATCAGCATCAGCATCAGCATCAGCATCAGCATCATCAGCATCCGCATCAGCATCAGCATCATCATCATCATCATCATCATCATCATCATCATCATCATCATCATCATCAACACCATCATCCTCATCATCATCATCATCAGCATCATCATCATCATCATCATCATCATCAGTTTCATCATCAGCATCATCATCATCATCATTTTCATCATCATCATCAGCATCATCAGTTTCATCATCATCATCATCATCATCATCATCATCATCATAATCATCATCATCATCATCATCATCGCCCTCCTCCTCATCATCAGAAGCATCATCATCGCCAATTTCATCATACTCATCATCAGTTTCATCATCATCATCATCATCATCATCATCATCATCATCATCATCATCATCATCATCATCATCATTTGTCATCATCATCAGCATCATCATCATCAGCTTCATGATCGCCTGCTTCTCTTCCTCTGCCTCTTCCTCCTCCCCCTCCTCCTCCTCCTCCTCCTCCTCCTCCTCCTCCTCCTCCTCCTCCTCCCCCTGACACCCCTCCTCCTCCTCCTCCTTCTCCTCCTTCTCCTCCTCCTCTTCTTCCTCCTCCTCCTCCTCGTCCCCATCCTTCTCATCGCCTCCTCCTCGTCCTCCTCCTCCTCGGCCTCCACCTGAGTCCACTGCTGCTCCTCCTCGGCCTCCTCCTCTTCCTCCTCCGCCTCCTCCTCCTCTTTCTTCCCATCTCCTCCTCCTCCCCCTCCTCTGACGCCTCGGGAGGCGGAAGGTCGGGATTGTTGGTTCAGCGTGTCGCGCCGCCGCCAGCGCGGCACGGCAGCCATTCCCACTCCCAGGCGCACGTGTGTCGAGCCTTCCCGAGCCGCCCGCCCCGCGGAGCTCAGCCGCACGCCATCAGCTTGCAAGGCACAGCGTGTCTCTGGGGCCGCCGCCGCGGCGCGCTATCCAAAAGTTCCTGACCGCAGGGTCAGGGGAGGCAGGTTCGAGGTTATAGGTTTTCGGACGCTTTCGTTGGTTGCCGGCGGTTTCGAGCCTCCGGATGTTTTCCATCAGTTGTGCTTGGCCGAAGGCGTTCCACTTGTGCCCAGATCGTCCCGAACGGCCGCCGGAGAGCCGAGTTATGACCCGAAGGCCAGGGGACATCGTTAGGGAGACATCGATCGTCCAGAGGGGTCTGAGAGCCCGTTCAGCCTGAGGGCGTTGTACTTTAGACTCGGTCAGGTTTACTTGCATGGCATTTCGACCCCCCCTTCCACCCCAAGAGGAGGAAAAGGTACCGGTACCGCTACCCCCTTCCTTCGTGTTCATTTTTAGGGGGCCTCCTGGGATGCCCCCCTCGTCGCCACCGCTGGGCTCGCTTCGAAATTCTGGTCAGCACGCCCCCCGGGAGAGGTCCGTGGAGTAGCGGATCGATACCTGTTGGTTTCCCCACCTCTCCCCCTGCCCTCCGCCGCCTGTTTGATGAGCGCTAGGCCGCAGAGGCGTGCCAGCGAGTCCCGACTTGCGTGAGGGCCCGTTTTCTTTCCAGCCCTCGCAACGCCTTCTCCCCTCTCCCGCCTGCCCCCTGCCCCATAAAGAAAAACAGCCTTCTGCACGGCGCCACCCCTGGCGCTCTGGAGGCGTGCTGAAGGGAAGGGGGGTCCAGCGCCGACCCAAGACATCCCCGCCGACCGCACATCGACCGGACGTGATTAGTAATATGTTTTCGGGTCTGTTCGTGGGTTCTCGGCGCTTTCCCAGCCTCCGACAAAGCTGTATAGTCCTTTCTGGTCCGCCGGGAGGGATCCGCGAGGCCAAGATGGTTGAGGCCGCTACCTCCCGAACAAACAAGCATCGGGATGCTTTCCAGCAGCAGTGCATCCCCGAGAGCACCCTGGGGGTGCCTGGATCGTCCCGAACGGGCGCTGGAGACCCGATGCAGTCATCCGAAAGACAGACATCCGACGCATCAGGAAGACAACGCGGAACAATTCCGTCGTTTGGGGCTTCTGAGATCCGCACGGGTTCTTTTACCAGCCTGGAACATACCCCTTTCCCTATGCTGGGCACCTCCTCATCACGATGCCAATATTAGGGATTCTTTTATTTTTTGAGGGCGAATCCCTAAGATTGTCATCGCCTTTTGGCGTGTCAATCCTAGGGATAGGGATACGCTCGAGGCTGGTAATTCTTGGGTCGGCGCAGGAGCCCCCTCCCATGGCGTTCCAGGGGAGGCGCTGGAGGCGCCGCCTGGGGGGTTCCAGCGCTGACTCGAGAGATCCGCGCGGACCTCCACGCCCCTCGGTTCGGCTTTTGCTGCTGCCCATGGGCACGCGAAGGCTGATTTTGACTGTAACCAGAACTTTCGGAGGTCAGCGGGAGAGGGAGGAGGGGGAGGGGGAGGGGGAGGGGGGGGGGAGGAGGAGGAGGAGGAGGAGGAGGAGGAGGAGGAGGAGGAGGAGGAGGAGGAGGAGGAGGAGGAGGAGGAGGAGGAGGAGGAGGAGGATTTCTTGGGTCGGCGCTGGAGTCCCCTCCGTGCCACCTGTAGGCGGCACCTCGGGCGCCGTCTTCCTGGCTCGCTCCGCGTGCCGGGGAGGTGGTGGGAAAGAGTGCCAGCAAGCATGTCCTACGCAGGGTATACCGCGTGAGTCCTCTCGAAACTGAGCCGGCCTAAAACAGACCGCTCGGATCTGGAGCCTTCCGCAGCGGACGTCGTGTGGTGCTGCCCGTGCGCCTGGCCGGCCTGCGGGCGACTGCCCCGGCGGGCCTACATCGGGCACGGACCCGTGCTCTCCCCAACCGAAAGGCCAGCCGAGCCGCGAAGGCACGGGTCACCGAGACTTCCCAACCTACGATAAACCACGGCTGACACCAATCGAGCTTCCTCGGCCGGCGCCCGTGCAGAACAGAGCGAAGGCGGGCAACGACCGAGGAACTCCCCTCGAGCCTCGGCACAAACATTTAAACCAGCATCTGCCAAGCCAGCGCCCTCGGCTAGGCAGGTCCAAAGGAGGAGGAGAAGGAGGAGGAGGAGGAGGACGACGACGAGGAGGACGAGGAGAGGGAAAAGGAAAACACGGCGAGCAGACGCCAACATGCAGGAGGATAGGGGGGAAGCAAAGGCAGCAGCAGGCAAGCGCACACGCGGGGGCGGGCGGGGGGCGGGAGGGGGCATTAGGCGTTGGCAGCTTTCGGGGAGTCGTCGCGAGAGGTCGCGGGCGGGGGGGCGTCGGAGTCGGCGTTGTCAGTGTCGTCAGCGGCGGCGGTCAACGGCTGCTGGGGGTCAGGGAGGGCGTTTGGCGGGGGCGTCCGCGGGGTTGATGGCGCAGGCGGGGGGGCGGGCGGTGAGTGAAAGGGGAGGCTGCCCTAGGGCTGGGCCTGCAGCTCACGCGGCGTCGGCCGTGGAGGGAGGCTGCTGTGGCCGCCGCCAGGCGCGCGACCGACGCCCCTGCTCGCGGCTGTAGGCGACACAGCACTGCCCGCGCATTCTCCCTGTGAAGGGAGATGGAGATTCGCTGGGCAAGCTGGTCAGCCGCGAGCGCGGCGTCGTCCCCGGTGGCGTCGGCCGCGCGCTTGGCCAGAACTGTGAAGGCGCGTCGCGCCTCGCGGCCTCAGCCGCCGCCGTGGGCCTCGCACGCCATCGGCATGAATGTCAGGCCGGCATCCGAGCAGCGGCGCGCCTTGTCCAGGTGCAGGCGTTTCTGCTCCTCGTATCTGGTCTCCGCAGCGTCGCCGCCGCCCTTCGCGGCCGAGGTCGCGAGCAGGTCCGCGCGGAAGCCGGACGTCACGGCGAAGTCCCACGCCGCTGGCGCACCGTTGCGCCACTGCGGAACGAAGACGTCCGCGGGTCGCCTCCCGTTGCCGTCCAGGTCGCCGCCGCCTGCCTCTCCGGGCGGGGGGCCCTCGCCGGACGCGCGCGGCGGCAGCAGGCCCGGGCGGTCGAGTTCCGGCCCAGCAAAGCCGGCGGCCAGCGTTTCGTGCCAAGCCTGGTTGCGGAGGCAGTTGTGGCGTTTCGTGCGGTCGCCGAGGCAGCTGCAGGTGAGCGCGTGGTCGGCTAATGCGGACACGTCCATCACCTCTCCGCACGCGGGGCAGAAGGCCTCCTCGTCGAGCAGCTGGTGTCGCAGGCGGCGTTGCAGCGCCACCTGCATCAGGCTGTGCGGGAAGTCTGTGCCAACTGCCAGGCACTGGTGCGCCTGCATGAAGG
This sequence comes from Prorocentrum cordatum, assembly GCA_963575745.1. Classification (NCBI taxonomy): domain Eukaryota; class Dinophyceae; order Prorocentrales; family Prorocentraceae; genus Prorocentrum; species Prorocentrum cordatum. The sequence goes on along the minus strand of CAUYUJ010000115.1, from coordinate 349,601 downwards.
CGCCAGCGCTTGGGGCCGCGATCAGGTTCAGATGGGCTCTCGTGGCCAGCGAAGTGCGCTGCCAGAGCTCGTCACTCGACTACACGTAAGAGTGATCTTTCGCCGGGGTGACCTTTAATGTTGGCCCAAAGGGGGTCGGGTGATCTTTCTGGTGGAATGAGCTTGACCTCGCGTCGGCACCTGCGTCGCGCGATTACGCTCGCGTCTGCGCGCGCCGGTTTCGGGCCCGCCCCTTGCAATCGACAGCAAAGCATGCGCGTCGCACCCGACAGCTTGCATGGGTTACCCGAGGGGGGCTGGTCGACCAGACGGCGCGTTTTCCGGTCCAGGACCAGTCCCGACTCCCAGCCCAAATGCCGAAACGTCTGGCTTGCACATGTGTGGGTATCTTTGAATATATTTGAATCTGTTTTCGAACCAATGGGGGTCTTTATTCTTATAAGTTTCCCGAAGATATGCCAACGTGTTCCAGGCTCGAGGATGGGGCCAGTTTGGGCCATGGGGCCGGGCCTGGTCAGACGTCATCGCGATGCAACCCAGCAGTGTCAAACCGCATCGCGGGTGCCCGCGGCGGCGTCTGCTCTCGCACCGCGTTCGAAGTGCCATTCGGGGTGCTCGAACTCAATCGGCGCAATTCCGCGGTCGCCCGCTGGCGCAACAAATCTTTCGAGCGGCGCCCCGCAGATCTTTGATGCGGCGCGCCAACGCTGGCTTGCGCGATTGCATTGGGCCCCCGCGGGCGCCCCTGAAACCGCGCGCCAAGGTCACTCCTAGCCAGCCTGAGGCAACTCCTACGAGTAGTCTAGTCACGGACGGCATCGCCCACCTTCTCGGAGAGGAGCCGCTTGGCCCCGTGCCGGGCAGGGTCGAACACGATCCGGTCCGGGCAGCGCTGGGTCATTGAAGGTCTGCGCGGCCGCCGCCAAGCTGCCGCCGCCCCCGCCGTCGGCGCCGCTACAAGCAGCGCGAAGCTGCTGGCCGAGTTCGGCGCTGCGGGCGCGCGATGCCAGGTAAGCGCCCGCGGCGTGATTTTCGGAGGAGCGGGGCCCGAGCGCGCATCGCTTGAGTTTGAGCCGAGCCTGCTTCCAAGAGTCGCCCAAGGGGGAAGAGCCGCTGACCTGCTCCAGGCAAGCGCGGGCGGCGACGCCCATGGTTTGCAAAGCGCCAGCGCGCGCCGTTGGCGGGATCACTCGCGCGGAATCACCCAGCTTACAGTCGGGGGCGCATTGGCGGAGCAGATGCATGGCCACTTGGTCGTTCTCCAAAGCACCGAGAGCCTCCGGCAAGTCAGCAGCCTTCGCCGCCCTGTTCTGCGCGCGCGTCTCGCAGAAATCGTCGCGCCCAACTGGGGCCCCCAGAAGTTCGAGACCGTTGTCTTCCCGCAGGCGGAAGCCCTGCGGAAACGATGCTAGGTCCACGCTGCAGTCGGCGCTGCTGGCGGGCACAACCTCGCACGTGCCAGGCCCCGCGCTGAGGTCCAGGCCGACCGCGCCCAGGCGCGCCGCCAGGCGATGTGGGGCGCGGGCGGTCGCGGGCGCGCCCCATGCTAGACAGCCGTCGTCCAGGTGGAAGAAGGCGAAGTCCAGGTGGCCGCCCGCTGGGTCGGCTGGTTCGACGCGGGCCTGTTCCGCGCAATGCTGCAGGGCTAACGCCAAAAAAAAAACAGAAAAAACAGCGGGCCGAGCGGGCCCCCTTGTTGGGCGCCGCGCTCGGGGCGCACCTTCTTCTCCCCCATGAACAGGAGCGTCGGGGCGCCACTGCACCAGTCCGCAAAAGAGGCAAGGCCAGGGAAATTCTCGTGAAAAGCCCGCAGGACCGCTAATCTGTCCAGCGCGTTGACAGCGCTCGACAAGTCCAACTTCGCGAATTCCTTTTGGCGGCCGCCCTGGTTCTGGCTCAACCAACGCCGCGCGACGTGGACTGCGGACTCCGCGCCGCCGGGCACCGCCACCCGGAGCTGCAATGGCGCCAGCCGCCCGCGCGCGCTGCGTCCGATGCATCGCCGAAAAGCATGCGCCCGCCAAGCGGCGCAGCGTCTCTCCGACGGCGACCCCCCGCAGACCGCCGTCGTTCTTCGGGGGGGCCGCCAGCGAGGCGCCCGCGAAGAGTTTCGCCGCGGCGGAGGGCGATTGACCCCGGGCAAGCAAATTGATTAAGCTTTGGAGCTGCCCCAGAACCTCCTCCCTGTGGGCAGTCGTTTGCAAGGCGCCCTTGAGGTGTCGAGGTCGCAGACCAGTCGGCCCTGCCGCGGGCCCGCGGGGGAAAGCGCGCGCCTCCCGTTCCAATGCGGCCGCGCCCCCTTGCAGCCCTGCCGCGGCGCGCGCTGGGGGCAAGCTGGAGAAATCCATTGCCCGGCGGCTGCGAGGGTGCTTGCGGCGCATCTGCTCGACGACTCCTGGGGTCGCGTCGGCGGCCGGTGCGCTCACGAGAGCCGCGCAGCTTTTCGAGTGCTGCGCGTCGGCCGCGCGTTCTGAGCACTGCTCGGCGCGCTTCCCGTTTTGGGAGTCCCGGGGGCACCGCCGCGTCGTCTTCTCGCGGCGTTCTGCTGTCTCGGACCAAAGCCCAGGGCGAAGCGCGCTCGCCCTCCAGCCACCGTCTGCAAAGCTCCTTCGTCTCCGCCTCGGCGGCGCTCCTGCTGCCGCGGTCGCCGCGAGCGCGCGGCCAGGGCGCGCGCTTGGGCAGCGTCGCCAGCTGGGCCCCAGCGGCCTCGTTGTTGGCGCGCGTGGCCAGCGCCGTCGCCTCGGCCAGTCACCGCGCCCACAGCGCCCGGGCGCTCCTGGGCGCGCGCCGTTTGGTGCCCGCGCGCCTCGAGAGAACCTCCCGCAAGGAGGGTAGCTCTGGCGGTCGCGGCGCGGCGTCGTCAGCGACTGCGGCGGCCCCGGCAGCGGCCGCTCGGGCGGCAGGGCGGCAACGGGGCAGATGCCATCGACACGGGTGGCCAAGAAACGCTGGCACCCGGAGCACTGGCCCACTCGGCGTTTGTCCAGGCAGGAAGCGTTTAAGAACCCCCCCCCCCCCCTCCGGCAAATCGATAACCCTTCCGCGCCATCGTCCATATCCGCATCATCATCATCATCATCGTGTCCGGGTGCTACAGCTATCGTTCGGTTATTTCGGCCCTTGGGAATATCGAATAAAAAATGCGGCGCTACGATATCGCCGGGGGGGGTCGTAAATGCTTCACCCCAGGATGCATTTAAGACCCCCCCCCCCCTCCGGCAAATCGATGACCCTTCCGCACCCTGGAAGCGTTACCTGGCACCAGGAGCCCTCCTCCTTCCTCTCCTCCCATCTCCCTTCCAAGTTCGTCCTCCTCCTCATCCTCCTCCTCCTCCTCTCCTCCACCCGCGAACTTCCTCCTGCCCCCTCCTCCTCCTCGCTCGCAGGTCTGAAGCACTGGAAGGAGGGGAGGAGGAGGGGGAGGAAGAGAAGGAGGAGAACGAATATTTAGGAATCTCTAGGAATCCTCAGGAATCCTGAGGAACCTGTAGGAATCCTTAGGAATCCATAAGTTCACGAGGAATCCCCTGGAATTCCTGACGAGCCCTTAGGAATGGAAAGGAGTCTTCTGGAATCCTGAGGAATCCATAGAAAGCGTTAGGAATGCGCAGGAATCGTAAGGGAATCCTTAAGAATCCCAGATGAATCCTTCAGAATCCTTAGGACGCCCGCAGGAATAGAACTGGATGGTTTTTTTCGCGTGGCCGGGTGCTAAGATAACGCCACGGCGCGGGGGGGGGCGGGGCACCCTCTCGCGGGCCTCCCCCTAGGACGGCCGATGAAAATCATTTTCTCGAAGGGCTTTGCAATGGAACTCTCTTCGGAAAAGATAAGAATCAAAGCGAAGAAAAAGAGGAGGAGAAGGAGGACAAGGAGGATGAGGAGCAGCAATAAGAGGCGAGGGAGAAGGAGAAGGAGGAGAAGGAGGAGGAAGAGAAGAGGAGAAGGAGGAGCAAGACAAGGAACATGAGCAGGAAAAGCAGGAGAAGCAGGGGCAGGGAAAGCTTCTTTGGGAAGGGTCCTCAGCCGGTCTCTCAGAGAGGCCCCCAAGCAGGCCTCTCAGACCTCCGAAGCAGACCTTTGGGCAGGTTCCTAAGCAGGCCTAAGCAGACGCAGGCCTCTGAGCAGGCTCCTGAGCAGGCCTCTAAGCAGGCTCCCAGGCTAGCGCGCCTCGACGCAAGGGTTTCAGTCTCTCTGAAATTTCTGAGCTCCTCCATAGCTCATTTCAGGAGATCCATGTTGGCGCGAAGGCTCAGGCTCAAGCTTCAGGCTTCCACCTACAGCGGCATTGTCAGACCTATCTTCTCAGGCAAGCTTCAGGCCCATCTTCTCAGGCAGTGTCAGACAGCAAGAACAGCGAGAACACGACGAATCAGTTCGACTTGTTTTATCAGCTTCCTCAGGGCCGCGACAGGGAGGTGGAGCGTCAGGGGAACCCTCAGTACCATGCTTACGTTGAGAGGGTCAGGAAGAACGATATCAGGAAAAGGTTTCGGGCGAAGAGGTTCAGGGAAGCACGCAGGAGGGCTGAAGAGTCAGTCGGCCGCGTCAGTCCAGAAGAAGCCTGTCAAGGCCCAGACGGATCAGAAGAAGCCTGTCGCGGTTTAGAAGAAGCCTGCCGCGTCAGTCCACAAGGATCAGAAGAAGCCTGTCGCGGTTCAGAAGAAGCCTGCAGCGTCAGTCCAGAAGGCCGCGCCAGTCCCTGGAGCAGACAGCAGCGCTCAGGGGAGCGAGGCCTTTCACAACGGCGGCTACGATGAGCCCCCCAGAGATCAGCCGGAGAGTCAGCTTCTGAGCCGCCTTCAGATTGCAGGCGCCGCGCCTTTCAGGGCCCCCCTCTGAATCCAGGCACTGGGCGCCTTGCTCAGATCGCAGTCCACGACCAGCTTTCAGTGCTCAGCATCGCTTTGTTTTTCAGCGCTCGCAGGGCGGTTTTTTCAAGCGTTCAGCAGTTTTTTTATAAAATAATAATAATAATAATAATAATAATACAAATCCAAGCGCTATGGCGTTTTCAGCGCTCGCCTTGTCAGCGAGATGGCCCCCCTCTTCAGACGTCAGGCTTTCACCCTTTCACTTCAGGCAGCATCGCTGTACACAGGCGCAGAAGAAAGGAATCAGGAAACAATCGAGAAAAAAAGGAGTCCGCTTCTCAGCTCTCAGGTTTCTCAGTTTTCCCAGCCTGCTCAGGTTTCTCAGCTTTTCTTTGGTTTCTCAGCTTTCTCAGTTTTTTTAGTTTCTCCGGTTTCTCAGTTTTCTCAAGTGTTTCAGCTTTTCTCAGTTTTCTCAGTTTTCTCAGCTTTCTCAAGTTTTTCATATTTTCTCAAGTTTTTTCAGTTTTCTCAAATTTTTTAGTTTCAGATTTCTCAGTTTTCTGATTTTTTTCAGGTTTCTCAGCTTTCTTGAGTTTTCTCAGTTTTCTTAGCTTTCTTACGTTTCTCAGCTTTTCTCAGGTTTTTCATGTTTTTTCCAGGTTTCTCAGTTATCAGGTTTTTTTTGTAAAAAATCCTTTAGATGCAGTAAATGAAAACCTTTAGGACTCTTGCGGAATTCTTGCGAATCTTTCGGCATTCTCCAGATTCCTGAGGAATCTCTTGAATTCCTTGGAAATATTCACGAATCCTTGGACATCCTTTGAATCTTTTATGAATCCTGAGGAATCTATGTGAATCCTTAGGAATCCTTGAGAATCCTGCGGAACTTGTATGAAACCTGATGGATCCATTGAATTTGTTCGGAATCCTCAAACATGCTTCCAAATCTTAATACTACTATCATTGCATGAACTTTCTAAGCAGAAAGCGACATCCTGAGTCCTTCATGAGAGCCACGCAGATTTGAATTTCGAATTCCGATCTTGGCCCAGGGGCCAGGCCGCCGCGAATTTGTTTTGTGTCCGGGTGCTAAAGCTATCGTTCGGTTATTTCGGCCCCTCGGAATATCGAATACAAAATGCGGTGCTACGATATCGCCGGGGGGTTCTTAAATGCTTCCTGGGGTCGGGGAATTGGGGGGGGGCCGGGGAAGCGCCCAGTTCATTCAGATGTTGCCGCACGGACTGGTGGTCAGCCCGCGCTGCAGCGGTCGCCGGGTCCGCGCGGGCGCACCCAGGGACAGGGCAGCAGACCCGCGCGGGCGCGCGCGCCGAACGAACTCACGGGCATCATGTGCTGCAGGTGGTGGCGGCGCTGCCGCGGCGGCCGCCGCGTGCTGTTGCGGCGGCGGGCGTTCAACTGCTGACGGGGCGCCCCTGGGCGGCGCCGCGCCCCCCCCCCCCAACGGCCCCTCGTTCCAGGCGGCGGCGCTGCTATTCCAGCGGGATACCGGCATTGACGGGCATATCCCGTTCTGCTGCGTCGATGTGCACCCCCCCCAGTTGGAGTGCGATCTGCGGATCGGGCTCGTCGCCCGTAGTACGATTGCGTCGCGGCGGGCGCCCTGGAGAACCTTGGGCGCGGCCACTACCCACGAAGGCACTGTGCGCTGCAGCGTCTTGTTGGGGGGGGGGGGGGGGGGGCACTCCCAAGCAGCAGGCGCGCCGCTGACGCTCGAAGAGACACGTGCTGCAGATGCCTCTGTCACCCGATGTCGTTGCCAGGAAGGCTGGAGCGAGGACGGCCTTGGCAAGTGGTGCTGCCTGAGCGCCCGCCATCCATGTCGAGCGCGGCTGGGCATGCGTCATGGGGCGCAGGGCGAGAGTCGTCGCCACCGTCGCCGCTATGCATAGTGGCCGGGCGAAGTGGATCTCCGACCAAAGTGCTGAAGCACATGCGCCAGCAAGAGCGCGCTGGCGAGGCAACCCGCGCACCGCCGCGCCGAAGGGCGCGACCTGCATCGGCGAAGTCGCGACGCACGCCGCCAGAAAGACAATCTGCGGGATCGCGGCGTTCGTCGCGAGACGCCCCGCCGCCAAGCGTAAATTCTGGGACGCCACAGCGCCGCCTAGCCACGCGACAGCATGCCATGGGAAAGCCGCAAGTACGAGAGGAAGTGAACAGAGGATGTCGCATGAAAGTAAACTGAGGATATCGCAAACAATATCGAGCGCCCCTTCGCCCCCGCAGGCGCGGGGCCATGGCGAAGAAGTCTGGGGCGCATTCGGCGGACTCGAAGACGTAGAGCGAGATCCCGAAACGGAGGGGGCACAGCTGCGTATATGTCGAAGGAACAGTTCGGCTGCGCACGTGCGCTGCCCAGGCGGGCCGCTGTCGTAGTTGCGGGCACCAGGCGTCGGCGCGCACCTGAACAGCTCGGGAATGCGGACCGTCTCGACCTGGAAGTCAAATGGGAGGCCCAGGGGCCCGATCTCCCGGAGGACGTCCATCCACGTCGGCAGAGTGGCAGCGCGGTCCTTCAGGGAACCTGCATAGGGATCAAAACCTATCGGGGGGCCCAAAAGCAGTCCAGGTGGGGGAACTTGCCAAAAGGGCCCAGGGGTAAGACCGTGGGGGGGGGGGGGGGGGGCAAGCTCGAGATATCCGACTCCTTTGGCCCCACGGGGGTCCGTAACAGGAGAGGTGGCCCCACCTAGCGCGGAGTCCTGGGGAGGACTGGCGGCTCCTGGAGGGCGAATGCTGGGGTAGAGGCCCCGATCCCCCTGGGCGCTCTGATTCCCGCTACGTCGACGGGCGCGCGGGCCTTTCTTGTCTTTGCGGGTGGATCTCTCAAGCTCTCCGCCGCCTCTGGCGGTGTGCGTTGCGAGCAGGAGCTGGGGCTTTGCTGTGTTCTTGCTCGGTAACATTTGTCGCGCGCGAGGGGGCAGACGGGCTCGGGCAAGGGGGGGGCGGGGGCGCGGATGGCGAAGGGCCCAGGGGGCGGCGGGGAGGGGCGGGCCAGATAGACGCAGGCGCGATACACTCAGGCGATCGCAAACATGGATTCAGGGGGACGCGGAGTAGCGACGGGTCCCGTTTCCATTGGAAATCGCAGATTTCCGCCGCCGAGCGAGGCAGCACCGGCCGCATTTCGGGGGGGGGGCACCTCCCCTGATCCATGGATTAGGCGACCGCGCGCCAAATCCATGGATCGCTAATTAATGTTTGCGCGCCCCAGATACACGCGGCGCCCGAGTCCTTTTGGGGACCTGGGAAAGGATGGCAAAGAGTCGAGTACACGTAAGATTCAGTCGGGCCTGTCCCTCTACAGGAGGCATATTCAAAAAGAATAATCCAAACATACTTGGGGGACCATTTATTTACTACTTTCGAGCATTTGGGGGTTATCTTTGTAGTATTTCTAATTATTCGCCCAAAATCCCCCTGTAAGAGACAGGCCCAACATAAACGTAAGAGTGGCCCTTCGCCAAAGTGACATTTGTTTTGGTGCGGGCCCACTGGGGTCCCCCGATCGCCGAACGCGAGGCCGCAGTGGCGCTTTGCGCGCTTGTGTTTGGCCCCCCCCCCAAACGGTTCCCCAAAAGCCGCGCACCAGAGGCCACTCTTGCCCAGGGTCGTTCCCTGCGCGCAGCCGAGAAAAAAGGGTGCCAGCGCGGACACAAGATGCCCGCGCGGACCTCCGAAAGGTCGTGCCGCAAGGCACGCCGAGGAAGGAACGAATGGGCCTGGCTGGCCACGGCGAGCGCCAGCCGCGACCAGGGCCCCCGGACGGCCCAGCCCTGCAAGACGTATCTAAAAATAACAGATGCGTTTAGATGCGATCGCGCCCAAATGCAGGCAAAAAACCCATCGTATATTTTCTCCTGTGCCGACGACAATATAGCTATTATTTTAAGATGCGCGCCCCCGGCCTGCGCGGGAGCGCCGCCGTAATTATCTAAACGCAACTACTGTGCGGCCATATCTAAAAATGCGGGGGCGTACTTATTTTTCTTCCAGCAACATGTCGAGCCGCATCTACTTTTCAAAGAATGTCCGCGCCGCGCCGTATCTATTCGTATATTATTTTTGTCAGAACGAATATTGTTGGCCGTGCTCTCGTCGCGAACAAGATCCATAATTTTGGCCGAAGCAATGAACAACGGGATAGGGATACACATTGTTCATTTTCAATTCTTTTCGCGGGCAAACCCGAAATAGCACGCATCATTCTTACGTTTCTAATTCTTCCCGGAATTCGACATGATCGGCTTCAGAAATGACACTCCCTGCGAAACACGAAAATGTATGGCTGTCTCGTTTTTGCCTCCAGCTCCCCTCTCCCGACGTCGTGCGTCCGTGTCGTGCGCCCGTCGAGCGTGAAGGAATAATTTCGAATATTAATCAATAGCTATAATACATATTTCCTCCGATAATGCAAACCACGGGTAGACATGCATGTCTGGATGTTTGCACTGTTGGTTTTCTTGTGCCTCAACCTCTCGTCCCTTCTTCCGGCCGTGCGTTCGCGTCCCTTCCCATGTGTTTCCGGAAATGGAGCTCTGTACCGGGATTGTCAGGATTATTCCGATAGTACTTAATATACGGATCGTTCTGGATGTGCCAGGATGGATGGTATCGTTGAGGCTCACATGCAGCATTCCGTAATCGTGACTAACAGTTGTCGCCCCATAGTTCTTGCGTTTCAAATTCTTCGCAGCATTAGAAATGAGCGGTTTTAGACATGAGCGGCTTTAGCGATGAACAATGTGTAGTGGGAAGCCATAGCAATGAGGAGTGAAGAAACGAGCGACGACGATTAAAACGACGAGGAGTAGGATGGATAACAACGACAAAGCGAAATTTAAGAGAGAACTGGATCGGAACAGGGAACCGTAGGATGGGAAAGCAAGGAAGTGGAGGTGGAGGAGGAGGAGGAGGAGGAGGAGGAGGAGGAGGGGGAGCGACTCAGACGATAAGAGCGGACGAGGAGGAGGAGGATGAGGACGCGCGGCGAGGAGGCAAGAGGAGCAAGGTAAAGTTGGAGGGAGCGTCAGAAGGAGACTGGAGGAGGGGGAGTCCGGACGGGGATGAAGTCGATCAGCGATTGGAGAACATGGTTCTTTTGTTTCGTCCTCCTCGTGCTCATGACAGTTCGGCCCGCCCGCCGTCCATGATTTCCCTCTTCATGTCCTCCTCCTCCTCCTCCTCCTCCTCCTCCTCCTTATCATCATCATCATCATCATCATCATCATCATCATCATCATCATCATCAGCATCATCATCGTCGTCCTGACTGGCATGAATAGTGTTTTCCCTGTTCGTGGTAATTGAGCGGCCTGGGCCTGGCAGTGGAGACGTGGCGCCGTATCTATTCAGATCTGTTTTTGGTAGACATGTTTTCAAGCGATGGGCACCATACTGAGCCGTATCTAAACATATCTTATCTAAACATATCTGTTCGTATCTCAAATGACCCCGTATCTAACATTTGGAAGAAAACCTACCTCCCGTATCTAACACAAGTAATTCGTATATAAACGTATCTATCTTTGAAACAAAAACATTCGTATCTAGTTTTCGTTGCGAAAACACATAAAGCACTTATGATTCGGGGGAATTTTCGATACCACCCGGCCCTTCCGAACGCAGTTGCCGCTGGGGAAATGAGCAACCATAATAGATTGTTAGATGTGTCCTCGGAGCCCCGAGCTTGCAGCGTTCCTTTCTTGGAGCGTTTTTTTCGGCGGCGAGCCCAGGGGGGAAGCGAGAGGGGACAGGCCGTCTGCGAAGGCAGCGGGGCTTCTCAGAAGTCTTCGCGCCTCCTGGGGAGCCTTGCGCCAAGGGAGGAACATCCACCCAGACCCGACATTTACTAGACGGCCTTGGGCGTTTACGGAACAGCCCTGCCCTTTTCGATTCCTTCTTTGGGTGCGTTGACTAGACGGCTTCGATGGGGGTGGATTTGTTGCCTTCCTCTGTGAGCCTTCTCCGCAGCCGCATGCGACTTCTCAGAAACCGCGAGGGCGTCTGAGGTGCCCCCCCCGCCTCCCGAGGAGGTCTCCCCCCTCTCGCCTCCCCCTGAGCTTCACGCCGAATCCTGACTGTACGTCGTCGTTTTTGGGCCTCCCAGGCGGCGGACCCGGGGCGCATGCCGCGGCCGTGGAAGGCCGCCACGGCCAGGCTGGGGAGGACGCCAACTGCACTGCACGCTGCGGGGTGTCGTGGCGTGTTTGGGCGTGTGAACCCTCTTTCGGCCGCGCCCTCGCCCCGCTCCTCCTCTTGCATGGTGGCACAATTCGCTCTAATGGCATCCTCGTTTAGGCATCCCATCGCCAGCGCAGAAGTCCCTTGCCAAGCCGCCGACTCTAAAAGTGTTTGGGCGTGTGGGCGTTTTTGTTTTGGTTATGGTTGCTGGGGCCCTCTGTTGCACATGACGGCGTCGGGGTGCCACTGCCTTGGGCCCCCTCGGCCAGAGGCCGAGAAAAGCAGCTGGGGTGGAAACGAAGCCGTCATCGGGCTTGGCCATCGGACCCAGGGACCATCAAGCACGGAGCCTGGACGCGAAGTTGCCCCCCCGAGGACGAGGTCGGGAGCCTTGGGGGCGCGGATGGAACAGCTCAGAGCGGAAGACGTCGCAAACATGGATTCAGGGGGCGTGGATTAGCGACGGGTCCCGTTTCCATTGGCAATCGCAGATTTCCGCCGCCGACCGAGGCGGCACTGGCCGCATTTGGGGGGGGCACCTCCCCCGATCCATGGATTTGGCGGCCGCGCGCCAAATCCATGGATCGCTACCCTCCTCCTCCTCCTCCTCCTCCTCCTCCCCCTCCTCCGTCTCCTACTCCTCCTCCTCCCCCTCCTTCTCCATCCTCCTGAGGAACTACATCCTGTTTTCCTTCGCCCTCTCCTCCTCCCCCCTCCCTCTTCCTTCCTCCTCCTCCGCATACTTCTCCCCGAGGCTGGGACGGCGTCTGGGAGGCGTCTGGGGATCGACTGCGGGGCGGCAGGTCCGCGGCTTCCTCGGCCAGGGGCGGCGGCGCCCGCGCGGGCGCTCCCCGGTGTCGGGGGCCCGTGTCGGGATCGGGGGGCCACAGGGAGGCGCCCGCCTCGGAGCGCTCACGTCACGAGGGTCCGTGCCGACGGGGGTCCGCCAAGCTCCCCTGGCCTTCCGTCGGGCATGTCCTGCCACAGGAGGAAGATCCGAGAATGGTGAAGAAATCATTCGGGGATGGTTTTATGCTTGTTGCTTATTCTTGAGTGCGTTTTGTTAATATTTTAAAGTTCTCTTCCAAAATCCGCCCGTCGGACTTAAGTCGGGCCTGTCCGTCTACAGGAAGGGTATTCAAAAATATCAAAATATGTTACGGGGTCTATGTTTCGATTATGTTCGGGCATTTGGGGCGCAGTTTCTGCGTATTTTCAATTTTTCGCCCCAAATCCCCCTGTAGGAGAACAGGCCCGACCTAGACATAACACATAACCGTACGAAGTCATGCCTGCTAGGGCCGACGTCCCCTCTGGCGCCCTCTGCTGGCCAGGGTCGGGGAGCTGCTGGGCGGCTGGCTGGGCTTCACCACGGGGCCCTGGCCGGCCCCGGGCTTTGTTGGCTTGGGTTGCGTGCGTCCCCTGGAGGGTTTCTCTGAAGGGCTTAGGCGACCCGTCCTCCTCCTCCTCCTCCTCCTCCTCCTCCTCCTCCTCCGCCTCCTCCTCCTCATCCCTCTCCTCCTCCTCCTCCTCCTCCTCCTCCTCCTCCTCCTCCTCCTCCTCCTCCTCCTCCTCCTCGGGTCGCCTTCGGCCCCGGGGGAAACCGTGCAGCGTCCCCGACCACCTGTCCTTGGGCCCGGGGCGGCGGGCCGCGAGGGGAGCGGTGCAGGGCGGGGTGTGGGGCGTCCTCCCCCGCGCGAGGGTGGAGGCGGCCAGGCGGCTGGCTTTCGAGGCCCCGGGCTGCGGGTGGGACGGGGCCCAAAGGTATACACCTCTAGGCCTCTTAGATGGGGTCGGAGTAGATGGGGTCGGAGGATCGCACCGCATCGGCGATGCGGCTCGATGTGGAGCCCGATGTTCTCCACGCTGGCCTCGCCGATGCATCGCCGACGCATCGCCGATGCATCGCCGATGTATCGCCGATGCGTCGGTGATGCGGCGCGATCCTCCGACCCCATCTACTCGGACCCCATCTAGGAGGCCTCTAACACCACCACCACCTCCCTCATCACCTGCCCCTCCAAGGAGGGGAGAGGAAGATGAGGGTTGTTTGAGTTGGGCTTGTCCCTCTACAGGAGGAACAGTCAAACATAGTCCAACCATAGTCTGGGGACGATGTGTTTTACCGTTTCCGAATGTGTTTTGTAGTGACTGTTTGGGCATTGTTATGTTTCGTCCAAAATCCGCCCGTATGGGGGACATGCCCGACCCAAGGTTATACGATTGAGGTCCGCAGGTGGGGCGGCCTGGGCAGCCAGGGCCACAGCGCGGGGGAGGGCCCGTGGCATTCGGAGGAGAGAGCGCGGCATGGGCGCAAACTCCTGGGGGCTCCGCGCGGATTTCTGGGGTCGGCCCTGGGCCCCTCTCTGGCGGCGCCTCCTGCTTCCCCCCCCCGGCGCGCTCCGCGCGCCAGGGGTCGGGGGTTGCGAAAGGGTACCCCTGGCCCGAGATGCCCCCCAGCCTGTCGCCCACATGTGGGGGCCCCTGGGGCCCTCTGGGCCTCGTGAGGGGGTCACCTGGAGGCCGTGGGTTCCTCGGAAATCCAGGGGGCACCTTGGGCCAGGCGCACTTCTGGCAACACCCGAGGGGAGGGGGGTCCAGCGCCGATCCAGGAAGTCCGTGCGGAGCTCGGGCATGTTACAGTTATGCCGTTGTTTCCTTCCTCCGAGTCATAGCTACACGGCCTGGGATGACCCGTGGTATGATTGCGGCCAGTGGGGCGGCGGCGCTCACATAGTATTCGGATGCGGCGATACTCAGCTCAGCCTCGTCTCGTGACGGGCACGGCGGCAACACTCGACGAGCAGTTGCCAGGTGTCATCGGTTCGTTGCAGTGCTGCTTTGGCGAGCCGCGGCTTCTCTCAGGCCAGTTGACTCGGGTCCCCCTTGAATCTTCCAAAGACACCATCACCCGAAACGACCACTCTAAACTCGTCTAGGCATGCTCACAGGCACTCTTAAGGAAGCCAACGTACACTTCTTACTCACGCCCAAGCCTTACGCACGCAGGCCTAGAGTCGGAAAGTATTCAGAGGGAGCCCAACAGTTGACGCGGACCGTGTGTCAGTCTGGGGGGAGGTGTAATTTGTAACATTGGTTTAACGTTTGGTTGAAGTTGCCGCTACCTTACAGTGCTGTGAAGCGGCGCACTTCGGACGCTGGCCCGCCAGCTCCGAGGCCTGAGCTCGACATCAGGTTTCATGTTGTCGATTCGTTTCGCGCTCGCTGCCAGAAGCCCAGTTTCCCGCCGAGCTACGAGGCCGGCACATTCTGGCGGCAGGTGCGTATAATTGCCCCTCTGGGGTGAAACGTGAGGGCAGATGTGATCACACTTGGTGCGACTGCTCGCTTGCATGGAGGCCAGCTGAGGTCGGGAACCGTGCCGCACACAGCGTCAAGCAGCGCGCACTGTGTGAAGTGGTCGACCTCACCCGACTGCTCTTCAAACCTCGACGGTGGTTGCGCGTCGAGGTTCATGCTGTTTTAACCTACTTTAGCCTTGACTACCAGAAAGAATTTCGAGCACCAGAAACAGTACTGAGGCTGGACGGTTTTCATGTGTCGGGCCCTGGGAGACACTCGCCTGACACTGTTCCGACACTGTTTCGACACTCTTCCGGGCGCTCGAAATTTCTTTCTGGGATGTGGTCCTCAAGTACGATGGGAGCAGCACAAGTCGAGGTGCGGTGGAGGCCGCTGGAGGCCCTCCCGCATCTCATGGGCGCGGCCCAGACACGCACTTCTGTTCAACCGCCCGAGCTCCAAACCAAAAAAGAGTGTTGCTGCAATCGGGTGCAGCGTCTCGGCGCGCCGCGTGCGTTCCTGAAGCAGCAGCCAGATGGCGACCTCTCCCTACCAGCCTTCAGTCGGGCCTGTCCCTCTAGAGGAGGAATATTAACAGATATCCAAACATAGTCTGGGGACGATTTCTTGAGTTTTGTTTTGTTTTTCGTCGTATTGCTAACTTGTCCTCCAAGACCCGCCTGTAGGGGGACATGTCCGACCTAAGTCTGCCAGTCCCCGAGCCCACCCTCCCCTAACAAAATGCTCCCGGAAAGGCAGGAGAACCCCAGGACGCACCCCCCCCCTCGAGGTCGGACGCCCCCCCCCCCCCTTCGCAAATCCCCGAGTTTGGCCCCGGACGTCACGGTCCAGTCGAGAACCCCACGAGATCGGGGATCGTGGTCGCCACATCCCCCGCCCAGCAGCCAGCACCGCAGCAGACCGCCTGCAGTGGGCACCAGCCTCGGGGCGGCCCCGCAGGGAGGGCCTGCGGAGCCTCGCGAGCTGTCGCTGCCTGGACTCGAGAGCCGCTCCCCGCTTTTCCCGCTTCCCAGGGCAGGCGGCAAGGCAGAGCGCGAAGATTTTGGCCTCCTGGATGGGGTCGGAGCAGTTTGGGTCGGAGGATCGCGCCGCATCGTCGATACATCGACGATGCGGCTCGATGTGGAGACCGTGTTTCCCATCGCCGACGTCGCCGATGCATCGCCGAGGCATCGCCGATGCATCGCCAATACATCGGCGATGCGGCGCGGTCCTCCGACCCCATCTACTCGGACCTCTTCTGGGAGGCCTCTAGAAGAGGGCCTGCTGGCCTCGTTTCGACTCCCCCGATGTCGATTGGCACCAGTTGAGGCGTTCCAGAGAGGGCCTCGCCTTCGAGGATCTGAGGAGTTGGCATCTCTTCCGCCGCGGAAGGCGGCGGAAGGTCGGCGGAAGGAAAACGAGGCCGCCTCCGTCAGCGGAAGCCGGCGGAAGCTCGGCGGCGGAAGCAAAACACACGCCCCAGAGGAGAATGGCTTACCTTCGAAGACGGTTTGGTGTCGTTTGGCTTCTGGTCCCGCGAGCATGTCTGGGCCCGTTTTCGATATCCGATCCGATCTCGCGGTTCGATCTGGCTCGGGCCTGCCCGGCCGCCGAGGGGGAACATCTGCCGAGGGGGTGCTGCTCCGCGCCCCCGAGCGCGCGGCGAGCTCTCTCCGAGCCGTCCCGGGGCGGCCTCTCGCCACGCCCGGCGTTCCTGCGGCCTGGCCGCCCGGATTGGGGGGGAGGGTCGGGCCGGACGAAAGGGGGGGATTGGGAAAGGGGGGGTTACGAAATCTGCTGCATGCAGCTGGTTTCGGCCCCGCCGTCGGGCCCATTCCTCGATACATGGGCGCCTCCGGCGCCGGGAAAGTCAGCTACGTGAGCTGATTCTCAAACCCCCCCTTTGCTATCCCCCCCTTTCGCCCGACCCGAGAGGGGGGCAGCAGAGGCGGGGCGTGAGAGTGGGGGCGGAGTCCAGTGAAACCGCTGAGGTAAGGAACGCTTTGGGCTCAGAAGGGGCTCGGGTTTTCGGGCCGCTCCTCGAGGTCTGCGTCGGGGAAGCTGTCCGTGGCTGAGGTTCGCCGCGGCCCAAAAGCCCCTTCGTTCCTCATCTGGCGTTCCTTGTGGTAGCACGATGACTGCAAAACAGCGGCGAACTTGGCGCGTGCTGTGCCCGATTGAGGTCGCGCACATAGAAGTGCCCTCTTCTCCACGCGGGTGTGCGCGCTTCTGGCCCGCGTGAGCGGCGGCGTAAGGTCGCCGTGTGGAGGGTTTCTCCAAAGTGTTTAGGCGACCCGTCCTCCTCCTCCTCCTCCTCCTCCTCCTCCTCCTCCTCCTCCCTCCTCCTCCTCCTCCTCCTCCTCCTCCTCCCTCCTCCTCCTCCTCCTCCTCCTCCTCCTCCTCTCCTCCTTTTCCTCCTCCTCCTCCTCCTCCTCCTCCTCCTCCTCCTCCTCCTCCTCCTCCTCTTCCATCTCACCCCCCCCCCGGCCCATGAGCTCCCGCACACGGGGCTCGACACACGCAGCGTCCCGCGAACCGTACCTCGTGGTGATGGCTGACGGCTCCCCCTCTGGTTTGCCCACCGTCGCACTCGATTGAATGTTATGATGTTTGTATATTTGTTGTGTCTTTCGCTCATTCGCTCTATGCTTATTTTCCTCCATTGGAGCTGTTTGGCGGCGGATGAGGCTTGGTTACATGGTGACGAGTTCAAGATGGTGGACATAGTTGCATTCACAAGCACGTGCGAGAGCTGCACCAGACCAGCCAGTCGCGTTCACTACGTTGCGCCATCACCATGCCATACGAAACGGATCTGTGCCTGGAAAATTTGTGAATCGACCGTGTGGCATCACTCTGCTCCTGAGGAAGAAGGCTTTCATAAGGAAACGTAGTGTGGATGCGCCGCCCGTGCTTGTCGCTCTTCGCGGACGCGTGGCGGTGTACCTAGTGCGCTCAGGTCGGCTTGGTTTCCCAATTCCAATGGCGTGCTTTCCCCCGAGGCCGTCGGGTAAGCGTGTTGGTAGAGAGTGCGCGAAGGGTGGGCCGCGGGGTCTATATCGTCGGACGGTGAATGCCATGTGCCCGTGGTTAGATAAGACACTGACCAGGTCACGGAAACGGCCGGCCTTGCTGTGGGACTCCGACCTGGATGACTCTTGTGAATGGGGGCGGCGAGTTGGAGGAGTACAAAACAAGTTGTGCCCCCCGCGCTCGGGCTTCACCGCGAGGGGGAAACAACGGCGCGCTGTTGATGGAGTACTGGAGGTGATTGAGCGTCACGCGGTGTCTTATTTCATCTAGTGAATGCGGTCTGAGGCCCAGTTTCTATGGGGCCTGTGGCTCGTCGCAGGTAAACTTCGTGGGAATGGCAGAAGTCGGTGGCAGACAGGTGCATCGCCGTGAAGAGATCCAACCAGAGACTGAAGCTTGTGAAGAAAGTAGGCATCCAGGACCACGTGCCCCTCCTCCTCCGTCTCGGCTGCTCGTTCGACCTCTCCCAAGGGCACCCAGTGGGACTACGATGAACTTGCCGAGTCTCTCAGAAGCGGCGTGGGGGCGGGGGCCTTCGTGGCCGAACTGGGAGCGTGCTTCGAGGGAGTCGACTCTCATAATATGATGTTGGATGTTGCGACGCTTGATGAGGGCTGGGAACACTGGGCGGCTGCAGCGTTTGCCGCCGATGATCGACACTTCTCTCGTGCTGCTGCTGCTGCGGATCCGCGGGCTCAGGAGCACGGTCGGGATTGGAATCGATTGTTGACTGAACGGAGGACTGCTCGAGAGAGAGAGAGAGGGTGATTGCGTTGAAACTGCGATGTTGCTTCCTCGTCCCCCGCGTCGATTGCGACATATTCGGGGGTGCCGACAGGGGGCAGTCGCGGAACAGCTTGTCTCTGAAATAGATGCAGCATGGAAAAGTGACAGCATGCAGAAGTACATATCTCGCTCGCGTTCTGGCGGGAAAGTGCGGGGGCCCTCGCCATCGCAAAAATGGCGCAGTCAACGAGCGCGCCCCCGGGCTCCCGGAGATCAGGTCGCACTTCGCCAAACGAGGGGTCGAGGGGGGGGTCGAGCCCGCGCCCGCCGCGTTCTCGGAAGACCAGAAGGCCCTGGAAGAAGATGCCCCGAAGCTTCAGGCGCACGGCCCTGACAACTCTCAGCGCGCGGAGCAGGGGCGGGACGACCTCGAACAGCTCTGGGAATTACATGCGAAGGCCCCTCGTCGCAGAGCTCAGGGGCGGTTCGATTGGGCGCATCGTCGGCCAAGGAGGAGGCGAGATACGGAGGACGACGACGATGGAGATGAAGGGCCCGGGCGTGTTCCAGCTTTCGTTCCTCGGCACAGGCCCGCGGGAGATCGACGAGGGTTCGGGGGTGATCCAGAGGACCTCAGCAACGCGGCCGCCCTCGAGGGTCTCCAGAAAGTCATTCACCGCATTAGTAGAGCAGGTCGCACACCACTGGCGCGGCATCACTCGAGGGCGGCGGGACTGAGCAAGCAGAATGGGATGGAGGGCTTCAGCGCCCAAAGATGTATGCGCGGGCTCTGCAGGACGGGGGCCGCGTGGTTCAAGGCGCAGCTCAGGAAGGGCCCCCCCGACGAGGTCCCCGACATGCAGCATGGGTACCATCGCGGGCGGAGCAGGGAGGGGGCCCTGATCTGCCGAGAGGCCCCACTGGGCCGCTTGAGGAGTCGTGGGTCTCCGTCCACAACGTCCAAGGAGGACGCGTCGAGTGCTTTCGGGTGCTCGAAGTTCTCGGAACTCAGGCGCGCCGTCGAGGAGTCCACTGAGGGCCCGGGCCAGGCGTTTTTCCATCGTAGTCACGATCATAGTACGTCCACGATCGTAAATGCGGATGGGGGGGGGGGGGGGGGGGCAGATTTTGCAAAGATGATGCGGGGCATTTATGAGCGACTGTCCAGCTGCTGCGTTTTGCTGCTCGCACGGCTGGGCGACCTGCGCAGGGTTTGCTGGATTATCTGCGAGCGCGCCCATGGCAAGGCGCCCCTCCTCATCGCCCAAGTACTTACCACGAGTGGTCAGACACACGTATGGCCCCGCCTTCTCCTCCGAGAGATTGTTCGAAGGCGCTCTCGCCGAACGAGACCCCGCGCGCAGCATTGGCCCCTGTTATGCAGCGCCCCGTCGACCTCTCACGCCGAGTGCGCGCGGGCGACGCGAGCAAGACGCACGTGGTCGCGCCCGCAGAGAATGCGCAATTGACTTTGCACGCGGTCTACGAGGGCCTCGCGGACGAACTGGGTGAATGTGCGCATGCCCCCAAATGCGGGGAAGCGAAGTGCCTCACCTTCGTGTGTGGGTCGATGGGGCCCATGCGCGCGCAGCAGCACTCCTCGGGGGAAAGGTGAAGGTCTCGGGGCAGGTGCAGTTCGTTCGTCGCGCACGGTAGACAGACGTCCATCAATGGAGGAGTACAAGGCGACTTGAGGAGCAGGAAGGCCGCGACTAGGTGGGGGTTTCTGGGTTCGCAATCGCGCGTGGAAGTTCACGTGCATTGCATTGGGTGCTGTCGTTCAGAGTACTGTGCAATCGGGCTTAAACGCCCTCGTGCTGACAGATATGCAGGAGGCTAGGCTAGATCGAGTGCTCGCGGGATTTGCCAGAAAGTTGCCTGGGGAGAGTGCGCGCGCCAAGCTGGAGGTGCTCGACGAGAATGGCAAGCCTCAGGTCGACAGCTGCGGCCAGCCAGTGATAACATACCGCGCGCTCACCGATGGAATTGTGCTCAGGCGGGCGGAGGTGGCACCTTGCGGGGTCGAGTTGCGGGTTCGACGCTTGCGCGTGCATCGGAGGTGGATTGCTCGCCCCAAGTGCCATTCACATGGGATCGCGGCCGTGTTCGGCCAGCCCCCGCTCAAGTTGACCCCCGCTGTCCTCGACAATGGCACCCTCGCCCCCAAGGCCAACCCATGTGCTCGCAGGGCGGCCCTGGACATCCTGAGGCTCCCAGACCGCTTAGAGGCCGAGGGCGTGGAGGAGCACCTCGAGGTGCCCGGCTCGACCCTGGAGCCCTGGCGGCGTCTGAATATGCGTGCTCTATTCCTGTGCGATGATCTGCGGGGCAGGTTTCTGGCCGTTGGCCCCGGGGTACGACGAGATGCCGCGAAAACGGTTGCCATTCCTCCCCCCCTCTGGACTGCGTGGCCTTGTTGCCCCCGGGGCCCCCGAGGTACTGAAGGCCCCCCCACCGCCGTCCCCGACGTGGAGGCGCGAGATTCGTAGCGGGCCCGAGGGGGCTGAGCGTGGGAGAGAGTTCAGTACGAGGAGCACTCTGCTGGCTCACCAGAGGTTCCCCATGGGAGGGAGGGCATTCTTGTAGATCGGTGGTTCACGCAGCGACGGCGGCCAACCAGCGCATCTTCGGCCTCCAGAATTTCAGGGGGCAGGCCACTCTGGAGCAGGCCACCTGGCCGAGGCATGGGATTGCTCAGGGGCACCTGGCCCAGGCCACTCTGGCGGGGAGGTGTTTCGTTCAGGCCTCTCATCCAGCCCGAATCGCTAAAGTGCCCGTTCGCTTCTCCCACGGTCGGATCGGCGTTCGGCGGCGAGTGCGCCAATTGATGTTGCCTGGCTGGGCATCCTTTCGGCGCGCTGCCCGAGCTCACTCGGCACCTCCGCAGTCGCGCCCCCCGTGGGCCCACATATTCGGCAATGTGTTCGCGCGCTGATGTTCCGCCTCTCCGGGCGATCAGATCCAGGAGGCCAGATCGCGCCCGGAAGGAAGGGGGGCACCCCAACCTCAAGCGAGTGGGCGAGGCCGCTCTGGCTCGGCAGCAGCATCCCGAGTGCGCGGCGGCCGACGGGGAGGCCCACGGCGCGGCAGCGTCGGACCGCGAGCCGCGCAGCCCCGGCAGCGAGGTGCCAACGGGAGAGCAGCGGCGGAGATCGGCAAGGCCGGTCGCCCACCGCAGGATGTCATCGGGAAGCACCGCCCCATGAACGCGCGGCAGGTTGCGGAGCTGCTCCCCGTGTTGACGCGCGCGGCGCTGGGGAAATCATGCCAGATGCGGTCTTGGGCGTCGGCCGAGTATCCGACGATGCTGATAGACGAGTCGTCTCCAGCGGTGGTCGCGGGCTTCCAGGGCAGCAAGGCGCGCGCCATGCAGGCGGCCAAGATGAGAGAGGAGAGCGCAAAGGACCCGTCGCAGCTGCTCCCAGAGGTCACCATGGTTCCTGCGCGCGCGGATCTCCCTCATCGCGCGCAAGAAGATCGCAGAGGCAGGTGCGGCGGTGGGCGCGGCGAATCAGAATAACTGGCAGGGGCAGCAGGCCAGACTGGACGCAGTCACGGACGTCACAGAGTTCAGTCTTCTCGTGAAGGGGTCGTCGCGCGTCTCTCGCCTTCAAGGAAGGCCGGGCGAAGATGGCGCTCTCTTTCGCGGATGCCGTGCTGACTAGGGCCCGCATCGCATGCGTGGCCCAGAAGGGGGGGGGAGCTGGAGATGGGGGCAGCGCCGAGATCGAACGCCGAGAGAATCCTCCAGCTCGCCATCGGCCAGTTCGAGGCGTGAGGTCGGAAGGTGGTCGTCGCCGCAGCGCCGGTGCTCGAGGGGGCGTCGATGGCATGACGGGGTGCAGTTTAATGTCTGTCGTTGCCCCTTCGGGAGCTGATGGCACGGCAGGGGGTCGTTTGACGCCTGATGTCGCCCTGCCGGGGTGCCCGCTAATCAGAGCGCGCGCCTCTCGCTATGGCGCCGAGGCAAGACGTCAGATCGCACATCCCACGGCGGTGCCCCTCGAGCCGTCAGCGGGCTCAGCGTCGCCATAACTGGATGCAAATCGTCAGAGCCGGGTTCTCGGACAGTGGCGCGCGGTGGATCGTCGGTGTGCCGGGGGTCAGTTGAGCGCGGAGGACAGTCGGGGTGCCGATGACCTTCGAAGCGGGGTGGATCGTCGGAGTGCGGTGGGCCCTGGGGGTGCGGTGGATCGTCGCAGTGCTGGAGACCTTCGGAGCGCGTTCGAACCCGTTCTCCATGGGCCCCTGGAGGGAAGGGTGATGGCTGGGCCCGCGCAGGCATCGGCGGCTGCTGCCATCGGCATCGTCAGCCTCAGTGCAGTTTCAAGGACCTCGTGGGTTTAACGCTGCGTTTTTGAGCTCTGGCCCTGTGGGCCTGGCCTGGTCCGACACTGCTTTGGGTCCGCGCCTCGTTCTCTGGACTTGATGGCCTGAAACCTAAAACTTGTTTGTGGGGCCTGCTGGTCCGTCTTAATTTTTTAGGCCCAGGGGTTCGGCTGGGACTGCGCGCGGGACCGTCGGCCCCCAAGGGGGTCGGCTGGGACTGCGCGCGGACCGTCGGCCCCTGGGGGATCGGCTGGGACTGCGCGCCGGACAGTCGGCTCCCAAGGGGGATCGGGTGGGGCTGCGCGCGGACCGTCGGTCCCCAGGGGTCGCGCGCTCATTGTGTAACCGTGGTTGAGCGATGACACATCGGGGCCCCCGTCCCAAGGGGCGCCGTCTTTCAACCGCCCTCGAAGGAGGCGCGCAAGGTGGGTCGCTCACTGTCAATTGCAACTTGGCTGTGCGTTCAACGCGCTGCGTTGTCGTTCGATTTTGTTCGACCTTCGGCCCGACACCGCTTCGCCGCCGCCGCCGCGGCTGCATCTCCTCCTCCCCCTCCCCCTCCTCCACCTCCTCCTCCACCTTCTCCCCCTCCTCGAATCGCCTACGGCCCCGGGGGAAACTGTGCGTTGCCGTGCCATCGTGCGTCAGACCCCTTTTCAACATTCGTCGCTCATTTGGGAGGCCTGCCCTGGGCCCCCCAGGCAAGGCAAGACACGTCTGGCCGGGCGACCCAAAGAGCCGCGCGACATCAACGGGGACGGAAACGAAGACTTTGAAACAACAAGGACGACTACCTGTGCAAAGTATACGAATGACCTCTCTCACAGACAGCATGCTCGGCGTCGCGCGGGAACACTCGGAGAGTCCAGGGGGCCGCGCCGATGAATGCTTCGGGCCATGCGACTGGCGGCAAGGGGTGGAGTTCGCAATGCGTCGAGCACTTGGCGAGATCCGCGCCGCACCCCCGCCTCCTGTCGACGCAAGAGACCCGGAGCCCCTCGAGCCACGAAGAAGCCACGACGGACCGCCCCCCTGGCCAGCCCTCGGGACCGTCGGAGAACAGCTCAGGAGGAAGGGCCGGCCCCAGGGAAGGGGCCTGGATCTCTGGGGGTCGCGCCACGATAAATCATGACGTCGGGGGTCTAGAGAGTAGAGTCGATGGGTCACGAGCTGGTGGCCCATGGCCCCCGACGTCATGCTAAATCATGGCGTCGGGGGTCACGAGTTGGTGGGGGTGACGGGTCGGACGTCGCCGCCCAGCCAGGGGCGGCGCGCGAGAGCAGCAGGGAGGAGCAGATCAGGAGGGAAAGAAACACACAGACACAATTAATCGTCGACTCCCAGGAAAATATGGGAAAATATGCGAAGTGGGGGGGAAGACAAAAACCCAGAAAATATGGGGAATCTTTTTATTTGTGTGTATTTATTTGTGTGTCCTGGGGCCCCTTCAGCAGAGACGAGCGAGGGCGGGGGGGGAATCGAGGAACTGCGAGCATGGAGCAGGGCGCGCGAGGCAGCAACGGCCCTCGCCGCCGAGCAAGCTCGGCGCGCCTTCGTCGCCGCAGCGGGCCGCACGGGCCGCACCGCTCGTGGGGCGCCTTCCCCACTCCGTGGGCCTGGCGCGCTCGCGCGTTGGAGTTTGGGGTCCGGCGATGCCCGGCTCGATGTCCCGAGAGGTCCCGGCCGGCCCGGTCCGATTCCGTTTTTCCGTCACTTCCGCGGCCCGCGGCGGCCCGATGATGCTACGAGGTTGCCGTGCATCCTGGCGCGTGCCGCCGATCCGATTCGATGCCGACTGCGTGCCGATGCGGCCCGATGCGACGCACGTTTCGATGCGAGACGGCTTCCCGATTCGTGATGCAGTGATCCTGCCGTGGAGAAGAGTGGTGTTCTCAAAGAGAAGGTCCCAAGGCTTTTCGAAAAAAAAAAAAAGAAAAAAAAAAAGGGGGGGGGGAAAAAAAAAAAAAAAAAAAAAAAAAAAAAAAAAAACGTCCCAAGGCTTTTCCTTGGTTTCAACCTCCGGGGGCCCTGCGCGAGCCCTGGGGCCGCCACGCGCGCGCTGATCCCCCCTCCCTGACCTCCGCGGGTCGTGCCTTTTGGCGGCATGGGTTCTCGGGGGTCTCGACCCCTTCTCTGGGGCCCCGCTTTTCATCCTGAGCCGTGTCTTGACTGTCCCGGGGCGCGGCCGCGGGGGCCCCTGGAAGCCGAAGGTCGGGGCCCCCAAACGGTGCGGTGACCACGCGGTGCGGTGAGTCGGCGGGGGGTTCGGGGTCAGCGCACGACTTCGGGACCTCACCACCCACCAAATCACCCGAACCCTACCCGAAGGCCCCGATTGGCCCCCCTTTCCCAGTGGTGGGGGCGTCGGGGAGCATTGACAAAAACGCATAATTATGGAACCCGTACCCCCCCCTTCCTCCTCCTCTTCCTCCTCCTCCTCCTCCTCCTCCTCCTCGTCTCCTCTTCCTCCTCCTCCTCTTCCTCCTCCTCTTCCTCCTCCTGCTCCTCCTGCTCCTCCTGCTCCTCTCCTCCTCCTCCTCCTCCTCCTCCTCCTCCTCCTCCTCCTCTTCCTCCTGCTCCTCCTCCTCTTCCTTTTCCTCCTCCTCCTCCTCCTCCTCCTCCTCCTCCTCCTCCTCCTCCTCCACCCCCCATCCCGAAATTTGGGTTTTCGGGTTGGGTTGGGGTGCTCCAGTAGCACCTGGGTCGTTCTCCGAGGACGTCTCTGGCGATTCGGGCTTCCAGGCTCCGGAAGCGGTGCGGTAACGGACAGTGCGTCGAGGTCTATCGCCGGCCACGTGCAGAAGGGGGTAGGGGTAGGGGATAAGGTTTCTTAGAAGCATCCCTGCTTCTTAGAAGGCGCGGGCCTTGTCTGCTGATGTAGGGCCAGCGCCTTCTCAGACGCCGCCTCCTTCTAAGAAGCCGCCGCCCCTACCCCTGCGTGTGTGAGCACCGTGCCACCGGAGGAGCTCCGGTGCGCCCTCACAGATGGCGGCGAGCCTGCGGAGGGCTCGCAGGATGAGCGCTCTTGCCCCCTCTGCGAAAGACTTCCTTCTCCTCCATCCCTTCCTCAGCCTGGGGTGCCTCCTCCTGAAAAATGATGTTCTTTGGGTGGAGGGCGAAGGGTGAAATCTGAAATGCCGTTTCGATGGATTTTCGAGGCGTGAATCTGCAAAAGGTGAATCACAAGACGGATGGATTCTCGAGGTGCAAAAGCCCATAAGGATCTCACCCTGAGCCCTCCGCCCTAGGAAAATGCTCAGCCCCCTGCCGCTGTTTCCTTCCGGGAGGGCCGTCTTAGCAGCCACGGCTTTGCCAGCCCTCGCCCGGCTTCCAACAGGAGCCCTCTGCACGCTCTCCCTTGCCACTCCCCCGCCGCCCCGCCCTCCTGCGTCTCGCCTCCGATGCCGCCGGCAGCCCCCCGGGGCCGCGGGTCCGCGGCGCCGCGCCCCCCCCGAGAGGTCTTCCGCGCCTCCCACGTGGCGGACGTCCCGCCCGTGCTGAGGGCCCCTCGTGGCCAGCAGGAGCCGCGCCGCCACACTTCGGGCTCGCGCTCCGCCCCGCCATCGTCCCCTCTCCCTCCTCCTGCTCCCTCCTGCTCCTCCTCCTCCTCCTGCTCCTCCTCCTCCTCCCTTGTCCTCCTCCTCCTCGTCCTCTTCGTCCTCCTCCTCCTCCTCCTCCTCCTCCTCCTCCTCCTCCTCCTCCTCCTCCTCCTCCTCCTCCTCCTCCTCCTCCCTCCTCCTCATCCTCCTCCGCCTCCTCCTCCTCCCTTGTCCTCCTCCTCCTCCTCCTCCTCCTCCACCATCCTTCTTGTCCTCGCCGCCCGCTGTTCGACTCGGGCGGCAGCAGCCTCGTGCCTCGTGCCCCATCTTCCTCCTCCTCCTCCTCATTATCCTCCTCCTCCTGGAAGGTACTGGCGCTCCTCCTCCTCCTCCTCCTCCTCCTCCTCTTCCATCTTTCTCCTTTTGAAAAGCTCTTCCCTGTCGCACCCCGAGGCGCGTCGGTAGCGCGGGCCGGGCGTTGCGGTAGAGACTTTCCCACCATTCATGACCCTTCTTTTGAGAACGTGCAAGAGCTTCCGGCATGGATGGCGACTCCTTTTCAAAATGTGGCTCTCGCCGTATAGTGCCGCGCGCACTCCTTGTAAACAATTGCAAGAGCTTCATGGATAGAGGGCGGCTCGCTTTCAAGATGTGGCTGTCGCCTTAGCGCCGCGCACATTCGGTTTAAACATGTGCCAGCATTTACAGGAACTTCACGAATGGGACGCGGCTCCTTTTCAAAATGTCGTTTTCGCCGTAGCGCCGCGCACAGTCGTCGCACAGGTAGCACGAGCGTCACGGATGGAGGGTGTCTAATTTGCAAACGTTGGCTCTCGTTTTTTAGCGCTGCGTACATTCGTTTTGAAAGTACCACAAGTTTTAGGATGTTCATGGTCAACTTCCAAGGCATGGTGTTATACCATGATGTCGGACTTGCATTAAGGTTTTGAGATCCAGGAACGGCGTTCTGGCCCGATTCAGGGTCGTCACGTCGCATCAGTAACAGGTGATTCGCGACGTGAGGTTCCCAGGAATGGTGTTCTGGTACATCTCTGAGAACCACCCGCCCTCAATCCGTGAAGTTCTAGCAAAGTTAAAAACGAATGTGCGCGGCGCTAAGGCGAGAGCCACATTTTGAAAACCACCCGCCCTCAATTCGTGAAGCTCTTGCCACTTTTGAAAAACCATGCGCGCGGCGCTAAGGCGAGAACCACATTTTGAAAACGACCCGCCCTCAATCCGCAAAACCCTGGCAACAGCCACATTTTAAAAGCCACCCGCCCTCAATCCGTGAAGCTCTTGCACATTGAAATCGAATGTGGGCGGTGCGAAAGCGAGAACCACATTTTGAAAAGGAGCCGCCTTCAATCCGTGAAGCTCCAACATTAAAATGTTTAAAATGTGCGCGGCGCTGAGGCGAGAGCCACATTTTGAAAACCACCCGCCTTCAACCCGTGAAGCTCTTGCAATTTTTGATATAAAAAAGCACGCGGCTCTCAGGCGAGAACCACCTTTTGAAAACGACCCGCCCTCAACCCGCGAAGACCTGGCAAAAGCCACATTTTGGAAACCACCCGCCCTCAATCCGTGAAGCTCTTGCACATTGAAAACGAATGTGCGCGGCGCTAAAGCGAGAACCAAATTGTGAAAAGGAGCCGCCTTCAATCCGTGAAGCTCTAGCATAAAAAAATGTGCGCGCGCTGAGGCGAGAGCCACATTTTGAAAACCACCCGCCCTCAATTCGTGAAGCTCTTGCCACTTTTGAAAAAAAACCATGCTCGCGGCGCTAAGGCGAGAACCGCATTTTGAAAACGACCCGCCCTCAATCCGCAAAACCCTGGCAACAGCCACATTTTAAAAGCCACCCGCCCTTTTTTCCGTGAACCTCTTGCGACTTGAAAACGAATGTGCGCGGCGCTCATGCGAGAACCACATTTTGAAAAGGAGCCGCCTTCAATCCGTGAAGCTCCAGCATTAAAATGTTTAAAATGTGCGCGGCGCTGAGGCGAGAGCCACATTTTGAAAACCACCCGCCTTCAACCCGTGAAGCTCTTGCAACTTTTGATATAAAAAGATGCGCGCGGCTCTCAGGCGAGAACCACCTTTTGAAAACGACCCGCCCTCAACCCGCGAAGACCTGGCAAACGCCACATTTTGAAAACCACCCGCCCTCAATCCGTGAAGCTCTTGCACATTGAAAACGAATGTGCGCGGCGCTATAGCGAGAACCAAAGTGTGAAAAGGAGCCGCCTTCAATCCGTGAAGCTCTAGCATAAAAACATGTGCGCGCGCTGAGGCGAGAGCCACATTTTGAAAACCACCCGCCCTAAACCCGTGAAGCTCTTGCAACTTTTGAAAAAAAAATCCATGCTCGCGGCGCTAAGGCGAGAACCGCATTTTGAAAACGACCCGCCCTCAATCCGCAAAACCCTGGCAACAGCCACATTTTAAAAACCATCCGCCCTCAATCCGTGAAGCTCTTGCACATTGAAAACGAATGTGCGCGGCGCTAATGCGAGAATCACATTTTGAGAAGGAACCGCCTTCAATCCGTGAAGCTCTAGCAAACTAACAAAAAAACGAATGTGCGCGGCGCTGAGGCGAGAGCCACATTTTGAAAACCACCCGCCCTGAATCCGTGAAGCTCTTGGAATTGTTGAAAAACCATGTGCGCGGCGCAAGGCGGAGCCACATTTTGAAAACGACCCGCCCTCAATCCGTAAAATCCTGGCAAAAGCCACAGCCACATTTTAAAAGCCACCCGCCTTTTTTTGTTCCGTGAATCTCTTGCGACTTGAAAGCGAATTTGCGCGGCGTTGAAGCGAGAACCACAGTTTCAAAAGAAACCGCCCTCATTTCGTGAAGCCCCTAGCAAATTTACACACGAATGTGCGCGGCGCTCAGGCGAGAGTGACATTTGGAGAACCACCCGCCCTCAATCCGTGAAGCTGTTGCAACTTTTGAAAAACCCATGCGCGCGGCGCAAGGCGAGAACCACATTTTGAAAACGACCCGCCCTCAATCCGTGAAGCCCTGGCAAGTGTTAAACAACGAATGTGCGCGGCGCTGAGGCGAGAGCCACATTTTGAAAACCACCCGCTCTCAATCCGCGAAGCTCTAGCATTTGTTTGTTTTGCTTTTTGTTTATGTATATATATGTATATGTATAGATATAAAATGTGCGCGGCGCTCAGGCGAGAGCCACACTTTGAACGGCACCCGCCCTCCATCTGTGATACAGTTGTCATTTTTTAGCTTCAGGGTCATTAGTGGTGAGGAAGTCTCAGGCGAAACGCCTGGCCCGCCCTAAAAACTGGCCTCGGGGTGCGACAGGGAGGAGTTATTTATAAGAAGAAGGAAAGGAAGAGGAGGAGGGGGAGGAAGAGGAGGAGGAACAGGAGGATGAAGAGGAGGAGGAGGAGGAGGAGAGGAGGAGGAGCAGGAGGAGGAGGAGCAGGAGCAGGAGCAGGAGGAGGAGGAGGAGGAGCAGGAGGAGGAGGAGGAGGGGGAGGAGGAGGAGGAAGAGGAGGAGGAGGGGGAGGAGGAGGAGGAAGAGGAGGAGGCAGGGCGAGAACTTGATGGGGGAGGGACGAGGGGTGGAGCAGGAGCAGCAGCAGGAGCAGGAGCAGGAGGAGCGGCACGAGGAGCACCTGGGCCTCGAGGAAGCGGAGGAGCAGAGGACGGAGGAGCACGGCACGGCACGGCGGGCCGCACGACCAGTAGCAAGCTGCAAGGGGGTGGCGGCGGCCACCGGCCCGCCCGCGAGGACGACGGCCCCGAGCTCGACCACATGCGCTCGCTGACCGACGTATGTGCACCCCTGCCGCGCAGCGTCACGGACGCCGCTGGCGCCAAGGCCCCCCGCCCCTTGCCTGCTCCACCCTCTCCTCCTCCTCCTCATCCTCCTCCTCTTCCTCCTCCTCCTCGTTCTCCTCCTCTCCTCCTCTGCCTCAGTCCTTCTCCCTCCTTCTTCTCCCCCTCTTCCTCCTCTCCCTCCTCCTCTCCCCCTCTTCCTCCTCCTCCTCCTCTCCTCCTCCTTCTCCTCCTTCTCCCCCTCTTCCTCCTCCTCCTCCGCCTGCTGCTCCTCCTCCTCCTCCTCAGGGCCGAACGTGCAGAGGGTCCCTGTTGCCGTTTCTGTGAGCAAAGAGCAGGGTCCGACGCACGCTTGGAGCTGGACGGGACTTTGTTGACAGTTTTGGTAAATCTTTTCGTGGATCACGTTCAACAGACAAGCCGCCCGCGAGCTTGTGCCGTGATGGCGCTGGCATCGGGAACCGTGGCATTGATGCTCCTGTGTTTTCTGCTCTGGGGCACAACATGCTGTTTCTTGACGCCTTTGGCGACAGTTTTGTTGTTGTGTGCATCAAGTGCATATTCTACACTGGAGGTGGGCAGGTTCGAGGCCTCGGACAGCCCTGCCAGCCGTTCCGAAGGCTGGAGCTCAGGGTCGGACGGACGCACGCCTGGAGGCAGATCGCGAGTGGACGGAGGAGGAGGAGGAGAAGGAGGAGGAGGAGGCCCCTGCTCCCTCTGTTGTGCCTCCCCCCCCCCGGCCTTGGAGGAGGAGGATGCTCACGAGAGACGCTGGGCCGATTTGGCCCAGCGCCTCCTCTCGGCTGCCACTTCGAGCCTGCCTGAGGATCTTGGGCGTCGCTGGCCAGAGCCAGCACGCACCATTCCTCACCGCGGAGACAGCGACACTGATAATTGTCTGGTCAGATGGTGGGGTCGGAGGTCGGGTCCTGTTCTGGGGTTGCCCCGAGTCGGTACCCGCCCCGCCCTACCTTGCGGTGTCTGGCCGGACTTCGCCTTTCGTTTCTTCTTATGCGTTACTAACTTATGCCAACACGCTGCTTCCCTCGCCGCGGTGGCAGCGGCACTGTTCAGACATTTAGGGGGGTGCCCCATATTTATCTGGGTGTTTGGTGGAGTCGTGGGTCGGGTCCTGTACCGGGACTGCCCCGGGACAGCGCCCGCCCGTTCTAGCCTGGAATTGGCCCGTTCTTGGCCAGAACGGGGCCGTTTTAGTCCAGAACGGGGTCATTCTAGTCCAGAACGGCCTCTTTCCTGCCCTGGTGCCGCCAGGCAGGGCTTCACCATTTGTTTCTTCTCGCCCAGCCTGTGTGCGCGGGTATAAACTTCGAGCCTGCTAGAGGTCGTTATTTTTGCCTCGGGGGTATCGCCCTCCCCTGAGGTGACGTGCGGGCTGCGTGATGCGCTACGGCCAACATTACGCTACCGAGGAACCCCACATACTTAATTTAAAAATTATGTGTTTGCTTATGTATAATATGTATTATATATGTATATATATATATATATATGTATGCGCGCAATCCTGCGTTCTGAGCCCTCGTCGCGAATGTTCCCTATGTGTCATCCAACGCCACGCCTGCTAAGCTTTGCGACAGTGTCGTGGGTGGCGGCCGCGCTCAGAGACCCCCTGTGGTGTCGAGAAAGTGCCACGGCTGCTAGGCTTTGCGCCAGTGTCGTGGATAGCGGCCGAGCTGAGAGACCACCCCCTGCGCACCCCCTGTGAGGTCGAGAAAGTGCCACGCCTGCTAGGTTTTGCGACAGTGTCGTGGATGGCGGCCTAGCTGAGAGACCACCCCCTGCGCACCCCGTGTGGTGTCGAGAAAGTGCCACGCCTACCAGGCTCTGCGACAGTGTCGTGGATAGCGACCGAGCTGAGAGACCACCCCTTGCGCACCCCCTGTGGTGTCGAGAAAGTGCCACGCGTGCTAGCCTTTGCGCCAGTGTCGTGGATAGCGGCCGAGCTGAGAGACCACCCCCTGCGCACCCCCTTTGGTGTCGAGAAAGTGCCACGCCTGCTAGGCTTTGCGCCAGTGTCGTGGATAGCGGCCGAGCTGAGAGACCACCCCCTGCGCACCCCCTGTGGTGTCGAGAAAGTGCCACGCCTGCTAGGCTTTGCGCCAGTGTCGTGGATAGCGGGAGCTGAGAGACCACCCCCTGCGCACCCCGTGTGGTGTCGAGAAAGTGCCACGCCTGCTAGGCTTTGCGCCAGTGTCGTGGATAGCGGCCGAGCTGAGAGACCACCCCCTGCGCACCCCGTGTGGTGTCGAGAAAGTGCCACGCCTGCTAGGCTTTGCGCCAGTGTCGTGGATAGCGGCCGAGCTGAGAGACCACCCCCTGCGCACCCCCTGTGGTGTCGAGAAAGTGCCACGCCTGCTAGGCTTTGCGCCAGTGTCGTGGATAGCGGCCGAGCTGAGAGACCACCCCCTGCGCACCCCCTGTGGTGTCGAGAAAGTGCCACGCCTGCTAGCCTTTGCGCCAGTGTCGTGGATAGCGGCCGAGCTGAGAGACCACCCCCTGCGCACCCCTTGTGGTGTCGAACAAGTGCCACGCTTGCTAGGCTTTGCGCCAGTGTCGTGGATAGCGACCGAGCTGAGAGACCACCCCCTGCCAACCCCCTTTGGTGTCGAGAAAGTGTCACGCCTGCTAGGCTTTGCGCCAGTGTCGTGGATAGGGACCGCGTTGAGAGACCACCCCCTGCGCACCCCCTGTGGTGTCGAGAAAGTGCCACGCCTGCTAGGCTTTGCGCCAGTGTCGTGGATAGCGGCCGAGCTGAGAGACCCCCCCCTGCGCACCCACTGTGGTGTCGCGAAAGTGCCACGCCTGCTAGCCTTTGCGACCGTGTCGTGGATAGCGGCCGAGCTGAGAGACCACCCCCTGCGCACCCCGTGTGGTGTCGAGAGAGCGCCACGCCTGCTAGGCTTTGCGCCAGTGTCGTGGACAGCGGCCGAGCTGAGAGACCAACCCCTGCCCCCCCCTGTGGTGTCGAGAAAGTGCCACGAGCTGTGCTGTGCTGTGCTGAGCGGAGCCGTGCTGGGCTGTGCTGAGCTGTGCTGAGCTGTGCTGTGTGCTGAGCTGAGCTGAGCTGTGTGCTGTGCTGAGCTGAGCTGTGCTGTGCTGTGCTGTGATGTGCTGTGCTGTGCTGAGCTGAGCTGTGCTGTACGAAGAGTGAGGTGTGTGTCGCGGGTGCGGCGCGGCAGGGAAGAAAACCAGAACCCCACGAAGCATGTGAGGAAAAAGAGGAAAGAACACAGCGAGCGGGCTGCAGGCGTTGTTCTTGTTCAAAGCAGTGCGGGTGGGCCGCTGATGGGTCGCTGGCGGGTCCGCGGGCATATCGCGCGGCGATCGCGGGCGGGTCGCGGGACACGTCGCGGGTGGGTCGCGGGGCGGATCGCGGGTGGGTCGCGGGCGGGGCTCGCGGGTGGGTCGCACGGCGGTTCGCGGGTGGGTCGCGGGCGGGTCGCGGGTGGGTCTCGAGGTGGGACCTTTCGCCGGAGTGACTTTGGGTGCGGGCCCATGTGGGTTCCCCGATCGCCGAGCGCGATTTGATAGTAGCGGCTTGCGCGCTTGTGGTTGACCCCGCGCGGCCCTCAAAAACCCGCGCACCAGAAGTCACTCTTACCCAGGGTCACTCTTGCGTGCAATCGAAAAGAATCCGCGCCGCGGAACCGCACTTCAGCCATGCACCCAGAGACAGTGTAAGACCGTCTGGCCACCTGGCTCTAACAGCTGACCGGGGGAGGTTCGAGCGACCGTTGTGTACATCTTCAGTCTTCCCCCTTTTCTGCAATTGCACGGTATACATCCGACGGTGCCTCTCATGACACATTCCACACGCACCAAGAGTTTCTCAGCACAGTTGGAATTTCTCCGCCCACCATGCTGAGAGCGTAATCCCTGTGTCGATGTCAGTTCGTGTATGTCTCGGGGGCCTGCTATCGGTATGGAGTTTTTTCGGGCGCGCATGTTACATGGATGGGATAACCGAGAACGGCCGAGAATACACCCCCAGGGAGAATAAAGTTCGGCGGTTACGGTGTGATGATAAAAGTTGCCCACCAGAGGCCAGCATAAAGATGTTAACAGAGGAGCCAAAGCCGAGGATATCTTGAGACATCCTTGGCTTTGGGCCACGAGGAGAAGGAGAAACATATAGAAAGAGGGAGAGAGAGAGAGAGAGAGAACGAGAGAGAGAGAGAGAGAAAGAAAGACAGAGAAAGAGAGGCAGAGAGAGATAGAGAGAGGTTGAGAGAGACAGAAAGAAAGAGAGGTTAAGAGATAAATATAGAGAGGTGGAGAGATAGAGATAGAGAGGAGAGGAGTAGGAGGAGGTGGACGAAGGAAAAATCCAAATTTCAAACCTATTACATTTTATTTGTAAACGCTTAATGGAAATTTGAATTTTCATCTGCTTAGGCAATGTGCTCCGTTTTCCCAGGATAATCAGCACAGCGATAAACAAGTTCAGGGCGCCAGGGGGAGGAGGAGAAAGAGAAAGAGAAAGAGAAAGAGATAGATAGAGAGAGAGAGAGAGAGAGAGAGAGAAGAGGAGGAAAAGGATGAGGAGGAGGAGAAGAAGAAGAGCAGGAGGAGAAGAGGATGACGACAAAGCAAACATCCAAAGTTTAAAACTTATTAGATTTAATCTGTAAACGCTTAATGATAATTCAAATTTCCATCTGCTCGTGTAAGGTAGCTCATCTGCCAAGTTTTCCCATGATAACCAACCACAGCGATAAACAAGTTCAGGGCGCCAGGGGGAGGACAAGAAAGGTTGAGAGATAAATATAATAGAAAGGGAAGAGGAGGAAGATGAGAATAAGCAGGAGAAGGAAGAGCAGGAGAGAGACAGAGAGAGCTAGAGAGAGAGAAAGGGGGAGAGCGAGAGAGAGAGAGAGAGAGAAAGAGAGAGAGAAAGGGGGGGAGAGAGAGAGAGAGAGAGAGAGAGAGAGAGAAGGAAGAAGGAAGTAACCTCGATGGCGAACTTTTCACGGTGATAATGAAGTTCGGCCTCCGCGCCCCCGCGCCCCCGACCAAACTCGTATTGGCCGTGGATAATCAACTCTCATGTATATGGGTGGGGGGTACATTATCATCGTGGGTATGGGGTTAACCATCTCATTGCCTTTTATTTCACGTGCGGTCAGCAGTTTGATGGTCTCTCACTATGATGAGGGGCGACGAAGTAGTTTCACACTTGGTCTTTGCGGCACCGGCAGCTGCGCCATGGCACATGCTTTTTAAACAACTGACAGCATTGTGCTGCAGAACGCTTCCTGCTTACAGCCGAGCAGGACGATATAGCAGGCTTGGTGAGCAAGGGTGGGACGGTACTGAGATTCCACGGAAGGAGCGAGGACGATCCTCTTTCTCCTCCTCCTCTTCTTCTTTGGCTTCTTCTTCCTCCTCCTTCTCCCCCACTCCCTTCGGATGCAATGCCTGGGAGGTCAAATTCTGACTTTGCGCTGGTCCGAAATTCGGCTTTATCCAGAGTAATCTCGCTTCATCCGGCTGAATCTCGCTCAATCCGCTTCTGTCCTGCTCAATCCGCGGCCCAGTCTGGCGCAGCAGCTCTCCAGTGGGGCTCAATTATCCTTAGTCCCTCTGGCGAAAACATCCCAGCAGTTGCCTCCCAACCCCTCTCTCTCTCTCTCTCTCTCTCCGCTGTGAATGGTGTCGCGACCGAGACCCAAGGCCATCAACCCGATCCCTCCCGGCGGCGCACTCCGAGCCAGGCCGCTCCGCGAGGGCCTCGGGGCCCAAGGGGCCAGGGCGACGATACGCCCGTCGTGATGTTTGCTCTCGCACCACTGGAATGCGAGTTTGGACAGCACCCCAAGTCGGAGGTGGGTAGACCTCCTACCCTGACGCGTCGATTAGCGAATTGGCCGTTTTCGGTTCGCGAGAGGGCGTCGCGGCCGTCATTTTTGCGGGTCCAGGTCCGTCGGTCTCGGTCCAAGGCCGTTTTCATTCAAGGGTGGTTAATTTAAGGGAGGTTTGTCCACCGCCGACCAAGCCAGTTTTTTGTCGCGAGATGTTTCTCGCGAGGTTTTGTTCGCGAGCCCACCCCACCCAGAGCCAGGACCCCCCCTTTCCCGACCCAGACCACTGGATGCCGACCTCTTTCGGTCGCGATCGGCAGCGACCGATCGGCACTCCAAATCGGTCGCGGCCGATCGAGACCGATTCCAGAATCGGTCGCGACCGGTCGCCCCCGATCCGGACCGATCGGTCGCAACCGATTTGAAGCACATCGGTCGCGAGCGACACCGAAGTTTGAAGCAAAATCGGTAGCGGCCGTTCTCGTCGGTCGCGACTGGAAAGTTCCATATCAAGTGATCAGGGGGGGGGGGCTTTTCCTGGGTACAGACACCTTCACCCCCAGCCAGGACCCCCTCGATCAGCAGGTCGGGCGTGGGGGTCCTGGCTGGGGGTGGGTTGCTGGTCGTTGTTGGACCTTTGACCTCTTGTGGAGCGCAAGCGTCAAGCTCTCGTGCATAAGACCGCCAGAGCTCCTCGAAAAACGCGGGATGCCGCAGAAGTCCTACGGGGTAGCACTGAAGGCGAGTTGAGACAACGGCAGTTGGCCTTCGGGGGCCCCCTTTTCGCCACGGCTGCACGCAGCTAGGACAATTTTTGCGTTTGGACCCTGGAAGAGGCCTGGGGACCGCTCTTGAGCTGCCGTTGTCGGAACCCCTTGCTACGAAGCACAAGGGGTTCATGGTAACCTGGGCTCCGTCGTGAGTGCCCTGACATCCAACGCTCTGAACAAATCAGCGCAGTTGTTTGTTGTTGCTGCCATTTTCGGCCTGTGGGGGCCTCAGCTGGGCCTCAGGTCCGTCAAGAACCTTCTCAGGACATGAAGCTCGCCCTCGGGAAAGGGTCGAGACTTCAGGGGACCCCTGTAATACGACCAAGCCATTAAGGCATGTTTGTGATGGGGCGATCGCACTGTTGAGAAAATCAAGACAGCAGATGTCTGGTAAGGGCTGGGAGGGCGGGATGAGCAGCATCCGCGGCCAGAACGTGCCATCTCATTCGCACGGCGCAGGGCTGGGAGCCCCTTCGCGCTGCGCTGCAATCTCTCGTCCAGCTTCGCCGGCGCAGAGACTCCACCGGTCGCCAATGACGGCTGGCTCGGTGCTTGCGCTTTCGAGCAGCCGATATCGCTGTGGCCGGCTTGGCCATCCCAGTCAGGCAGGTCTGATGAAGATAAGTCGCCCCAGAGCGTTCAAGAACGCTCTCTCAGCGTTGCCTATGCCCCCCTCGCGCTGTGAAAAGCACACTGCGGGAAGTGTGCTGTTTTCGGTCTCCAGGGGACATCGCCCGGCTCAAGGGTAGTCCAAAAACGGCTCGGGACGAAGAGCCGGTCCCGGAGGATGGATTCGAGACCTTGGAAGGTCCACGTTGGGGGCAAAGTCGCGCCGTCGGGGGCCTGGGCAGCTCGCTGAACGTTCCCGAGCGCGCTGGAGTGGCTGCGGCGCCCCAGCGCGCCCTGCGGAGCCCGCTGGGCCTCGGGTGTTGCGCGGGCGGTCTTCATCTGGCCCTTGCCTTGCTGAGGGCTCGGGGGGGGCCCGGATCCTCCTGCTCCTCCTCCTACTCCTCCTTCTCCTCCTCATCCTCCTCCTTCTCCTTCTCCTTCTCCTCCTCCTCCTTCTCGTCCTCCTCCTCCTCCTCCTCTTCCTCCACTGGCCATGCCCTCCAGAAGCCAGGGAAGGCGTGGCCCAGAGGAGCGGTTCTTGGACGCTGCTGCTGCCTGCTAACCTTCCGACGAGGTGCGTTTTTTTTGTTCCAGTGTGCGGCCCTAGGAGGTCCCGACTCCTCACACGGGGGTGGCTCATCGTCCTGGATCCCTCTCTGATGGTCCCCTCAGGAACGGAGCCAGGACGCAGAACAACATGGATCCGTTTCTGATGGTGCTCGGGCCCAATACTCAGACATGCGATGAGATTTTATTTTCGATCAGTACGGGGTCCCTGGAAGTCCCGACCCTTTCCCCTGGGACCAACTTTACATCCTGAGTAGTTTTTGTTAAGGTCCCGGGGCCTGGTAAGGGCTCCCAGAGGTCAATTCGGAGGAATCGTAATTGGGGGGCGATGGATGGGGGGGCAGCGAGGGCTGCAGAAAAGGGGCCCTTCAGGGCCCCTGAAGGGGCCACCCCCAGAAGAGGGCCTTTGGAGGCCGAGTAGGACACCCTCCTTTGCCCCACCCAAATCATCGCTCCCAGTGATTTCGCGCCCAATCAAGAAGCGGCCCAGAACTTGCCATCTTCATCTTATCAGGACGCCAGCAGGTCTGGGCAAAGGAAGCCGAAACGGGCGCAGAACGCTGGGCTGGAAAAAAACGCATCGTCGGAGATCTGCAGTCCCTGGCTTCTCGAGGGCCAACATTTACGGCCGTCTCCCCGGGGGCCCCCCGGGCGGCCACCGCAAGGCCACAGCCCTTGCGGGGAGAGGCCCCGAGCGCCCCGCCGCGGTGCGCGTTGCTTCTTGCTGGCCTTGTCGGGGGGCTGGAGCTGGAGCTCAGTCGGACGAGTCTGGGACGAGGATCGAGCCTGTTTTGCAAAGGTCTTGGCGAGAACGGCCGTGATCGGCCCTCTCCCCCCCCCACCTCCCGGATCACGCCACGCCATTTAGTCCACATTTGTAAAGATTCCCCGCGGACCCTATGGGGATTTCCTAGGTTTTTTGGCGCTCCCTCCTACCGTGATGTGATCGGGGGGGGGGCGAACTCCCCTCCTCCCTCCCCAACCGCGCCCGTTATCGCGAGAATTATCGCGAGAAGTGAAAACCAGGCGCATACATCCGTTCCAGAGCGTCCCAGAACGCTCTCAGAGCGTTCCGGAACGCTGTGAAAAGTCCGTGGCGCTCGAGGCATCTTCCAGAGCCGCCAGATCTCAGAGATGCCCGATGCATCCTCACCCGATGTTATCATCGTCTTGGCCTCGTCTTACTCAGAAAAACCAGTACCGATACCGCTACCGTTTGCCTCGTTCGGGAGCCTTGGGGCAGGGGTGTCAACGCAGACGGGGGTCAGCCAGAGCGCCAGGTCTTGCAGGGTCATGCATGGCCAGGGCTGCACTGCTCCAGGCTTGCGTGCAGGATCTTGCAGGATCCTGCAGAGCCCGACTGACCCAGGTTTGGATTGACCTGGTGGCTGGGGCCAGTAGGTCCCCGACTCGTTTTCGCCTTCTTTGGCACTCCTGGGAAACCCTCGCCGCCACCGCTGGATTCGCCTCCAAGTTCTGGTCAGAGCGCACCCTGGGAAAGGTCCAAGGAGCAGGGGAGCTCAGACGAAGACATATACCGATAACCGCTATACCCTGTGCCTCGTCTTCGCTTTTTTGGGCCTCCTGGGAGGCTGTCGTCGCCACCGCTGGATTCGCCTCGAAATTCTGGTCAGAGCGCATCCCGGAAAGGTCTGGGGAGCAGTGGGGCTCAGAAGGAGAACAGGTACCGATACCGCTACCTTTTGTTCGGATGCGACTCCTGCGAGGTCAAATTCTGGCTTTGCCCTGGTCCGAAATCTGGCTTACCCTGGCTTGATCCCGTGCACTCCGGCTTAATCCCGCTTCATCCGGCTTAATCTCGCTTAGTTCGCGACCAAATGCCGACGTAGCAGCCCCCAATGATGATGGTGATGGTGGTGGTGCTGATGCTGATGATGATTCTGATGATCAGAATGGTGTTTTTGTGTCTGGTGATGATGGTGCGGATCATGATTGGGGACGTGGATGAGAATGATGATGATGCTGCTGATGATGACGAGGAGGAGGAGAAGGAGGTGGTTGGGGAGGTGGGGAAGGAGGGTGATGAGGACAGGGAAAGACAACTCAGTGCTCCCTACTGTAGGGGAGCTTTCAGCGACATCATTCTATCGACGGGTGTTGATCAGGTTTGGGCTTGGAGAATCAGAGAGACAAGTGCTTCCTCTTAGGAATGCACCTTTCAGCCGGGGGATTACTATAAGCCCCATCAGATTTACTTCCGGGTGGCAAGTGCCATCGACGGCTTTGCGCGGCTTTGCCGGTCAGCTGGCAATGTGTGTCCGCTCAGCGTGGGCCTGTTTTGCCATCTTGTCTCAGTCGCGCCATCACACTTTGCTGCTGCTCCCTTGTTGTGACTGTGACATACAGACACGGAGGTGAGGGTCTGACATGTACGGTCGACCTGCACAAGTACACTGCTCATGTATAATATTTAGGAAGTTATTGTTTTTTTTTTTGGGGGGGGGGGGGGGGCAAGATCCTTTCATTTCTAATTGTTCTATCCTGGGCCTCTTCCTGGCCACTAGGGGGCCATGAACAATTAGAAACGAGCACACTGAGAAATGAGCACGAGTAGAAATGAACGACGTGTAGTCAGGATGGGCAACCTTCCCAATGGTACCTTTGCGTCCTCCTTGCCTCCTCGGCCTATCCTTCGCCACTCTCGCTGGCCGCGCCCCTCTCGCAAAGTGTCGGAATGGGCGTCCAAGGTCCCTGCGCGTTCTTATCGCGCATCCTTACTATACGGCTTGATTGTATGAGTCTGATCACGTATGGCTCGACGTCCTGATTTTTTCACAACGTCGAGCCCCAGAGGTCTGGACCCTTGCCCCGGGACCGGTATTTCATCCCGAGTCGTTCTTTGACGGTCCCGAGGCCCGGGAAGGCCCCCCGGAGGCCTAAAATGGCGAACACCCCCCCGTCGTTTCTTTTTTGGCTTTTTCCAGCGCGAGGCCCCAGCCGAAAAACCAGCGGACCGAGATCCCTGGCCGGCGACGACACGAGCGTGCATGGTGACGGGGGCTGCCGGCTGGGGGCCCGGTGTGTGCCCGGGGCCTGCGGCCAGGCACGGGCCAGTGGAGGCCTGGTGGTGGTTTGCCTCCTCCTCCTCTTCGTCCTCCTCCTCTCCGTCGTGCTCTTCCGCCTCCTTCTCGTCGTCGTCGTCCTCCTCCTCCTCCTCCTCCTCCTCCTCCTCCTCCTCCGCCCGTCGTTGTGAAGATACTGAGGGCGGGCCATTTTTTGTTGTCGTGTTGGTGGTGGTCTGGTGGTGGAGAGCCTCCTCCTCCTCTTCGTCCTCCTCCTCTCCGTCGTGCTGTTCTGCCTCCTCCTCGTCCTTCTCGTCGTCTTCGTCCTCCTCGGATGCAACTCCTGGGAGGTCAAGTTCTGATTTCGCCCTGGTCCGAAATCCAGCTTAATCTGGCTTAATCCTGCTTCATCCCGCTGAATCCTCCTCCTCCTCCTCCTTCTCCTCCTCTTCCT
Source organism: Prorocentrum cordatum (assembly GCA_963575745.1). Lineage (NCBI taxonomy): Eukaryota > Dinophyceae > Prorocentrales > Prorocentraceae > Prorocentrum > Prorocentrum cordatum. The sequence continues at coordinate 308,589 of CAUYUJ010000115.1, read as the reverse complement.
CCTCCTCCTTCTCCTCCGCCCGTCGTTGTGAAGATAATGAGGGCGGGCTATTTTTTGTTGCTGTTGGTCTGGCGGCCCCTTCCCAGGCCGCGGGGCCGTGAGCAAAACGGCTCGAGATGAAAAGCCGGCCCGGGGGGAAAAGTCCAGACTTCTAGTGAGCCACGCGGTGCAACAAAAATGCGACGTCGGAGGTGTGGGGTGTGGGCCTTTTGGCCACTCGCGCAAGCGACCCTTCGCTGGAGTGCCCTTCGGTGCGGCCGGACAGGGGTCCCCGTTCTCCCATTCCCTTTCCCGCGGCACCCGAAAAGCGCGCACCAAAGGTCGCTATTGCCCCAGGGTCGCTTCTGCGCCCAGCCGATTGTTCTTTTCCCCTGGTTGCTTTTCCCAGCGCTGGTGATCCCTGCCCCGGCGTCCGCACAGCAAGCGCACCATGCCCTGGAAGGGGGTGGTGCCCCCCCCGGCGGAGCCTTCCCGGCTCCACGTTCCAGAGACCCAGATCATTGGATATTTGTTTTGTTTGGTCGCGATCGGTAGCGACCGATCGACACTCCAAATCGGTCGCGACCGACTGGTTGTGACCGATACCGAAATTTGAAGCAAAGTCGGTAGCGACCGATCTCGTCGGTCGCGACTGGAAAATTCCAGTATCCAGTGATTAGGGGAGAGCCTCCTGGTCCTCTGTCTTCCTCGCCCTCGTCTCCATCTCCGTCTCCAGGTACAGCAGCCATCCGTGGGTGCAGCAGACACCCACGCGTGCAGCAGCCATCCGTTGCGTTGAACAATGACGGTTCGATGCCACGTGCTTGATGCCTTGGCAAGGCAATTCTTGCTTGCTAGGCTTTTGGGATAGGATATCAGTTGGCCTCGCAGCTGACCCACCAGTTCCTAGCGGCGCGTGCACCGCACGTTGTGCCGCTGTCGAGCCTTCACTTTCTCGACCTCACTCTGCCACGTCGCCATCTCTCTCTGATCTCTCCCCAGCCTCCCTCCCTCTCTCTTTCTGCATTCCCTCTCCTCAGACGGCGCATCTTGAACGCGACGCGCCCCCCCCTGGGGATCTCGATCCCTTCCTGGGGATTAGCTTCCCGTCCTGAGACATTCCCCAAACTCGGCGGAGAGCAGGCGGGAAGTGAGAAGGAGAAGCCTTCTCCGAAGGCGGCGGGGCTTCTCAGAAGCCCTCCGACCTTCTGAGAAGTGTTTTGCGTCTTATGGGGAAGGCTTGGACAACTTCTCAGAAGGCCGGGGGACTTCGGAGCCTTCTGAGAAGGCTTTCTCATTCTCACTTCCCCCCCTCGCTCGCCGCCAGCAAGCAGGCGTTGCCTGACAGAGTTCAATCTGTGTGTGTGTGAGAGTGTGTGTGTGTGTGTGTGTGCAGCACCCTTTTGTGGCCTCCCCTCGCCCGCGCCCTCTCCGCCTCCCCATGCGCGCCCTCTCTGCAGCCGAGCAGCGGATGACAGTGGAGACCGGTGCCAAGAAACGTGAGAAAACACACACACATACACACACATATATATATATATATATATATGAAACATTAAAACGCACAAAACAACACGAAAGGAAACGCCTTGCTTGCCTCCAGGGTGCCCTGGGTTCCTTGGGGCTCGGTGGTTTTGCGATGGAAGGCGTCACGCTCCCGCGCTATGAATCAACCAGACATCCTGGGATCTCAGGCTCAAGGTCGGGCGGGCGGTAATGGGGGGCGACCCACATGGGGGGTGAAGAGAAGGGCCCTGAAGGGGCCCTCTGGGGCCCCTTTTGGAGCCAGCAGGTGCCCAAAATCGACTTCCAAGGCCCTTTCAGGACCCTGCTCTTCCCCCCCCCGTCTGGGTCACCTCCCCAGTACCGCCCGCCCGACAAGGAGGCAGCGCCCGGCGGTGCTCGGGCGCTCCCTGGGTCCACGGTTCCCGGGTGCGGCGTCGCTTCTTGGAGGGCCGTTCTCGGCGTTGCTCGGGCTCCTTGGTCTTCGTTTTCAGCCGGGCCTGTTCATAGTCTGCGGGCGATGTTTCGACCATCTTCGGTTTGTTTTTGAGAATGATTGCTGCGAGCGCCGACTCCTTTCACTTACCTCTCTCCTCCTCCTCCTCCTCCTCCTCCTCTTCTTCTTTTTCACCCAGAGTCACGCTCAGATATTATTCTATGTTATGGTGAGACATAGTATGGTATGGCATGTTATGCTACGGTATTGTATGCTATGTTATGGTAAGGTATGCTATGGTATGCTATGATCGGGTCTGCTATGCTATGGTATGCTATGATATGACATGGTATGTTATGTAATGCCATGGTATGTCATGTCATGCTGTTCTATGATGGTAATGGTGATGGTGATGATGATACTGATGATGCTGATGAGGTTGATGTTGATGCTGATGGTGATGACGATGATGACGGAGCGAAGTCTGAGAATGTCTAGAGAGAGAGGCGCGGGTTTAAGCACCCCCAAGGGGGAGCCGCAGGGGGGGTATCTCACTCCTCCGTTCGCGCCAAAATGGCGGGGATGTCTCGAGCGGTTTGCCTGTTTGCCAGCGCAACATCCTCCGCTTTCGGAGCAGATAATGAGGATGTCTCGAGCGAGGCGCCCACAGGGGGGAGCCGTCAGAGGGGTACCTCAGTCCTCCATTCGCGTCAAAATGGCGGGGATGTCTCGAGCGGTTTGCCTGTTTGCCAGCGCAACATCCTCCGCTTTCGGAGCAGATGTTGAGGATGTCTCGAGCGAGGCGCTCACAGGGGGGAGCCGTCAGAGGGGTATCTCACTCCTCCGTTCGCGTCAAAATGGCGGGAATGTCTCGAGCGGTTTGCCGGTTTGCTAGCGCAACATCCTCCGCTTTCGGAGCAGACGCTGGTTTTCACACCCCAGGGGGGCCAGCTCTTGAGGATGGCTCGAGTGGTCTGCTTGTTTCTTGGTGGCCAGATTGGTCTGCGTTCAGATATTTTAAAAGGATACCTCGAGTGATTTTCAACACCCCAAGGGTCCCAGTGGGCGAGGATGGCTCAGAATCATTTGTGCTCAGACTCACTCGTGCTCAGACTCGCTCATATTCCGATTCGTACTATCATGCTCATACTCAGACTCACTCACACTCAGGTTAACGCACGCATATATTCATATGCTCACACTTAGACCCACCCACCCTCAAGCCCACTCGTAGCCAGACTCACTCGTTTTCAGACCCACTCAGACTCAGACTCCGACTCATCACACACTTATTCAGACTCACTCAAATTATAAACGCTTCGCGTATCCCCACCAGCGTCCGCAGCCCGGCTCAAGCCCTTGCTCAAGCCGTCTGGTGGGCCTGCTCCCCTCGGGGCAACCTCCCACCGCTCAAGGGGGCGCCAGGACGCCGTTTACCCTCCAGCCCAGGGCCGCTTTCCCCCCAGTAGGCGACGCAGGCGATGGCTGATCCGCACCAGGGTATACTTGGAGATGATGATCCAGCAGTGCGCGGCACGGGAGACTGTGTACTGGTTCCAATGGAGACATCTCCCCCGCAGAGTGTGCAACCTGCGCCGATACGCGAGGACGAGCCAGCACTGAGCACAGATCCAAGACCACCCCCGAGGCGCGAGGGGGAAGAGAACTTACAGTTGCTGGTGGAGGGACATGTCCCTGAGAGGAACCCTGAGCGCATTCCATTCCCCCCTCCACCTCCCGCCTCTCCTCGCAGTGGAGCGGACGAGCCACAGTGGGCGCAAGCAGAGGACACACCTCGGCCCACAACGGTCGGAAATAGGGATGGGGAGCAGGCTCGGGAGGCAGCTCTGGGAGCTTGCCCAGTAGACAGAGCCTCCCCCCCAGCCAGGGTGGACACTGACCCTCCACAGGACGGCGCGGACCGAGGCGTCAATGCTCCCCCTCTCTCATCCAACAGTAACCGTGGCTATCGGCCGCACCTCCTCCTCTTCTCATCCCCCCGAGTGGCAGGATTCAAGTGCCGCGCCACCTGGAGTGCGGCAGGTCGACCAGAGTTCGGGCGACGGAGTGTCCAGCACTGGGGGAGTACCGTCAAGAACGGAGACGGCCCTCCCACAGCCCCAGGACAGAGATGCGGCGAGTAGAGAACCAGCGCTCCCCGACGGTGACCCCCCATCTCCGTGCATTTCATCAGATCCAGCGGCTATCGGCCGCGCCTCCCTTCCTCCTCCTCCAACTTCACCAGTTAACGTGGCTATCGGCCACACTTCCCCCCACTCTCATCCTCCCGTGGCGTGCGACTTATCAGATCCAGCGGCTATCGGCTGCACCTCCCCTCCCGCTCCCCCCCGCAAGACGATGAATGGCCTGGCCACGGCACATAGACCCCCTTGTGATGCCGAGGCGCACGCGCCCGTGCTCCCCGAGGTAGCAACGGTGGGCGATGCCACTTATATTGGAGCTACGCGGAGGGGAGGGACACTGCCCTCCCCCACAGCCTTCACAGCTTGGCTCCCCCGAGACGAAGCGGCTGTGGAGCGAGCTGCGGCCATCCCAGTGCCTGACTCGGGGGACGACCTCGAGATAACCCCCACCGTGCCCTTTAACCCGACGGGAGGCAGCGCAGACGGGGGGGGGCGGCACGAAGCTGAACGCGGCCATGGTGACAGGGCAGGGGCAGACTCGGGAAGAGAGTCGAACCCAGGAGAAGACGAGCAAGACGACAGGCTCCCGTTCGAGGAGGCACACGACTGGGGTGCCGACGATGAAAGCACCTCGGACTCGGACGCTTGGGGTCGGCACAGCCCAACCTCCCCCCCGCCGCGCATCTGGTCATCCCGAGGTGCAAGGGCAAGGGCGCGCAGCCCCGCAGGAGGAGAGGACTATCGCGAACAAGGGAGACAAGGCCCCCAGTCTGGGCCCCCCCCGTCTCCGGGAGGGGAGGTGTCTCGTAATGTCGACGCTCCCTGCCAGGCCCCCGCAGTGATGGACCCTAGGAATACCATGGGGGGAGGCCCCCTCTCAGCCCTTCTCTTGCGACGCTAGCCTAGGGGTGGGCCATGGGGGATGCGCAGGGTCTCCCCCCGCAGTCAAGTAATGAAAGAAGGATTGGTCGGGCTGATAAGGCGGTGCTGGCTCGGGCCCCCCCGGGAAATGCCGGCCCCCCAGCGGCAGGTGGAGAAAACCGGCCCGACAGGGGCCAAACGGAACGGAGGGGCGCAGGGAACATCCGCAGCGTCGCGACAGCCATGGCTCACCTAGACCTTACGTGGCTGGTGTGGTCCATCACGGGCTCCGATCACGAGGCTAGGCTGGGTGGAATCGGGCCAGACCCTGTTCAGGTGCTTGCGTTGCGCTATGCCAGTCTCGCACAAGACCCGGACATCCGGGGCGACATGCAAGATGTTCATATGCCTACGCAGGAGGAAACCCTAGCGGCGGAAGCAGAATATGACAATCTATACCACGCTGCCCTCTACGTGGACATAGGGATGTGCGAACCTACGGACCAGATCTTCCTCCCAACCCTCCTAGGCATGTCCAGGTGGCGGCGCGACCCTGCGCCCGACGCGGCGGACAATGGACCTACTGACACGAACTTGGAGCGAAAAAGGCCAGGATCTGCGAGCATTTAGTCCACGAGCACTGCCACAACTCCGTGCACTTTCCGGACCACAGCGAAGTCCGACGTTGGGCCATCAGCAGAGGGCGCTGGGTCGAGGCCGGTACAGATGTCCTCTCAACACCGCGACAAGGCCTAGGCCGCGACGGGTGGGTTATACCAGCTATTCACAGCGCTGAACCACAACCCCCTGGCATAGTGGGGCCCAGAGAATTTGAAGGCGACAGCCCGACAGGACCGTGGCCCGCCAACAGCACCTCCCAAATGATCATGAGTGGATGTGGAAACTGCGGATGCTGGTGCATGAGGCAGGACGCGAGCAGCTGCATCGTGTGTCACAGACTAGGATCAGCGTGGACCACTGACACGGACAGCTCCCCCACCGCTGAGCTGGAAGCCCCCGGCCACCCCCTGGACCTGCTGGGCACGAGGCTCACGTTCCAGCTGGCCAGGGTGGGGGCCCGCTGCGCCCCCATCGCCAGCCACATCGACAACGAGCGTCACCCGTCAGAGACCGCCAATTTCTCTCCGTCTTGGCTGATATCCGAGCCCCATCGCAGCGTGGTGCCACATGGCGGAGGCGGAAATGGAGAACCTCGGGAGGCTTGGCCTGCCAGAAGGGCGAATGCCCGGCACGCCAGGGCCATGGGGCGAGCCGGCGCTCTGGGCAGCGGTGGCTCTTTGGCCAGGCTCTGCTGTGCACCGACGGGATGGGCCATAGAGGCGACGACGCACTCACAGCACACCATGCGACAACGTACGCCCCCTCGGCGGCCGGCTTCGCGACTGGGCTCCGAGGTGCCTCTTGAGCGCCCCCGCCGCCAACATGCCGGTACAACCCCCTGCAGCGAGAGGCCCGACTCAGGGCACACGGGGCCCAAGGGCCAGGTACCAGCACTGCTTCGAAGGCCTCCAGGTCGGAGACGCGGAATCGACTCCGAAGAGAAATCGGAGGTGCGTTCGTCGACCAGGCCCTCGCCATCGCTCCGGCAGACAGGACGTGGGCGACGGACATAAGCCCCGAAGCGATTGAAGCAACGGAAGTGGCGTGCAGAGCCGTAGTGGCGGCCGCCATAGGCAGCGGGAGATTAATAGCATACAGCCTGGTCCCGGGACCCCCGCGCGGGGAGGTTCTGCGAATGGCGATAGCCCTGCGGGCGAGAGCGAGAGGAATCGGGGCCCCGGTAGCCCGAGATGAACGCCAACAGGGCAACGTAAGAAGGGGTGGCGACGCACGCGCCACGAGCACCCCAGCGCCAAGTCCGACAGCGTTCCCACCCCGCAGAAGTGAAGGAACCGCCAGGAGAGTGCTGGAAGAAATCCAGGACATCCGCACCCAGGTTGCGAGCGACAACATTCCACCAAACATGGCATGGAGTCGACTGGTGGTACTCTTCATATGGGGGACAGCGACAGAAGAAGGAAGGGCCACACTCGAGTATGCGTTTGAAGCCACGGGGATCCCCAGCTCCCTGGCGAGGCGGGCTGGCGAAAGATGGCAGCAGGTGGGAGTCGCTACCCTGGGGGGGGGCACGCCGCAGGCTCGGACTAGCGGCAGCCAGCCTGACGACAGAAATCGGAAGGACAGTCGCATCCCCCCTTCTGGGTGGTTACATCGATCCCCCGCTGCAGGAAAGCATGATGCGGTGGCTTGACCCCCGCGGGCAACTCCAGGAGGCGGTGCTGGCAGCAGACAGACAAGCGGTCGAAAGCGGCGCGCGATTGCGTAACGCTCGGACCCAGGACCGAAGCAGCGGGTACGGGGACGGCGCAGCAGGTAGACAGCGGCCCACCTCCCCCGCACTAGGAAGGGCACAAAGCACCACCACCCCGTGGCATGAGAGCACCAGACAGCAGCCTGGGGGACACACCAGCGACAGCGGCAGGGGTGCCGCACAGGTATTCAGTAGGGGAGGAACCCTGGACGCCTTGATACGGACGCTCGACGCCACGCAGAGAGACGACGAAGCGGCGGGCAGAACCAGGCAACATAATGTGGACCGCACCTCCCTCAACGGGTCAGAGGCCCAGACATTGGCAGAAGGATTGCTCAGAGAAACCAGCACTCGACTGGGCCCGGCGAGCTGGATATCGAGAGCCATGTGGCTCTGCTTCTCGCCCCACTACGGCCCCCTATTGAGACCGGTGCTCCAGGTACGAGGCGTAGACAACCTGCCCTTCGAAGTCCTCGCCAGATGGCTGCAAGTCGCTGACGTGCATGCCCCAAATGACATTAGGCGCCTATTGGAAGAAAGGGGGGGACAGCCCCCCACTGCCTACCCCCCCTTCGGGAACCATCTGATATGTCTCCTTCTCAAAACTACTTCGCTTCAGGCGTGCTTAACAGAAGAAGAAGCACGCGCTACAACACGGATCCTCACGGGGAGTTTTTATTCGGCCATTGCCTGTGCGGCTGATCCACCGTGCGACGCAGAGGGTGCCCTCCAGGCAGGCCAGCCAGATCGCATCCCGGCATGGGGCACCGGGGAAGGTGAACAGACATGCACCATCTGCGCTGGGGGGCTCCGAGGGGTGGTGGAAGTTCTTGGCCTGTGCGGGCATAGGTTCCATAAAGAATGCTTGGAACAATGGAGACTGAGTCAGCCAGGGGTCTTCAGAGGAGGAGACAATGCCATGCCAGCCCGCTGCCCCTATTGCAGAGCAAATGGCAGAGGCAGCATAGCCGCGCTGCTCCCAGGACACCCTCCCCCCAGAGAGACGCAGGCAACGCTGCAGCTGAGGGGCGGGGTCCTAACCCCAATCAGCCCTCACATCACATATGGGGAGCTAGCAGCTGCGACAAATGCAAGAGCAACGGATCTGGACTACCTGAGAGAGGACTTATTGACGATACGGAGGCCCGACGCATACGTCACGGTCAGGGACGTGCAGAGAATGCAGGAACACGTTGAAGACAGCAGGAGGCCCGCAGCGCAACCTGACGACATGGACGTGGATGATGATATGGATTACGACCCAGACAGCACGAAAGGATGAACGCAACCCCAAGCATTACACAGGGCAGATGGGCTGCCATCCTTGCCAGGCATCCCCCAGGATATTCCAGTGGAAGAGGGCCGGGGACCTTCCCAGCGCCCCTCCTGATGGCAGCACTCAGGGAGCTAAGAGCTGAACTAGTTATTGCAAGAACCCCGTTGGTTGGAGACAGACATGCGGACGATGCGGGCACCACCATAGCATTGTTCAGCCCGAGCGCCTACGAGCAGATCAAAGAACTCGCCTGCAGTAGGGGCGTCCAGGACGAGGGGCAAGGCGCGCCAACCATCGTCGTGGCGGACGCCAGCGCGTCCCAGCTGCAGGCCACACTGGCTGCGGCAGCTTCAGGAATGAGCTCCTGCAAGGTCGTGGCACTGATGGGACATGGAGTCCCTACCCCGGGGGGCCCGGACCCAACCGAGCTCATCGCCATCGCCAGTGCGCAATGGGGATACAGAGCCACCAACATGATCACACACCTGCTCCCCGTAGGAAACCCGATCATAGCTGGGCGCAGCAGCCCCCCCCTGTTGCAGCTGGTGGCGGCGCAGTTTGACATCGCTAGCCACCCCCAATGAACAGCATGCCCGCCCTCAGTGGTGGTGCATTGGGGTGGTGAGGACCTGGGCACCAGCGATGCGCTACACATACTGACGCCTGAGCAGAAAAACGACGCTGCGGTGGCCCAGATTCTAAGATGGAGGCGAATCACTGATGACCTGGGACGAGCGGCCGTATACGTTGAGTGGGCTACCGCTAAAATCTCCCTGCCTAGGGTAGAGACCCTCCTGAGGGAGGGGCTGGAGCCGCTATATAACCACGTGATTCGGCGCACTCACAATGGAGCGGCACGGGGCTTGGCACAGAGCGACCCCCACATGGAGGCCCTGCAGGTAGCGACGCAGACTGCCTTAGCCGGGGGCACCAGCGGAAGCGCCTGGAGATCCAGGGAAGCATCGGACTCCGTGCGCATCCCTGTGTCCAGAGCTGCCACCTGCATTGCGCTGGCAACCGCGGCTGAGGCAGCAGCAGCCCTAGGGTACAGAGCGGGCCTCAAGGGGGGTGGGGTCCTCCTACTAAAGACTCCTGAAAGAATAGCGACCCCCATGCTGAGATATCTCAGGGAGACGCTCCCCTTAGTCTTTGGATCAGCAAGCGGCTCTCCCGCGCGCTGCCCTCGAAGGATCCTCCTGGAAGGAGAATGGGACGGGGGCCCCTCATTCATCAGACTTTCGGACCCTGAGGAAGGCCATCGCCTCAGATGGAACCTCGCCGACCTGGGGCAGACCAGCAGGCAAGATATCACAAGGGCCGTGGAGGCTACAGTCGGGGCAGGGGCGGTCGAGCAAGTCACGGCAGTCTTCGCTTGGTTTCCGGGCACGGGGGACTATCAACACATGACGCAGGTCAGAGTCCGACTTGGGGCGGCGACCAAGATATATGCGGCCTTTTGCGGAACAAGCTGCATCGCAGTAGGTTCGCAGGTGGTTAGGATACTTCCAGCCCCCCCCCACCGGAGAGCAAAGCAGGGGGGACGCAGGATCACCTAGGGCACAAGCGGAGCACATCGCGGCCGTAGCAGAGCAAACAGTGCGACAGGCCCCAAGGAGAGCGGTGCAACCGCAGATGCTGGAGGTCACGGCGTTCGGTCGGCAAGGAAGGCCGATTGGCCCCCCCAGAACGCGGCCAATGCGCCCCGACCCTTGGATTCCAAGCCACACCAGGTTACGGATGTTCTCGGCAGCGATCGGCTCTGCCAGAGCCAGCTTGCGCACCAGAGCATGGCCACTCCCTGGGGGAACGACCAGAGGACAAGGAGACAGCATGGTAAGAATCCCCCCCCCGGACATCCCAGAGGATTGGCTCCACGAGGTGGAATGCGCCTGTGAAGGGCAACTCCCCACAAGGCGAGTGACGGTGGAAGGCAGGGGCGGTCTGCGGGACTATAGCACCATACTGCACCCAGGGGAACACTTCTCAGCGGCGGAGGCGGCGGGCGGAGCTGTGTCGGTCACTGCTAGCGGAGAAGACGGACACCTCTGCACCTCCACCCCCATGTGGATCACCATCGCCCTGCCAGCGGACGCCGACTTGAGAGCGGCCAGCCGTGGGGCGGGCCGACCGCTGATCAGAGTAGCCATGCAGCTGCTGCGCGGGGCCGTGCGCCTAGCGAAGCTGGGCGCTGCGTCGACGCCCAGACCAACGCCTCAAGACCTGGGGATCAGCACTAGCCAGCCTCGAGAATCGATAATACCCCCAAGAAGGCATGCGGCAGTCGACTCTCTACCAGGCCCAGCCCGACCAAGAACATACCCCCCCTGGCTGAAGTGCTCGCGCACAAGATGCGTATAAGCGCCCGGGCAGACGGCGCACTGGTCAGAGCAGACAGCGACGCAGTCGCGTGCGCACAAGGCATGCTCGGTAAGTTCCAGGCGTGTATCGATGAGCAGAGCACGCGCGACCTGGCAAGAAGTATTCAAACCAGGCTGGTACTCGAACAGCGGCGACAGGGCGAAGGCAGACCCATCAGAAGATACAATTGGGACCTATGCGCTGCCATCTGGATACTTCAACTAACGGACCCTGCTACGCTGGAAAGAGATCACCTAAACCAACTCATCAGGGAATTAGGCATAAAGGAAGAGGTCCCCAGACAATTCCCGTTCGCGCAGCGGCTATCACCTGAGCCAGACCTCACATATACTGCCCACCACCCCTGGCTTGAGGTCCCCGGGGGCCGGGGAGCAGGCGTTGACAGCGACGCTGCATGCAGGTTGGTGCGAGGCACGCTAGAAGGCATCCAGGCCTTAGATGAGAGACTCAGAAGGGCAGCCAGCGAATACAGGTTGCGGCGCGACCCAGGGAGGGCCCCCAGGCCCCGAAGGACTCATAGGGACAGCAGCGCGAACCTCGCGGGTGAGCCGGGGGTGCAGAGTGCGCGGGCCAGGCAGGGCCACGCACAGGGAGTACACCGCACAGAACGGAGCGAGCCACAAGCGTCGCGTCGAAGCGTGCCACGGGGACCGCAAAACCCACCCGGCGACCCCCCGGGCCGACAGTTAAGCCCAGGGAAAGCCGCGCAAGCAGGGTCACCGCAAGCAGAGCGCCACAGCAGTCAGGACTCCCAAACGGCATCAGGCAGTCCGAGACGACGGCAAGGTGACAACAGAGAAGGCAATGCTACATCCTCTGCGTCCCCAGGAGGTTCCTCCGTTAACGCCTCCCTAAGTGGGGGCGCTGCAGACGAGCTTATGCAGGAGGCGGATGGAGGGCGCCGCGAGACCGAGCAGACGAGAGGGCAGAGCCAGCGAACGCAGGCCCCCCCGCGCTCAGACCCGCCCTCGGAAGCAAGACCCCCACAGGAGCGGCAAGCGTAAGCTAGCTCAGGGGAGCCGCTTCCGCAGAGACAGGCCCCCCAGCCAGAACGCGCGAGAGGCTCGCGCACGGTGGCTTCACCTCCTAACCTGCAAGCAGAGAGTAGCGACCGGGCAGACGTAAGGATGGGGGGCAATCCCGACGGTCGCCAGCCAGCAGGCGAGACACGGGCCGAGAGGACGCCGGTGGTACAGACGGGTGCGGCGAGGCCACCCCCAGACAGTGTCGCGCGCTCCCCGCCCGGAGACCCGCTGGGAAGAGGAGACGCCCCCCGGCCGAGCACTCACTTGCCCTCCTGCATGAGACGCCACTGGGAACGGCTCCTCGACACCACCGAAGAGACGCTCCGCACCCTAGGCCCACCAGCGCAGTGGAGTGGGCTGGGGTGCAATGACGAGGCGAAGTGGAGAACCGTTCTAAGCGCCATCTGCTGGGGCACGTGTACGGTGCAACTCGAAAAGCAAATGCGACAAGTATTCACAAGAGCACGCGTCGCGCACAGGCTCTTCGCCCCATTCAAGGCCTATTGGGCACGGCACCCCCGAACCGGCACGGGGAGCCTTAATGGAAGGAAGGAGCACTACATCAAAGAATGCTGCCCTTTCGGCAGATGACGCGTGCGCGCGCCTGCAGGAAGCTGTGGGCGGGAACTTCGACGCAGGAGGACCCGCAGCCCCCTTTTCCACTTTAACCACGGAGGTAATAGAAGGAATACTGTGGCCTCTGGGAATAGCCCGGGCTCCGGCCCCACCAGACTGAGATCGGTCGATCCCACCTGGCCCAATCTCAGGGGGGGGCCTACCCTGGGGAGTTCCCCGGAGCCACCGCAGGCGTCTGGGACATAATCCTTTCCGATCCCACAGCAGAGAGGGGCATGCGCTCCGGGGCAGCAGCGACCGCAAGCAAGAAGTGCCCTAGGGACCGAACCGCAGCAGCAACCCGCAGAGCAGAGTGAGAACCCAGACAGCAGCGGGACCAGGAGGGACGCTGAGAGGGCGCACAGCAGGAGCCGTAGCAGACGGAATCGGCAAACAGGCCAGCAAGAACCTAGGCCGAGGCACAGAACAGGGACGAGGGCCTCGAGGGCCGCGAGAGGCAACCTCCCAACCCTGATGACGATGTGGATGACCCGTCCAAAGCGCCTGCGCAGACGCGAGCGGTAAGAGGACGCACGCGCACATTCGCCGACCAACAAGGGACAAGGGAGAGAACCAGGAGGGTGAGACCTAGAACCAGCCCCCACGCCCCCAACGGACCCACTGCAGCTCCGCGACCTATCGACGTCCTGCAACAGGTCTGGTCACAGCACAGGGACAGCGAAACCGGGCTTGCCCCGATGGCCCCACCCAATCAGGTGCTGGCCTCCTACCAGGTAGCAGGACTAGACAACGACACCATTCGGGAGACCGTGCAGTCGTTGCACGAACAAGGCACGGTCCGCCTAGAGCCCAACCAGGCGGCCAATGACATCGCGGGCAGACTGCAGGTCCAGGAACCGACTGAACGGGATTTCACGCAGCAGGAACAAGGAACAGAAGGGGTCGGACCCGCGGCCCAGTCCACCTCGGACGGGGGGGGGGCCGTTACATCTGGTATCGCTGTTCGACGGGTGGGGTATCGCCAGGCTCGCGATAGGAGACTTCACCCACAAGCTAGACGCAGTCAGCAGGCTCCGAACTTCCGTGTTCGTTGAGCACAACAGGACGGCGGCTCAGGCGGTTGCGCGCAGATGGGCCAGTGCGCCAGACCCGCAGGACGGAGGCCCACAGCACAGGCAGATAGCAGAGGACGTCTGGGACCTGTTCAGACGGAAGGACCCCCAGGACAACATATCCCCATGGGAAATACATTTAGACTCGCTGGAACAAGGCAGCACCCTCCTAATAGTGGCAGGACCGCCATGTAACAACCTGTCGGCCGCAGGCAGGTGCGCCGTTAGGGACGGACTGGCAGGCGCACAGTCTCACCACTTCTTCGCCATCCCTACAGCGTGGTACCTCGCTAACAAAAGGAGACCAGACGTCAACATACTCGTGGTGGTAGAAATTGTGGCCTCCATGCCTCTGACACATCGAGATGCCATGAGAGCCGCCATGGGCGACCTCAGCCCGGAATGGGCTGTCAAGATGAACGCAGGAGACCATGTGGCCAGCCCAAGGGAGAGACTGTGGATGGCGAACTTCCCCCCTCCCTCTAAAGCAATAACGCACCACCGGCTCCTCAGCCCTTGGGAACCCAGATGGGCTTACAGGCCCGACGGAAGAATACCCGCATGGACACCGTCCAGAGTGGCCCAAGACGACCCAGACGCCATACCGCCCAGTTGCTACCAGACTCATCTCCTCTGCCTCCTGTACAACGAGGACAGCACCCACAGATGGTTCCTACGAGATCCGACGGAGCTGAGACTAGGAGCCGCGCAGATACTTGCAGATTGCGGGGCAGAACAACGGTTCAAAGGATGCACGGAAGGCCTCGGACTGGTGATGTCGGGGAAGGAAAGGGAGAGCCCTGCTGCAGAGGAAAAAGTCAAGGCCTGGGGTAGATGGCCGGTCAAGGAAGGAAGGGCCCATGGGCTCAGACCCCCTAACGCAGAGGAGAGAGCCCGGGCCACCGGCCTAGCGGGTTACTACCGTGGGCTCGGAATAAATGGCAGGGCGCTATACGACGCTGTCGGCGTACACTTCGACCCGAGGTGCCTCCAGCGCAGGGTGGTAACTGCGATGCAAGCATGGAGGGCGGGGGAGCACGGTGCCATGGCCCGGGCCCCAGCTCCTACGGGCGAGCAATAGCAAGAGCATGGGTGGCAGCCCGTACCTACGCAGGGAGACAACGCCCGTGGGCCCAGCTTCAGAACCACCCATTCCCAGACGACATCGCAGAGCAAATGAGACGTGAGGAAGCCCTTCTCCCAGAGATGCAGCGCCCCTAGACTCTACCAGGGACCCCAACACGCTCCACAGAGCGTTGGGGTCCCCTCCCCGGCACCTGCGAGTTGCGGGAATGCGCACGCGCGCCTGGGAGCAGGCTCGTCGCGCACTCAACGAGACACTGGAAGAAAGATGCCACCGCAGCATTCGGGCTCCAAGGAGCCTGTGGGCGGTGCTGCGCCATACACCCTCGACGCACCCCACATGGGATGACTTGTGTGGCACCCTGTCCCTTAACGACGCGATGCGCGCCGTGAACACCACCCCCCATACTTCCCTCCCCAGGTTCTCTAGCTGGAATGTTAGGTACCTCAGAAGCTGCACCGCCAACAAGAACCAGGTCAAGCACGCCCTTCTAACGCAGGTCACTTTGAACCATAGAATCGCCCTCATTCAGGAGACACATTGGTCCGAGCATGAGGCCGAGGTGTGGAAGACCATGTTCCCGGCGCGGACGGTTGTTGCCTCCCCGGGATTCCTGGGGCCTACAGGAGGACTGGCTGGTGGGGTTGGGATTTTCCTCCCGCACGGAACTCCCCTCCCGGGCCAGCAAGACATGGTGCCGGGTTGTGCAGTAGCAGCGATAGTGCAGCAGGGCGAAAGGAGAATTCGCCTTGTGTCCATCTACCCCCCCCCCCCCACACACACACCAGGAAGGAAGAGACCCTGGCGGAGATCGCATCGGCTGCGGAACGATGGGGGCCACTCGACACCTACTGGGGAGGGGGCGTCAACCTGCAGCTTCAACACCCGAGGGACGGAGAGGTAGAGGCTGCGGCCCTCCTGAGGGACATCCTAACCAGCTCCGGCTCCATCGCCATCCACATGCACGGCCCAACCAGGATTGACAAGGAAAGTGAATCCCAAATTGACATCTGTGCTTGCCCTATCAACCACATCCACGCCTGCGACCCCTGGAAGCTGTGGCGGCTCACTCTATCAGATCATGCCTTCATTTCGCTGGACCCCCAGGGCGCAGGGAGAGCGAGAAGGGACGACACCATGAGGGCTGCAGATTTGAGGAAACTCCCAATTGCCGCGCACGTGGAGCTCCGCAGGATCTACGCAGACCTGGAGATCCTCTTCGGCGTGCCAACCGTCAACCTCTGTGGCCTAATCCAGCCCGCAGACTGGATCAGGCCAGCCCGCCCAGGAGGGTTCCCCGACCATCACCCGGACAACGACGATGGCGACGCCTCTCGCTTGCCCAGTGACCCCGCTCCAGCACCGGGAAGTCCGCACTTTCCTCCCCCCAGTCCTTCCCACCCTCATGAGATTCGGGAGGCACGCCCTCGCCTCTGCCCTACAGGACTGGTGGAAAAAGTGGAAGTCGCACAGAGCGCGAGCCTCAACGGGGATGCTGCTTGCGGCAGCCAGCCAGAGACAACAAGTCACACGCCCAGTGGGGGCCCTGGCAGCGTGGCTGCACGAGTTTGGATGGGACGGACACGACCTAACCCCAGATCAGGCAGGTCTCTGGCTCAAGACTTGGGACGCGGAGGTCACGCAGCGAAGGGCGATGCACCTATCCCCCGTCCGACGAGGCCCAGGAGCATAACGCTCCCCCCTCGCGGCCCACTACAGAACTGGGCGGGAAATATATTAAAATACCCACGCCATTCTAGGGGTAAGGGACCACGACGGTAACTGGCACGACAGGCCCAACCAGGTTGGTAAGGTACTTTGGGACAGCCGCAGCTCGATTTGGCATTCCGCCCCCCCTCTTCCCAGTTCGGCTGGCCGGCTCCTTGATCAGTACTTCTTGGGACACCCTGGCACTGACATATCTAGTCGGCCTGCCCCCTGTTGGGCACAGCTGGCTGCCACCGTCCTCACCCCCAGCGGGGGCGCGCCAGGGGTCGACGGAATCCCGTGCGAAGCCTTTCGCCCAGGCGCAAGGTTCGTCGCCTGCCTCCTCGCCCAGGCATGGTATGCAGCGGACCTCAACCCTAACCTCATCGACGAAGTACTGGGGCCCTCAGTCGACCTCCTTGTCTTGATTGGGAAGAAACCAGGCGCTGAAGGGCCCAACGACATGAGGCCGCTCCAACTCCCCACCTGCATACGGCGTCTCTACGGATCATCCCTGGCCGACCTTATTGGCCCAGTCGTCGAACCACTCCTAAGTCCCAATCGAGCGGCCAAGAGAGGGGGACAGTGTGGTCCCAACACCACCAAGGTTACTCAACACTGGAGCGCTACCCCCAAACCACCAAGCGCACCGGGTCCTGGTTGGGCCGCCCTACTCGGTCAGCATCACGCGGTGGTAGAGGACTACATCGAGCGCGCCGCCTCAGGTCTGGGCGAGGCCCCCTGCACTGCCGTCATCTTCTGCGATCAGAACGAAGCGTTCGAAAGGATTTCGCTCCAATGGGTTGACGCCCTTCTACAGAGGTGGGCACTCCCCTCGTGGCTACTCAACGCCCTAAAAGCATTGGTTATCGAGCGGAAGGTAAAGACGTGCAAGGGCAAGTGCAAAGGGCCAGGGCGCCGCCTACTCAGATCCGTCGGCATGGGGGGCACTGCCTCCCCCCTCCTGTGGAGCTTGGGATACGACCCTCTCATAGGCGCCATTGCATCCATCACAAGAGAAGACGACCCCACGTACGTAGACGACCTCGCCGCGCTTGTAAGCACAACAAGACAGGCTCTACGCGCAGCAATCGCACTCCCCCGGGCCGCCAAGGCCGCTGGGCTCCTGGTCGAAGCGCACAGATGCAGGGGGACGCGCACCGATGACTCCCCCGACATCCGCGCGGGGCTGGAGGAGGTCCCCGTACACTTTGAGCAGGATGCAGACAGCGTGCTCATCTCGGGACTCCCTGCGCTCTTGACCCAGGCTCTGATTAACAGCTACATGGGGGAACGTGGTCCCATCCGGTGCACATGCTACCAACGCGCCTGCAGCTGCGCGTCCAAGACAGCGCTCGTACCAGCGGGAGACCAAGGATGTTGGCGCACACTGATGGAGCACACCCCATTTGGAGGATCGGCGGTGAGGGAGCAATGGCCGTACCTGGGGGCAGTAGTAGTATCCAGAACAGAAGAAGGCGACGAACCTCCGCTGAACGGAGGACTCACAGGAGAGCAAGAGGAGGTCTTGCGCAAGGGCACGTGGAACCGCCCCCTCCCCAGGATATGAGGGAGAGATCCCTTGCGCTGCACCTGGCCAAGGTGTCCCCTTCCAGGACGGCCGCTGCGTGGAACGCGTACCTGGTCTCTCTGACCCCCTACGCGGCACGCTACGCCCCCCCGGACGTGACACAGGAGCGTGAACTGTGCGCCCAGTTGAGAACTGCCCTCGGGCTGGCCGGGGCCTCCTGGGTCCCCGACATAGTCCTGACCGGACTTGGCATGCGCTTCCAAGTGCAGGGCGCGCCCAGGTGCCCTGCAGCAAGAGCCCGCGCTGTTGCCGCAGGAGCGTTCGCACTCGGGGACTTCTGGGGGCCCTGCGCACTCAAGAAGCGGGCCAGCACCAGATGGAACAAGCTGCTGAACTGGAGTGGCCGAGCAGCCCAGGCCCCAGAGGCACATCCCCCGCGGCCCAAAATGATCACAGGGCGCAAGGCCGCCCAGGCCCTGCTCGCCTTGAGGCAACGACTCCACCTACTAGAGGGCAGGCAATACGGCATAATCACCTATGTGGCGGCCTGGGCGCAGATGAACAGTCATCACTTCACCGCCTGGCTTCAAAAAACCAGCCAAGGGAGAAGGTGGCAGCCCTCGGTGGGTGAGGAGTGGCAGCTGCTACGGTACTGCGTCACCTTCACCTGTGCGTACCACGTGCTAAGGGTGCTCAGTAACGGCCTGCCAGGCCCGGCAAGGCGCAGGGGGAATGACGAAAGAGTGCCCCACAGATGTCCCTGCGGGGCGCCGGCCAGCAGAGTGTGGATCACAGCCGGCCCGAATGACGAGGGGGCTGCCTGGTGTAGTAGATGCATCGGCAACGGACCCCGCGCCCTCGCCCTCTGGCAAACGCTCCCCCCTGATACTCCCCCCCCCCCCCCTCTCTGAGAGCACAAGCTTGCGCCTGCGCTAGCTCGGGGGGGCTCTTGAGGCCGCCGATCAGGGGAGGGCCGCACGGACGTTGTCCACTCTGTGGGCTGGGAGAAGCCACGACCGAACACGGCTGGCACTGGTGCCCGGCGGCCGCCCTCGTCTGGGACACCATCCGTGGGCCCGGCGATCCGCCAACCTTCGCCCAAGCTATCACAGGCGAGGGCGTGCACCAACCGCTGCTTGCCAAAGTGTTACACCAGATCTCCTTCCGCTACTGCGTCAACCTTACTGCCACCCCCCTGGAAGCTAGCAAGCGACGCGGCCACTCTCATCCTGCGCGGGCTGGGCACCCCAGACATGGACCCCCACGAAGGGAGCGATGAGGACGAGTAGGCTGAGAGCGACCCCTCCAGGGTTGGCAGACATGACGAAGCGGCCGTGCGGACCGTGCGGCGTGACCGTTGCCACACGTGCAACCCGAAGTCCCCCGCCGGCCGGGGCAATTTGCGGGGCTGCCGGTCCCCATGCACAAAGGCGCGCAGACAGTGCTGGAGGCGAAATCCGGAGGCTCCCGGTTGTCAGCAGACACTGCAACCCAGATGACAGACTGGTGGTGTCGCAGTCCACACATAGCCGCGCTGCGTGGATGCCTCCCGGCAGAGGGTGGTTCCCATGCCCAAGGACTGACAACTCTCCAACCGCGTGCTGGTCGTCGTCCTTCTGCCGCGAATGTCGGTTGCGCACCACTATTCTCAGGGCCAACATCAGACTTGAGCCAGGCGACGAGATAACCGTTCGCGACTCCCCTTTTCCCGATTCTCACTCCACCCAATGACCTTACGAGGTCACCTTTGACGGGGGGGCAATATCCATCGGGGAAGGCGAGAAGGCGAGAAGGTCTCCGGAGGCGGGGCCATACTCTGGCACCGCAACCCCAGCACCGGGGCACCCTGTGTGCTCGCCATTGCCATAGTCGCTCTCCCAGACTGCAACAACGCCCAAATTGCCGAGGTTGCAGGCGGTCGTGCCGGGCTGGCACTGCTTCCCCACATTAGCAGTCCTGCCCGCACCGCGCGGATTGTCGGCGACAACCTAGCTGCGGTAAGGTGCGGTGCTGGCGCAGCCAGATACCGAAGGCTACACCTGGCTCAGCAGATGGAGGAGGCCTTGGGACAGGTCGAAGGGGCAGGCTGGGTACTCACATGGCAAGCCGTCAGGCGCAGACTTAACAAGGCGGCTGACAGTCTGGCCACCATTGGGGTGCATTGGGCAGACGCCCTACGTAGGGAAGGCGTTACGGCCGTCACTTCCCGCACTCAGTGGAGTGGGTCCGTCCCTCCCATTCCCGCCCACTTTGCTTGCGTCCCCCCCCGCGGTGCCAGCCTGTGCGACCCCATAGTGGCCGCTGAGGTTGCCCACTCTGTCGCGCATCCCCCTCCTGCCGCGCCCCCTGGCCCCCCTCGCTCGGATCGCCGTCCGTCCGATCGCCGCAGCATCTGAGCCCGCGCCGTGTCGGCTCAAGCATCTCCCCCCTGTGCATTCTTCCAGCACCCGCAGCTATCGGCTGCGCTTCCCCCCATCGCGCCGCCACGGGATGGTGAGGAGAAACAACAATGAGCCCCTTGTCAGATGGCAGTCTCCGTTCGAGCCCTGCAAGAGTGGCCCCAGTGCAGAAGGTGCGACCAAGCCCTTTCGGGCCCGTGAATGCCCATGGATGCGATGGGCGCACTTCCACCAAGAGTGGTGTTGGTGGTGCGATGTCTGTCAGAAGCACTGTGACGGCAAGGCGCATCTCATGAGTATCGAACATTACCTGGAGGCCGCCAAGCAGAAGGAGCACGGATGGCCTGACCCCAGGTGCTATACTCAGGCAGGCAACCTCTGGGCCCGGACCCGAGGGGGGATCAGAGACTGCATCACCAATCTTGAGTTCGAGAGACACGAGTGGCCAGGGTGGGAACTCCCATTGTCCAGACGTGAAAGAGGGCCGTGTGCACCTACCGGGCTGGACGTTCCCGGATGACTGGGACCACGTACCGGTCGACTTTCCATTTCGCGGCGACGATTTCAGTTTTATCACCCCCACCGACACGATCCCGTCTGCCAGCCTGCGGCCGGCAGACCTATACCGACGTGGCGGGAGTATCAACCCATGGCTCAACATAAGGACTTTGGGAGGGAGCGGCCCGCCTCCCCCGCGCAACAGCGCAGAGGGGCCGCCTCCCCCCGACCTGTGCGACAGGCTGGTCGGATCCAGCAGGGCATCGTCTCAAGACCCCACCGAGCGGGGCGGGTCGCTAAGGGGGGAGGACTTCGGCTGGGCCAGCAGCCGCCGCCCGCTCCCCTCGCTGACGCCCCCAGACCCCCCAGCTGATACCGCAGCAAAGGCCATCGCGCAAATGTTCTCCGTGCCAGCGGAACGCCCTGGAGCCCAGTTCCGTCTGCATGCCCCCCTGGGGAAAATCTCAGAAGGAGTTAGTTGATCTGCCAAAACACTGGGAGCAGGACCTACGACAGAGGGGGATCATTCTGACCAGACTGGCATGGACGGAGACCAAGGCCCCCACGGAGACGACATGGGACGGCTCAGTAAAAGCCAGAACCGATCTGACACGCAAGCAGAGCTGTGCCATGGAGGTGGCGGTAGCCCCACGCACGAGGTGTCGGTTTGCCGCGCGCTCGATAAATACAAGCTTCGCCAGGCGTTCCCCCCCCAGGACGGGAAGACACTCCTACACCTGCAATGGCCAAGTGAATTCCGGCTGTCGCTCAAGGGGATGGACGGGGGACAGGGCTCGCAGTCACGGGCGCTGCTCCTCAGCCTTACCAATCCGACAGAAGACCAGGTCGCCTCCCTCAGGCTCATTTGGCCCCCGGAATCTGGTGGCCACATCCCCAGCAACGAGTGCGTCGTAATGGAGCTTAGGGAAGGCGCAAGGTATCCCACCAACCAGGCCCTGGCATGGTGCGACTCCAAGCAGGCAGAGGAGCTTCTGGCTCTCGGCAAGGAATCAAACGCAGGCAGCAAGGGAGAAGTCCTGTTCCGACTGGACAGAGCGCCGTCGAAGCTGCAGTGCTGGAGAATCTACCAGGCCATCAGCGAGATCTACACGCTGCAGCAGGCATCGGACGAATGGGTGGGCTCTCCACTGGATGTGATAACGTTCTACCTCAATCTGCGGACCACCCAGCGGAGAGACAGGCTAAGGGCCAACGAAGTGGAGAATACTAGGGCATGCAGCATTTCCCTCCTGGCAAGGGCGAGGGCCACCCTTGAGAGCAGAGGGCGGTGCCTACCGGGCGTAGCGGCTCTGGAAGATACGAGGCTGCAGCGTCACAGGAAGGCGCAAGCAGTCGCGCCGTTCACGGACGATGAGGTTGATGGATCTATCGGGCAGGTCCTCCAGCGAGTGCGCAACCTTCCTCCCATTGACAGCCTCAACGACGCCGCCAGACGGCACCGACTAAACGAGAACGCGGCCAAAGCACTGACCGCCACCATCCTACACCACGTGACGATTGTACATGGACCCCCAGGGACTGGCAAGACTTTATTCACGGTGGCCACTATGGACGCATGGGCTAGTTCACTTCCTGCGAGGCAGTCGGTGGCCCTCACA
The DNA here is from genome assembly GCA_963575745.1 of Prorocentrum cordatum. NCBI lineage: Eukaryota > Dinophyceae > Prorocentrales > Prorocentraceae > Prorocentrum > Prorocentrum cordatum. The sequence goes on along the minus strand of CAUYUJ010000115.1, from coordinate 286,128 downwards.
GCTGGATCGAATGCGGCAGCCGATCAGCCCGCTATCGGGCTCGGGATTGCGCGCAAGGAGAACAGGCTGGCTGGTGAGACCGGCTTTCCCAACAGGTGTGTCAGGCTCGCGAAGGACGCCAGAGTGGCGCCGGAGATTGCGTCACTGACCCCAGTGGGGCACTTTCAGAGGACCCGCGACCACCCTCCCAACCAGAATGGGCCGACCAAGGAGCTCCTGTCCTTCCGCTCTCAGCTACTGAGCGACGCCAAGCTGGTTATCGCTACCCACGAGGCGGCAGAGTCGCTCAAGCTTGTACCAACGGCTCTGTTCATCGTCGACGAGGCGGGACAGGCCCACGAACTCATGGCGGCATCCCTCGTCAATGTCATACGGTCGGGAAGACACCTGCTACTGGTTCGTGACCCCAGGCAGCTACCCCCCCCGGTTCTCTCCAGGAAGGCGGCGGATAGGGGGCTGTGTCTCTCCATGTTCGACAAGCTGTACAATGCACTAGGCGGGGATAACCCTGCAGTGGTACAACTGAACCTATGCTACCGTATGCATCCTCTTCTCCTTTCGTGGCCGAACGTAGCCTTCTACAACGAGGCTATTCGGACAGGGATCACCAATCCACTGGCGCAGAGACCTATCGTGGAAGGACTACCGTGGCAGCAGATACGACCCTGGGGCGAAGGGGGGCTCTGGGCGTTGGCTGAATCGGCCAATACCTCCACAGGCGACATGGAGACGTTACTACGGGACCTTCAACCCCCACCGCAGCCTTCTGAAGAAAGGCACCGGTTTCTCCTGATCGACAACCCCTCAGTCGAGGTCACCTCCAATCTTCATTCTGGCTACGCAAAGATCCCAGAGGCCGCGCAGACGGTGGACGTGGTGAGGGCCCTCATGCCTGCCATGGAAAAAGGGACCACAGTCCTGGTCGTGGTAGGCTACCAACTTCAGTGCGCGGTGCTCGGAAAGTGCTGGCCCCAGTCAGGTCGCAGCATCATCGGCCCCCTCGGGCAGGCTAGGAACAAGGATAAAGGAGATGGCAAAGGCGAATTTACAGGGCCATGCGACCCCCTCCCCACCCCCGGGACCAGCGAGGACACGAACAGGTCTTCGAGCAATGGAGCTCCCCATCCAACGGCATCGGACTACAATTCCAAGGGATATGCCAGGTAGCTGGGAAACACCTGGCCAGCGGCAGGCTCAGCATCTCCACCATCGACTCCAGCCAGGGCGGTGAGGCAGACATCGTGATCTACCTGACCACGCGGTCCAACTACTTCCACGACTGGGGTTTCATGGACAATCCCAATAGGGTCAATGTCGCTATCGCGCGTGCCAAGTCACACGTTATCATAATCGGGGATGGAAGAATGTTCGGCACGGTCGCGGGATCGCACCTCAGGGAGCTCTCGGAATCTGGGAGGATGGCCGGGCTCTGGATCCGCTCCCACGAGGACGACCTGGGCAACCGGACCACCCTACACTGTGACGAGGGATTCGACCCCATCAAGGACCTGGAGTCTTGGATCCCAGCTGCTTCCACGCATGACGGGGACGACAGTGTAAAAGGCCTGGGCGACGCCATCAGGAAGGCCAAGGCCAAATTGGAGAGCTCGTTCACGGACCGCATCGCAGCACCACTGGATGAGCAGTTCTCGTGGGCGAAGCTTGGGGCCGCCCTCTCGGACAGCATCCAGGCGCTGGTCGACGACCCACTCATGGGCATCCTGCCGTACACCATCTCCGGACTACACCCCCACCAATGGCAAATGGAGGCCACACCCAGGCAGCCAGGCAGTCTAGACAGGAAAGCATGGAGCCATCTGGGTTACTGCTTTGACGTGGAAGTCGGGATCGACGCGATCAACCTAGTATACAACCTCACGTGGGCGGCCATCGTCTGGTTCCTCGGGCTCGGCACGCCATGGAACGACAAGCAGTTTGGGGTCGCGTACGAGTCGCTCCCACCACTACCCCACATGGTGGGCTCCAACCGGGTCCCCAAGAGGAATAGTCACTGCGCCCCCCGCGACACGCTCCAACAGTTTCCAGCGGCATGGAGCTTTACTACCTGCAAGTGCCGTCGGCACAGGTTGCATCCAGGTATGGAGAACCTGAACGCCTTGTTCAAGCACGAGGGGATCGATACGGAGCTCACAGACGCGCTTATCAGTGCTGGCGGACAGCCGCTCTCCCCCCACGCACTCAGAGTACTACTGGTGGTCATGATGCTGCAGTTACTTGAGCCCCGGGCCACTCTATGGCCCTTCCCGAACCCCGAGGTCACCGGGGACATTTTCGAAGCAATGATGGGCCTGTGCCTCCCGTGGCAGGAAGCGCACAAAGAGTTTCGCACGCAGTTCGCCACGACGTCGGGGCACCAACTGGCGGACCTCGAGAATCTCCGCGCCAAGCTCGCCAAAGTCATACGCCACACGAGTGCCCTGGCAACTTTCGCCCACCACCACAAGATTGCTGACAAGCACGGCTGCCCAAAGACTTGGGCAGGGATGGAGTCGCACGATTTCATTTCGGAAGCTCCCCTACGCGTACTAGAGGAAATTGTGCAGCCAGCTGACGTGAACAGGTTGCACGACGGAGGGTGCTCCATCTGCCTGCTTCACACTGCGCTGGCAGGGTCGGAGATTGGGCTGGGATGCCCACGTACCATGGAGGACTTCCAGTACATAGGCGGAGGGATAGCCATCTCCAACCACCGCCTCGACGAAGACATCCCCGCCTCACCCGCCCCAGGTACTACGCTGCACGATGGGCGCTTCAGTAGGCTACAGAAGGGGGCCGCGTGCAGCTGCGACGGATGCCACAGCGGGGGGCCCCATGGCTCCGCAGGCACCTGGGAAGACGACTACACCCGAGAGCTACTCCCCCAGAACCGCCTGCAGGCGCACACGAAGGGGAAAAACTGCAGATGGCTCTGCGAACGCTGTTGGGTCGCCTCATTGGAAAAGAAAAGCATTTCTCTCCCTGAGCCGGACCCCGCGGAGCGCTTCAGCAAGAAGTCCATGCAATGGTTACTGCGGGAGCACAAGCGCAGGCTACTGGACAATCGGGAGCAGAAGAGGGCAAGAACACTCCCATCCCTGGACGGGCTCCCACTGGGTTGGCAGGAACCAAATGACACAACCGCCGCGGTCTCCCTCAAGGGGCTCCTACTTCGTACGACGCGCCACTACCGCCCCACCTGCGCAGGCGCCACGCTGCCACCGCAAAGGCTTTCAGACGGCAGGTTCGGTGCAGAGGCGCACCGTTCGGCCAAGTGCGACTTTCCCCCCCCCCCCCCCCCCGCGCACGCCCCAGGTCTCGAATGGCCGGCAGGCACGCCCGCCCTGGGGTGCTTCGTTTGGCGCCCTGAAGAAGGCGCCGAGTGCTGTGACCGCACAGGCCTCCCAGCGTTGGAAGCAATGCCATCGCTGTGGATCAAATGGCAATGGAATGCCAGCTGGGCCTGCAGGAGATGCTTGGTGCACATTTGGGACATCGCACCCATCGCACTCAACAATGTGCTGGACGCGTACTCCAACGTGATCTACCCCCCCAGCCCCGCCCCCACGGCGACTAGCGAAGGCGCTGAGGATTGGGACATCTACGACATGAGTGCACGCCCGTCTCCTGTCAGCACATCCGCAAACGAGGGCTCCTCCGCAGGCAATCCCCCCGGGCTTGGGTCACGGTCGGTGAGGGTCCCCAATGACAATGCTACATTCGGGTGCGCTCTGCCTGCGCCCCCTCCACCCAGCGCCCCCCAGCTACCCGCGCACGCGACCCTCCGCCTGGAAGGGGGGCAGTCGTACAGCCCAGTCCGCAAACTTGTGAAGTTTCTGCTGGAATGGAACCACGAGGTCTACATTCGTTGGTCGACTTTCGGCGGGGAAAGGGATGGACAAAGTGGGTGAAGACAGCGATGAATCGGAATGGCCGCGCAACCAGCTGCTGAGCTTCCTCCGCTCCATCTACGGGGGCCAGATCCCCAAGCATGGACGCCCCCCGCACATTCCGCGGGACGGACATAGAACTGCCGCAGCCAATGCCATCGCGCAGCTGGTTGGAAGGAATGAGAAGTTCCAGGAGGCCTGGCGCTCTTTCTCCGTCGCGCTCGACTGCCAAAGAGGACGAGACCCCCGACGGCAGCCGTTGGACACGCTGCACCGCTTCTTATCCCGGAGGAAGGGCGATCTCGCAGGGGGAACGCTGGAGTTCCTCGCTGGCGAGCGTAACGCCGGGAGCAGCAACGACGCCGGAGACCGCTCCCCCGCCGCTGCCTGGCGCAAGCGCCCACCAGCCTCGGACGGCCGCGCCCCTGGCGATGACCTCCGCCAGCAGCCCCCAGGAGCCACAAAAGCGACCAAGGAGATAAAGGAGGAACCATCCCCTGGCAGGGGACTCCCACGGTAATGGCGACAACCCATTCGAGGTAGACTGGGATGAGGACAATCCACCAGACAGGACCGTCTCCATGGTCGACAGTCCCCCGCAGCAGGCCGAGGAAACCGAAACCAACGGCCCCAGCGACAGAGATGGCTCCCACAAGCGGACAGTGCTGTGGACAGTCCCCCCCGCCAAGGAGGAAGCGGCCACTTGGGCGCCATGCGCGACGGCCCGCTTCCGGGAGGACATGGAAGAAGTCCGTGACAACAGGAAACTAAGAGGGAAAGGGAGCAAGCCAGACTGCCGTCAGGAGTCTATCCCGGAGCTCGCAGCGCCAGCGCACGAGACCCGCCCGACGCCCAGCCCCCGGCAGGACAGCAGCCCAGAGAGACGGCCTCGCCCACAGGCAGAGCCACTCCCACCTCCACATCAAGACGACCCCCTGGGAGGGCCCCCATGTACATGAGGTCCATCGACGAGGCCGACATCCAGAGGGACGAGCCAGCCCAAGAGAAAGTCACCAGACTACAGAAGACACTCGGAGGCGCATTCAACGGGGCGTGGACAGGTTGGGTCCGCAGGGCAGGCAGCCTGCAAGGTCTGCCTTGGGTCAGCATCCATTCGGACCCCAAGAGGAACACAATGGAGCTGTGCGAAGAATTCCTGCGGGCGTGGGAAGCTGCGGGCTACGGCGCCTATAAGTTGGTGAGGCACCACCATCTCCGGGTGGATGGCAAAAGGTCACCGAGAAATATCGTAGCCTACTACAGCGCAGCGCAAGGACCAGCGCACCCAAGGGGCAAGACAGCGAGGGCCACCCATACCCTTGGTCCGACAGCAGCAGGACAGTACCCACCCCTCCGGTCCCACCCGACAGGGCAAGCCACCGCGAGCAGACCCAGTCCTCTAGCACACACAGCGGGGCTTTGCAGCAGCACCCGTGGAGCAAGCCCAGAGCCGGCAAGCCCCGCCAGCGTGCACCGACTACAGGGAGACCACCTGGTCGGGAGCATCCAGCTCTGGAGCCCCATGGCGCCCAAGGCCGCGCTGGGAAGGGTGGGGCCACCAGGAGAGTTCATGGAGGGGCGCTACGTGGGGAAACAGGGAGAAAAGGACCGCCCCGAAAAGTGACGAGCAATACGCTGACAAGCGGCAGCGAGGAAGGGAACTCGCGCGCTGGTAGCCCGGCAGCTGGCCTGGCAGGGCCCCCCCCGACTAGGGCAGGGCCGACACTACCAAAAGCCGCCAAGGCGCACGGCGTTGGGCTCCCGGGACAACGAGTGACCCCCTTCGCGGAAGACTTGCCGCGCCCGTATACCGAGGGATTGTCCTCCCCCTAGGACGGTCCCACCTCGGACGATGTCCTGCGGCTCTGGCCGCTCTCCCCCGCCTCTCGCTTCACTTTCCAGTTCCGCGGCTATCGGCTGCATCTCCCCATCCCTCGTCGCCACTTGCTATCAGTTGTCCTGCGGCTATCGGCTGCTACCCCCCTTCCTCGTCGCCACTGCTTCTACACTCAAGACCTGCGGCTATCGGCTGCTAACCCCCCTTCCTCGTCGCCACAGGGGAGCGACGACCGCTGGGCCCCCCGCGCACCGGCAAGAAGAGTTGCGGTGGACCCCATGGCCACTGGGTTCCCACTAAGCGGCCACACCTGTCGGCACAGCCAGCGACAGGACGTGTTTCACCGAGGCAGTGGGCCGCGGGGGCAGACTGATGTTACCTCCTGGGGTTGAGGTGCACCCCCCACCACCGCGATAGTTCCTACGTTCTCGTGGGCCTTTAGCCCGTGCGGCCGGCTGAAATAGCCCCGTCGTCGGTTTGGCCGCATTGGCGGCCCGTGGAGCACCGAGCAGGCTCGCTTAAGGCGTTTTCTCCCCACTTCTCGGCACGCTCCACCCAGTCACTTTGCCCGTGCCGTGTGCGGGCCGGGACGCATCGGACGCTGGCCGCGGCCCCTCCATGTGCCCCATCCTTTGGAGTCGGCAAAGTGCAGTGACTTCCACGTCGTCGCTCGCAGGAGCGACTACCACTTCTGACCCCCATACACATGGGCGTGTAGATTGTGCGGCCGGCATTTTGGACTCATGGTTTGGCCGCTTGCCGGCCCGCGGTGGACAGGGTCGACGGCCAAAGGCGCCGCCCTGCCGTCTGAGCTAGATGTTGGCTCTGGCCATAGTTTGTGCCTCCTGGGAGCGGAGGCACCACGCCGCCATGGTACCTGCGGCCACCGCGGGCGCCCTCCCCTGTGTTGGCTGAAATAACCCTTCCCAGGCATTGACTGGGAGTGCGGGCCGTGAGAAGTATGCTCAGTGGCCCGAACCCCCCTCGGTGGCTTGTGTGTGGCCCGCGTACACGCTGGCCCGCGCGCTGGGAGTCAAGTGAGTGGATTCGCCACGCTTCCCCTTAGGTTGTGCTGCCCATCTCTCCTCGCGCCCCCTGACAGTCGGTACTCCACCTGCGGGTCCGACCTGTTTCCGCCTGGCCCCCTTCTGCTGGCGCACGCTCAGCGGCTTTCGGGGTCCGCGTGGTGGCACCAGGGCTTCAGCTGACACATGTTCAGCGGCTGGTCTCGCGTTCGGTTCGCTTCCACCCGCGGGCTGAACCGTGGCCGTCTCTTTTTAATTATCTGCAGGTGCACTCGGCGCGATGTCGCGCCAATTATCTGTCGCTGTGCCCCAGCCTCGGTCACGCCGCCCTCTGGACTTCTCCTTGCGGGCCGCGAATCAAAAGTATCCCCACCAACGCCTCTGACGCCGCCCGACTTCCCTCGACGCGGTTGCGATCAAAAATATCCCCCACCAGCCCATCCAGAAGCGATGTCCAGGCGAGTTGAGGTGATCAGGGAAGTGCGGGAGCAAGTAGGGGGAAGGCCGAACCGTGTGACGGAGGGAGAAGGAGAAGGAGGAGGCTGGATGGATATATGAGGGAGTGGGGAGAAGGCTGATGAATAGGATGAGGAGGTGGGGGTGGGGGGGGGGGGGAAGAGGAGGAAGAGAAGGAGTATAAGGAGGAAGAAGGAGCAGGAGGAGGAGGAGGAGAGTAAGCAAAAGGGCCAGAGGTCTCGTGGATGTTTTTTTTCGGAGCTTCTTGGGATATCTCTTGGGCGCTTCTTGGTGGACTCTTGGGACGTGTTGGGGGCCAAGCTGTCAAGCTCACTCCCACCCGCCCTCCCACCACATAAGTGGCATCCGAGTCTCGGCATAGCCAGGGGTCGCCACTGGATGGACAGCCGCTGGGGACCAACGCGGACGCCAGGTGCGCGACACTCGCCGCCGGCTCCACATGCGGTTGGTGTGCCATCCTTGTAAAAAACGTGATGTCCCCCTGTCCGCATGGTCCAGATGCTGATGTGGGGGGCGTCAGCATTGTTCTGGGCCTGCGCACAGCAAGCATCATCATGCGGGCACCACCGCCGCCCCTGTCAAAAAACAATGCAGAATGAACGCGGGAGGCCAGTACAAAACCCACGACGTTGTCGCAACGTGCGCTTTGCATTGTTTTTGACACGGATGGCGGTCCTGCACAAAGCGGCTTCACTAAGGGTGCCCCGCCATGACTGTCAAGCAACAATATAACGTGCTCACAGGGCGCCAACGCACTGTCCAGATTTTGCTGCAATGTGCATGTCGTATAGTTTTTCACTGGGATTGTGGAGGGTGTTTGCAGGGTGAGTCTTGCAATGTGCATGTCGTATTGTTTTTTGACAGGGATTGTGAGGGGGGAGCCTTCGTGGTGTGCGCATGGTTCCTGGTTGGCTGCGGGCCGGATGGGGGCGGAGGTGCTTACTAACAGGGAAGAAGGGGGGTGGAAGAGGAAACTCCCTAAACCACCTACTCCCAGAGGGCTGGTGGGATTCAGGCTTACACGCACTCAGAGCCACTCGCACTCAGACCCACCCATTCACTCGTATTCAAACCCATTCTGATTCAGACTCGAACCCATTAGACTCACACTCAGATCCACTCACACCCTGACTTACCCACACTCAGACCACTCTCACTCAGACTCGATCATTATCTGACTCACGCATTCTTAGACCCACTCGTATTCAGGCTCTCTCATACCCAGACTAACTGACACTCGCAATCAGCCATACGAAACCCGGTTTATACATCACGCACGTTTATATCCGAAGGCCCTTTGCGTCTAGACACTCACGGCGGACGGGTCCATTCAAATAGATGCACACACGGGGAGATCCACGCGTTTTTTGGCGCAAAAGAATGATCACCCAGAATCCGCTTGTAGGAGAGGACATGCCCGACTAAGTCGTTATTTCTTGCCGCCTTTTTGGGGCGAGTAATTTTTGATGCTTCGCAGATCCTCACCAGCTCATCTAGAAGCAGATCGCCAGGCGAGTTGCCTTGACCAGGGAAGTGCAGAAGCATGTTGTGTAACAACCGTCCCGGAAGTATTTTCTCGGAGATGTCTTGGAGTCAATTTGGGTCTCTCTTGTGGTCCTTGCGGAGCCACTTGGGGCACTTTGGGGGCCCTCTTGGGGCCAAACAATTCCCTAGAATTGACAGCCAATGCCAATCAGCGCCAGGCAATGCCAAGCCATGCGCTCATGCAGTGTCAAACCCTGCCCTGATGCCAGAGACCAGCAGCCTAAGCAGAAATACGGGACGCCGTGGTAGATGCTGTTTCTGTTGTTGCATAACCGGAGTCTGATGGTATATGTGTTTTTTTTTCTCGCTCTCTCTCTCTCTCTCCTTCTCTATATCTGTGTTCATCTCTCTCTTTCTCTCTCTCTTTCCCTGCTCCCTCCATCCCTTCGCCTCGCCCTCCCTCCCTCCCTGGTCGCCCTCCGAGAGGTTGGCGCTCCCCGGGGAGCTCGAGCCGACACCTAATGAGAGTGCGACCTTTTGACCACGGCGCGCCGACGTCGAAAAAGGAGCGCAGGTGGGGGAGGTGCCCGCGCGAGGGGCGCGACGATGCGTCTGAGCGCATCCTGCTGCCTGGTCTGCCCTCCCCCTTTCTCCTCGGCTCTCCTGGGCAAGACCTTGCGCACCAGAGAATCTCCGAGGAGCAAGCACACATGTAAAACCTACTTCCAGCACCATCGTGCGGACCTCACGAACGCGCAGCAGGCGCCGAGAAGAGACCTGCCCGTACCCACCACGACCGAGGCGATCCCAGATCTTGGTGGCCCAGACGGACCTCTTGGGCTTGGCCCTTCCCCCGTCTCGTCTCCTCCCTGCCCCCCTGCACCTGGCCCCCTCTGAGCACTCCTCCCCCCCCCCCCCCTCCCCCCCGACGATGTGCCGCGGCGCCGCTGCAGAGCTGGCCTCGCTTGGCTGCCGCGGCGCTCTGCTCCCGCCGCTCGGGGCGGCGCACCCGCCTCCAGCGCCTGGCTCCGCGTCGAGCCCCCGTCGTCGCCGCCCCCTTCCCTCCCGCCCCCTCCCGCTCCTCTCCCGCTCCTCTCCCGCTCCTCTCCCGCTCCCCCCCGCTCCTGCTCCCGCCCGAGTCCTGGTCCCCCTCTCCTGCTCCGGCTGCCGCCGCTCCTCCGTCTCCTCCCATCTTCCCTCCTTCTCCTTCCTCTCTGCGCCCTCTTCTTCGTATCCGCCACCTCTTCTTCTTCTTCTGCTTCTGCCTCCCCGTCGTCGTCGTCCTCCTCCCCCTCCAGTGTACGCAGCCTTGCTCTTCTTCCTCTTCGTTGTCGTCGTCCTCCTCCTCCTCCTCCCGTGTACGCAGCCTTTCTCTGATGGCGCATCGCACGATGGGGGTCGTGAGGGGGCACCCGTCGGCGGAGATATCCAGGCGCAGCCTCGCACCCGGAAAAAGAGGGCGGGGCGGGAAAGTCCCGGATGCCAGGCAGGAGCGCGCCTAGCTTGCCCTGGTCCCCTCTCCCTCGCCAACTTTTTGGGGGGCCAAGATCCTTTCATTTCTAGTCCTTCTATCCTGGGCCTCTTCCTGGCCACCAGGGGGCCAGGAACAAGTAGAAGCGAGCACAACTAGAAATGAGCACGATTAGAAATGAACGATGTGCAGCTTGCCCTGGTCTCCTCTCCCTCTCCCTTACCCCTCTGCCCTGTACAATGAGCCCCATTCTTCACGCCTCGCGTCTCCCCACCAGCCCATTCGGCGCGCCTGGCTTGCCCCGGTCCCCTCTCCCTCTCCCTTACCCCTCTGCCCTGTACCAATAACCCCATTCTTCACGCTTCGCGTCTCCCCACATGCCCACTCGTAACTGTCGCCCGTGAGAGGTGACGAGGGCAGGGGACGGAGAGACACATGTAGTGCAGCAGAGTGGGCAACCAGGGTGAACAGAGAGATTTCTGCAGCAAGAGGGCGGCCTTGGAGAGCCTCTTCGGGCCATCCCTGGGGCCCGCGTGGGGGCGAGGGAAGCAGAAGGAGAAAGAGCAGGAGGAGGAAGAGGAGGAAAAGGAGGAGAGGAGACGGAGTTGGCTATCACCACGCAGCACACGTAGCACCAGCAGCGCGAACCTCCAGCTCAAGCAGAACAAGGAGTGCCACCATCGACCCCACTATGCCCACCCAGATCGTACCATACCCCACCGATGCACCAAAGGACGTTGCATCCAGCGACGACGCGGCCCCAGCTTCCAGGGAGCCGCCAACAGTTCCCGCCGCTTGCCGCGCTCCCGACGACAGCCGCGATCGCACTCGCCAACAGGGGGAGGGGGTGCGGATGCGTCAGGCGGGAGGGAACGGGGCAGGGGGAAAGGGGCAGGGCAGGGGGATGGGGGGATAGGGGGGGGGGGGAGGGGGAAGGGGGAAGGAAGGGGGAAGGGTGACGGGGGGGGGGGGCAGGGGGGGGGGCAGGGGGGGGGGGGGGTGGGCGGGGGCAGGGGGGGGGCGGGCCCAGAGCACCCTCCACGCGGCCGCCGCCTGGAAGGCGCAGACCTCCCCCGCCGCCCGGTGGGTTCGCCGCCGTGCCGCCACCCGGCCCCCGCCCCTCGGGGCGAGCCCTCTGCCTGCCCCCGGCGGGCCCCCCGCCGCGGGGGCCGCGGGCTGGCCCGGGGGGCTGCCTTCGGGCGGGGGGGGCAAAGGCCCTCGCGCCGTCCCCCCCCACGGGTCGGCGGAGTGCGGCCGCAGTGCAGCTCACAGCTCTGCGGTGCCGCACCACAGCGCCGCGTCCTGCCACGCTGGCTTCGCCGCTCGCAAGCCGCCTGGTGCCCCGCGCGCTCTGCAGCGGCCGCAGCCGCCGCCCCACCTCCTGTCCTCTTCCTCCCTCTTGTTCTCGTCGTCGTCGTCGTCGTCTTCGTCGTCTTTGTCGTCATCGTCGTCGTCGTCATCGTCGTCGTCGTCGTCGTCTTTGTCTTTGTCCGTGTCGTCGTCGTCGTCGTCGTCGTCGTCGTCGCGTCGCCTGCCGTTTTTCCTTACGCGTTTACGGATCTCCCACCAGCCAGCAGGCCCGGTGGCTCTCACCCCTGGGGCCGCATGGCTCATTGGTTTGATCCCTCCAGCAGCGACCGCTGCTGGGGGGGGGCTTGTCAGGAGGACCCAGGGCCCGAGAGAGAATAGAGAGAGAGAGAGAGAGAGAATATAGAGAGAGAGAGAGAATAGAGAGAGAGAGAGAGAATGGAAAGAGAGAGGGAAAGAGGGGTCCCGCATGCGCAAAGGCCAACTCACTGGGGTCCTGCATCGTCGACCTTCGATCTCGCAGGGTTGGACCTAAACGGTGTTTTCGCGATTTCGTGGGCCGTTTTTGGTTCGACTTCGTTTTGCGGTAGAGGCGGATTGGAGACAACACGAGGGAACACGAGAACCGAAAACGAGAACGAAAAACACCGCTTAGGTTCAGCCCTTCGATCTCGTGATCCGCCCGCAGCGCTCCGCGGCCTCGCGCGCCACGCCGCCACCACAGGAGCCATGGGGTGCGGCGTCGGCAAGCCAGAGGCGCCCGGCGGGGGCGACGCCAGGCCCCGCCCGCGCGGCAGCGGGGCGCGGGGGGGTGGGCAGGTCGGGGGCGCCCTCCGGCGTGGCTGCACCGTACACATGGTTCATTTCTAATCCTTCGAGTGTTCTTCGATTTTTTGGCGGGCCAGGATCCTTTCCTTTCCACTTGTTCTATCCTGGGCCTCTTCCTGGCCACTGGGGGGGCAGGAACATTTACAAACGAGCACAAGAAGAAATGAACACGATGGGAAATTAATGACGTGTAGTAGCTCTTGGAAACGGCAGGGTCGGTTTTCCAGCGCTTGCAAAAACCTGGATCTTGCGGAAAACAATTGGGTTTGCATCTATCCATACAGGTATACATACACACATATGTATGTATATATATATATATATATATATGTTTATGTATTTAAAGACATATATATATGACTATATATCTACATCTATATGTCTACAGATATTCGGAAACTGGAGCATATACATTACCAGTGGCGGGCGGTCTTTCAATCCCAGGACTTTTTTGAAGGTCGGAGACGACGTCGGGGTGGTGTGGTGTGTATTTTTTTCCACGTTGTCCCGGGGAAGCAGCGAATGATGTATACACCAGGATCCCGTATACACCAGGATCCGCTTTTCTGTTCGAGATTCAGTGTGAGGCCAGACAAAGGCGTCGTTGTATGGAGTTCGGCTCCTTTATATATATATATAGAGAGGTATATATTAATATAGTTTCTATGTGTGAGAGCGTTTTTCATTTAACCGTTTACAAGAGTGTTTTCATCGGTTCCAAGAATGAAGGCGGCAAGACAACGGCTTGCCGAAACGGAAGATAATGCTCCGGGCTGGTAGGTGGAGCCGGAACCGGAAAAGAGACGGCGACGGGACCGAAGAATTAGCGACGCCGGAGTCGGGGGAGAAACAGCATATAACGAAAGCGGAAAAACGGCGGCCTTGTCGTGTCCCAGGACCACAAAGGGCTGGACCAGGGGGGGAAGCACCAGCCCCAAATGCCCTGTTCCTCGCCGATCGTGGCCTGGGTCTCCAACCTGCTCAGGAGCGCGTCGTCCGTCTCCCTGGCGGCGGCCTACGGACGATGCATCGGCGATGTATCGTCGGTTACAGGTCGGCGTTTCTCCCCCCCTGTGGCAGTCCTCCATTTTCGGCTCCCCTCAGGGGGGGGCAGGATAGATGGATGATGATGCTGGTGATGGTGATTGGGTTAGTGATGGTGGTACAGATGATGATAATGATGATGATGATGATGATGATGATGATGATGATGATGATGATGATGATGATGATGATGATGATGATGCTGATGCTGATGCTGATGCTGATGCTGATGATGATGCTGATGCTGATGCTGATGCTGATGCTGATGCTGATGTTGTTGTTGATGATGATGATGTTAAGGATTCTGATAACGACGATGATGATGATTATTTCGGTGATGATTACGACGATGACGATGATGTTGAATGTGGTTGCGATGGTGATGATGATGATGCTGATGATGATGACGATCATGATAATGATGCTGATGATGATGAGCACGATGATAATGACGAGGACGATGATGATGGTGACTACGGTGATGACGATGCCAACGATGATGGTGATGCTGATGAGGATGATGATGACGATCCTGATGATGCTGATGATGATCACGATGATGATGATCACGATGATGATGCTGATGATGTTGATGATGAGGATGCTGATGATGCTTATATGCTGCTGCTGATGTTGATGCAGATGCTGATGCTGATGCTGGTGCTGAGGAGGACGATGATGATGATGCTGTTGCTGATGATGATGATGATGGTGATGCCGATGACGACGACGACACCGGCGATGATGATGACGATGATTATGATGCTGATGATGATGAATATGTTGCTGCTGTGGATGAAGATGGTGGTGATGAGGATGACGACGCCGATTATGATGATGACGACGATGATCGTGATGTTGCTGATGTTGATGATCACAATTCTTATGATGATGGATATGGTGATGATCATGCTGCTGCTGATGCTGATGATACTTATGGTGATGATGCTGATGATGGTGACGATGCTGCTGATGATGATTGTTGTGATGTTGATGACGATGATGGTGATGATGATGATGGTGGTGATGTTGATGACTCTTGTGATGTTGATGATGATGCTGGTGATGATGATGCCGGTGATTCTGATGATGATGATGCTGCTGATGATGATGATGATGATGATGATGATGATGATGATGATGAGGATGCTGATGAGGATGCTGATGATGATGCTGATGATGATGCTGATTGTTGTGATGCTCTTGTTGATGATGATAATGGTGATTATGATTATGTTGGGGGTGGGGATGGTGACGTTGACGATGATGACGAGGAGGAAGAGGAGGGGTAGGAGGAGGGAGATCAGGAGAATGAGGAGGACGTGGATGAGGAGGGAGGAGCAGGAGGAGGCGGGGGAGGACGAGGGGCGCGGGTGGGAGGGTTTGGTGGCAGAGAGTCCCAGTTCCTGGAATCCTCATGCGAGCCCTTTTACAGCTTTTTTGGGGAATCAAGAGGAGGCTCAGGATCAGGGGCAGGAGGGGATCAGCGAGTCTTTTTCTCTCAGCGCCTCTGGAAGTTGCTGTCCAGAGACTGGCCTTAAGATCCACTCAGCTCTGCGTTGAGAATGTCTTGTGCCACACATGTTGTGGTGCCGATGCTGACTAAACATGAGCAGCAACAGCAAACCACCACAGCAGCACCAACAACAACAGAAAACCGTCTACACCATTCATTCGCTTGAGTGCAAGTTTTTTTGCAGACGTCTTAGGGTGGAGGGGCTCGAACTTCACCAGCTTAAACCAATGGCTCGGGAGAGGTCCTTGATTCGCGAACGAAAAGCTTGCTCACGCCACGATCCAAGGACTGGGTGAGACACTCTCTTTTGGGTTCCTCTCGGCGCCGAGGGCGCTCGACGCCAGTTGAAGAGAAACGTGCGCCTCAGCTACGGGTGCATATTGCCGGAACATGTGGAGCGTGTACTCGTCTGCAGCATTCTCTCGAAGTCTACTATGTTGGCAATCGATTGTTGATATAGGCCTCGGGTGCTACACAATCGACTTACTCTATGTGCAAAGGTTTTGGGCCACGAGCTGTGCACGTGGAGCGGTTGAGCACTGAAGGGGGAGAGGGGCGGGGTGAGGGAGGATGATTTTAGAAAATATGAAACTGTAACATGATCATGTTCTCTCCCCACCACCAGATCCGATCCAATACATGCACCTCGCGCCATGCCCACGTGATCTTCATCGGTAGACGTGAGCTAGCGCCCACATCTCCCTGAAGAGCGACAGCGTGCGTGAGGCCTGTCCCGCACTCAGGAGTAGTATGTCATTTCTGAACCTCCAATAAGCTCTGACGCCGTGGTGGGCGAGCTTCTCGCCCGCCCCTGCCGTTGCGACGCGCCGCTCAATGAGCGCCACGAGCGTGCAGTCCGCAACCTCGCCGGAATGTGGCAGGCCCATCCCTGATCCTTCAGCACTTGGTGCGTGAGGTTGTCAGACCGTTCCCAAGGGTCGTCAACATGTTGATGACGCAAAACGGAATCGAGAATTCGATGCAGGACTTCCTTCATAGGGTCGTCAACCGTCCATAATGTCAGGATTGCCTCTATGATCTGATCGGGCGTGCCATTCAAGTAGAAGACCTTTACGTCGACTGTGGCAATGTGCCACCGCTCAACACTCGTATGCCTAATATGTTTGATCCTGGACACCAGGTCTTGTGAGTCCTTCAGAAGACATGATGCGAATCGCTGCGTCTGAGCTCCCGCGCCAAGCAGTGACTGAGCCCAGAAAACATGTATCGCGAAGAGGCGTGAACAGCTCGAACAACCACATCTTCCTGAGGCTTCTGTGTCTTGACCAAGGTCTGCAGCCTGCTCCGCGCCGTGCTGCCTGCAAACATTGCGTTCTTGAAGAGTGCGGGGTCCTACGTGTCATCGTCCAACCTCTCGCCAACCCACTTACAGATTATGTTGTAAGATCGCGCACGCGCGTTGTGCATACCATGCCGGCTGGTTGACGTGTATTGCGTACCTGCAAAACACGGTCTGCAATGATAGGAAGATCAGTTTTCAGCACCAACGAAAAACTTGAATCTTTGTCATTCCGGATCGCCGCAATCTTGCTGCTGCGGAGTAGCTACAACGCGTATTTCTCCAACGGCCCCGTGTTAGAGTACGATCGTGTTGAGTACCGTGCACTTGCCCTTGCCCGCCACATGGCGGCCACGAGCTGCTGGCTGACAGGTGGCACCCACCACTTCATAGGAAGCCAGCTGGGCTTGGTGTTGGCTTCGGCCTCCTTGGTGAAGGCTGGTGGTCTCTGCGCCGGGGGGCCTCGGAGGGCTCGGGGAGGTCCAGGAAGATGATGAACATTACCACCTCCAGTTCATCTTGTTTGCAGGATCTTGCAATTGCCGTCGGAAAGAGAACAAGCAGTGAAGAGCTCTAGATATAGACATGTGCTTACGATGCCGACGTAATATGTAACATTTGATCGGCCATGGTGCGCTGGCCGTCGCATGCTGAGAAAGACCGAATCGTATAGCTGAACCCGATGTTGGTGAGATGGCCACTCCAAGATGGTAAGCAAATCCCCAACGCTTAACCCAGACGTCATGCGCCACATCCATCGGATGTCATTTCGCTGTGATACGTCCTCCCGGAGCTAGCGTCTCGCGTAGGATTTTCCGTTCGTGCCACGCTCTCCGTTTTCCTGTCTGGGTGCTTGCCCTTTGTGGATTCCTTGCCTTTCCTGGAGCCCTTGCCAATTCCTTTGTCCTTGTCTTTGCCTTTGCCTTTCCTGCCTTTCTTGCCGTTCTTACCTTTCTTGCCTTTGCCTTTGCCTTCGGACGTCGTCTCTTGGGGGCCCCTTCCCTTGCCCCTGCCGTCTTCGTCCATGCCTGCCTTTGGTTTTGCCTCCCCCGGCGTCGCCGCCAGGAGCGACCGTTTTTGACAGACGCTGCGTCGCATAATCGAGTCAAGGTGCGAGCTGGATCCTCTGCTCCAGCTTCTGACCCCAAAGCTGCGTCTGGAAGTCCACCTTCCAGATCAACATCATTGCTTTCGCCCAACTTGTCCATGATCTCCGCGTTGATCTCCTTCTTGAGGAGGCTGGCCGGGTCCATGCTCAACCTGGCCTGCTCCTTGGCGTCCTCCTTGTCCTTCGCCTTCTTGGCCTCGCTCACTTTGGTCTCGATATCTTTGGAGATATGATGCGCTGCCTGCTTGTACAGCGACTCTGCCTTGGCAGCAGCTTCCTGTTCGGGGACGGGTTCATATATGGGTTCGCCCAGTCCCAGAGCTGACGCCTTGTCCTTTTTGGCGGCTGCTTTGATGATGTCCTTCACGGTGTTGGCGAGCGTCATCTTGAGCGCTGCCTGCTTTGCGTCGGACATCTTCCTCTCAGCTGATCGCTCCTCTAACTCTTTGATGTGTTTGAAACAAGACCCACGAACAGACGCCATTGTTTCACGACGCGTTGAACCCTGTCTGATTTGGACGGTGATCTGGCTGCTGCTCGCGATCACCTCGTCGTCGGGCAGGTCGAGCTCCGTCAGCGTCTCGGAGGCGGCGAAGGGTTTGACGCCTGCCGGGTACCTACCTCCGCCTTCGTCGAACAGCTGGAGCTCCATCTCCAACTTGGGGTGCTGTCTTTGGGCTGGAACCCATTTGTGTAGGTCAGTCTCGTATCGAGTCTTGGCCTTCTCTAGGGCTCTAGGGCCACGTTCACTTCTTTTGGGATCTTCTGCTTCGGAGCCCCCTGCACGATGACAGGCGGGCTCGAGGTCTGGTTTGCTCTCAGGGCCACTGCCGCCGCTGCCGCAGTGGCTGTGGAGTCCGCTGCGCTGGCGAGGGCCTGCTGGGTGGCACCCACGGTGCCCTGGAAGCTCTCCGCCAGTGTTTTTATCAAGTTTTGGAGTTGCGCTTGGTTCTGGGCGATCGCGGACGTCATGTTGATGTTTGCCTCCATGATCTTGGCGAACATGTCCTCCATTTTGTGTAGCCGTGCCTGGTTGTCCGCGGGCTGACGGGCAATTGGATCGTCAGCACTTGGAGTACCCTGGCCTCTTCTCCCCTGCCTGCGCGGCGATCGGTCGCAGTTGCCACCTGGTCCAGAATCCAGGTCCGATAGAACACTTGCGAACGCCGGGCCAGTAGGAGATGTCGTGCTCGCCGCACCCTTTTTTGACCTCAACAGGCATCACCACATGAGCCAGACGGCAACTCCTCGCTACAGCTGCGCGCACAGTAGCGTTCCTGAAGGCACCAGGGCAGAGACTCTGCCTCAGCTGCACACACATTCCACCCATGATACTCCTGCTCAGAAGAGGAACAGGACGAAGATATCGAAGTACAGCACCTGGGGGATGCACTGCACCAGGCTCAGGAGTCAGAACACGTCGCACTCTGAGCAGGAGTCGAGGCCGACGTCGTCGAGGGAGCCGAGGGGCAACCGTACAGCGGCAGGCCCCTCCCACGCGGAGGGCTGGGCGAACCATCGCCCACTGCGACCTGCCCGAGCAGGAGCCCTTCGCCTGGATCGGGCGGCAGCCCCACGGGGACCAGAGAGGCCAGGCCGAGACTGCTGCGGCTCCTCCCTCTCTTCCGCGCAGCTCTTCGCCCGCTCGCCGTCCTCGGGGAGCGGCTCCGCGTTCTGCACCTCGACGGCCAGCAGGGGCGCTGGCCGCTCCAAGTCGGCGAGGCGCCAGCCCGCCTCCAGGCCCTGGGAGAAGACCACCTCGACGGCCAGCAGGGGCGCCGACCGCTCCAAGTCGGCGAGGCGCCAGCCCGCCTCCAGGCCCTGGGAGGAGGGCCTCGCCTCCTCGAGAGCGTCGAGAGCGTGCCGAGCTCCGGGAACCAGCCGGTCGCCGAAGCCGTGCGGCAGGAGCTCGGCGGGCGGCGACTCGCCGATGGCGCTCGCGCCTGCACGGCCCCCCCAAACTCCGTGACGGCATCGTTGGAAGAGAGCGGCTCGCCCGAGTCCTCGGCGTGCGAGTCGAGGACGCCATGCTCTCCAGAAGCAGCCGGGCATGGAGGGTCCGACGCCGCCGCCTGCTCCGAGGGGTCGAGAGCAGGCACGTCCACGACGCACACTCCCCCTTCCGCCTGCGCACCCTCTGCGCCGCCGTTGCGGTCTTGGGCGGGGGGCACGCCCTCAGCAGCATCCGCGCGGCCCAGGCGAGGCCCTTGCGCTGCACTGCGACGGTCGGCAGCGGCGGCCGTGCTGAGCGGATGCGGCACCTTCACTGCGTGCATCGCCACATTCCGCCTCAGCACGTCCACGGGAGGAATGGCATCTTGGCTCTTGCCCAGCTGGCGCGCCAGCACTTGAACCACTGCCAGGCGCCTGTCGACAAGCTCGGGGTCCCCGAAAATCTGGCCGATGGACTCGCACCGAGACTTCCAGAACTCGAGTTGGTGACGAAGATCGTGAACGTGAGCTTCTCGAGAGACATGGGCCCACCTCTGGGCCTCCCTTCGGGCAGCGGACGAGCGCCAAAGCACGCGAGCGCCAGCCGCCGGCACGGCGGCTCCCCGGTCCATTTTCCCGGCCCAAGCGCGCTTGAAACCGGGCTGGCCTGAGCCAAAATGGCTGCGGAGGTGCTCGCCGCACCCTTCCGAGCTTCTGCCATGGGGGAGCCCAGGATAAGGGGCAGGAGGGGATCAGCGAGCCTTTTCCTCTCAGCGCCTCTGGAAGTTGCTGTCCAGAGACCGGCCTTAAGAGCCGCTCAGCTCTGCGCTGAAGATGGGTTGTGCCAAAATGTTGCGGTGCCGATGCTGACTAAACATGAGCAGCAGCAGCAACAGCAGCAGCGGCGGTGGCGGCAGCAGCAGCAGCAGCATGACGATGATGCTGATGATGCTGATGATTCTGATGCTGCTGCTGTTGCTGACGATGCTGGTGATGAGGATGACGATGCCGATTATGATCATGCTGATGACGACCATGATGATGATGATGATGATGACGCTGAGTCTGATGATGGCAATTCTTATGCTGATGGCGATGCTAATGATCATGCTGCTGCTGATGCTGATGATGCTGATGGTGATGCTACTGATGCTGCTGATGATGATGATGATAATGGTGATGACCAGGATGCTGATGATGAATGTGGTGATGCTGATGCAGATGATGAACATGATGATGAATGTGGTGATGTTGATGATGCTGGTGATGCTGATGATGATAGTGTTGATGATGATGATGCCGGTGATGATGATGATGATGATGCTGATGATGCTGATGATGATGAGGAGGATGATGATGATGATGATGGTGATGATGATGATGATGACGATGATGATGATGATGATGATGCTGATGATGATGATGATGATGATGATGATGACGACGACCATGCTGATGTTGATGCTGATGCTGATGGTGATGATGCTGATTACGATGCTAAAGATGTTGCTGATGATGGTTGTGGTGATGCTGCCGATGATGGTGATTATGAAACTGCTGGTGGTGATGGTGATGATGCTGATGCTGTTGATGATGATGCTGATGATGATTATGATGCTGCTGCTGATGATGATGATGATGATGTTGAGGATGATGATGATGTTTATGATGATGATGATGATGATGATGATGATGATGATGATGATGATGATGATGATGATGATGATGATGACCGTGATTCTAATCATGTTTGGCGTTGTGATGGTGATGTTGACGATGATGACGAGGAGGATGAGGAAGGGTAGGAGGAGGGAGGTCAAGAGGAAGAGGAGGACGTGCATGAGGAGGAGGAGGAGGAGGAGGAGGAGGAGGAGGAGGAGGAGGCAGGGGAGGAGGAGGAGGAGGAGGAGTAGGAGGAGGGGGACTCGGGGGGGAGGGACGGGGGGCAGAGAGTCCCAGCTCCTGGAATCCCCATGAGAGCCCTTCTAGAGCTTTTTTGGGGGATCGCCAGGCGGCTCCTGATTCCTGGAAGCGTATCCCCGCCAGGGTCGATGCCGATCCGATCCGATCCGACACTGGTTCTGGCCAGCCCGATCCGATTGGACTGTTATGTTCGACGGTTCGGTGCGGCCCGATCTGTATACTTGGCGTTGCTGTGCATGCCTGGCGCAGCCGATGCGGTCCGATTTCGACCCCGTGCTAATGCAGCTCGATCTGACGAACACGTCGATTCGATGTGATTGCTCGGCTCTATGCTGACTGGCCCTGCCCCTCCTCTCCCCTCCCCCCTCCCTCCCTCCTCCCTCCCCTCGAGCTCTCCAGCTTCTGCCCCAGACATCCGATACGTCATGATCCTCCAGGGACCAGAGGCGTCGAGCACTACGGCACCGACGGAAAGATGTTAAAGCGACGGTAATCTGTTCCAGGAAGATGAAACAAAGGTCACTCTTCGTAGTGTTCTGTACCATTGTGTCGCTTCAGCGCTACTGAATCGTTCTCTACCATGCTGCCCACCGCGACGGAGGTGAGCACCACTACAGGGACCAGCATCACGGAGTCGGACACTCCCACCGCATCCGCCACGACGGATTCAACCACCACGGCGCCGACGGAGAGTTGTGGGACCGACGGCATGTTTTTAATCGTGGGTCATTCTTCGGCCGCCGGTCAAACATCATACACCAACCACCACACAGCTGGGCACTATGTGGCTTGCCAGCACTACGGAATCGAGCTGTACCAGGGCAATTTTCACGTCGGATTTGAACACCACATCGTCTTCGGCACCTACCGACGTGAGCCTTACGACGGAGTTGAGCACAATGTCGGTATCCAGCACCACGGGCTCTGGCACGACCATGGTGGCCTTTCACACGATTTCGAGTACAAAGTCCGTATCCAGCACTACGGGTTCGAGCGTTCCCACGCTACCCACGACACTGGAAACGCGCACCAAGTCGCTATCCTTCGCTCCTGAGCCGTGCGCTCACACGGTGCCCACCACGACGGTGCTCAACACCTCGACACTACCAAGCACTACGGAATGTGTGCTGCTGGGTGGCAAGCATGACGGAGTCGAGTTCCATCGAGTGCAATGGCCTCGGGCGATCCTGTGCCACCGCGAAGGCGTCGAGTACCAATCGGCTTCTAGCACTGCGTAGTCGAACGCTACCACGGCGTCCACCATGACGGAGTTGAAACGTGCGTCCTTACCCAGTGCTACGTATTCGAGCGCCGCCATGTGGCCCACCACGACCAAGAACGCGGTCACAACGTCCACCACTACCCAGTACAGCAACACGTCGGTGATCAGCACTACGGAACTGGGCGCTACCGCGTTGTTCATTGTTCACCATGACGGAGTCGAGCCTTTCGTCGGCGTCCAGCACTTGGGAATCAAGCGATACCACCGTCACCGCTGCGGCGGAGGGGACCACCACGTCGCTATCCAGTACAACGTCACTGAGCGCTCCCATGCTGGCCACCACGACGGAGGTGAACACTACGTCGGTAGACAGTACGACAAAGGCGATCACCACGTTGTTACTGTTGATCCCGCTGGGCTACCCGTGGCGGTGCCCTACATGTTCGACTAGGATGCCAGGTACCATTATAATGTCCACCGACACGGAGCCGGATATCATCAAGCATTACGGATTGTCACGCTGCCATTGTTGTCCACCATGACTGGGTGGTTTAGCACTATGCCGGGACCCAACACTATGGAGTCGAACGTTACCACGGTGTTCACCACGAAGGTCTCGAGCACCACCCCGCTATCTCGTCTGGGCCGAGAGCTACCAACGCGTCCACCTGGACAAAGTCGAGCACCACAGAGCTATCCAGCACCACGGACTTGTGGTCAGCCACTTGCGGACAGCATGACGGTTCCGTTATCATGGTGTGGAACAGCACGCAGTTAGTGCAGGCTCAGCCAGCCGCACAGTTAGGCAGCCACCACCGCCTCAGTAGCGTGAGGACGACCAGGGGAGTCAATCAAGCCCAGCTCTGTGGATGCTTTTTGGCTGTGGGGGGGCTCTGGGTGGGTGTGTTGGCGGGTCGTCCTTTTGTTTCCTGCAGGTTTCCTTGCCCTCGGGACTATTCGCCGCCTCGGTATCCAGTTCGACAGAGTCGAGCACTTCCACTTCGTCCACCACAATGTCTAGATGCAGTCAGTGACGCCTACACGTGGCGACATGAAGTGCGCCATGTTTGTTTTTCATAGTCGATATGCCAATCTACACGCCCATGTGCTGCCACAGCCTGCGGCGCGAGGGCGCGAGCGAGCTTTCTCCTCGTCCTGGCCGTGTCTCACGGTTTTTATGGTGATGCGATTCGATTCGCAGGGCCAGCTGATGTGTGACAGGCGCAACAACGGTCGGAGGTAGTGTTTCTCGGGGAAGCTTGATCCCGAGACGTGGGACTCGTGAGATCCCGATCTCATTCCCCAGGTCTGGCTCTTCCCTTCCTGGGCGCTTTTTTGTAGACGGTCAGGAACGCTAGCTCAGCGTGTCGCGCCGCCGGTTCTGGCCCACCAGGCTTCGGTGCGACAGCAGAGCACGTCCCGGACACGCGGAGCACGATGCCCGAGCTTCTCCCACCCTCCCGCCCCACGAAGCAGAGCGGCACGCTGTCAGCCCGCAGGGCACGGCGCGTCGCGGCTCCGGCAGCTCCGGCGGCGCGTCGCGGCCGCCGTGGCCCGCCTCGGCGGCTGCGAGCTCGCGGAACTCCTGGGCGCCATGGCGGAGGAGGAGGAGGAGGAGGAGGAGGAGGAGGAGGAGGAGGAGGAGGAGGAGGAGGAGGGGGAGGGGGAGGGGGCGGGGGAGGAGGAGGACCATCATCATAACCATCGCCGTCGTCGTCGGGGCGCGTGGCCGCCGGGGCCGCTGCCGGGTCGGGCCAGGGCGCGCGCCTTCCGCGGCGCGCCGGAGCGCCGGCGGCGGGCGCCTGTCGCTGGCCACGCCCGCGCGCTCGCTCGTGCTGGCTCTTGCTGCTGCTTCTCCTCCTGCCCCTCTCCTCCTCTTCTGCTTTTGCCTCCTCCTCCTCTTCTGCCTCTGCCTCCTCCTCCTCTCCTCCTCCCTCCCCTCCCTCCCCTCTCCTCCTCTTCCGCTTTTGCCTCTTCCTTGGCCCTGGCCACGGGGCGACTTCTCTGCGTCGGCAGAAGAGTGTCGCGGGAGCCGCCGCCGCGACGCGCTGAGCAATGCTCCCGAGGCCCCCGGAGTCGGCCACCCGAGGGAGAAGCTCTCGACGCCACACATGCTTCCCGCAGGGCTGGGCGTCGCAGAAGATCGCAGGCGATTTTTCTCCCCCCCCCCCCCGACCTTCTGACGAAGAATGAAGAGGTTCAGAAAAGAGGGGAAACCCTCGGGTACACCCCCTGTGGGCTCTTCGGACGCACCCTTGTTGAGGATGGACACCCCCCCTCGCATATCCCAGGGTTGGGCCCCAAATTTGCGGTCCAGTCGAAAACCTCCCAGCGCCTGGGGTAGGGGTCGACACATCCCCTGTTGTCCGCGCGGACCTCCGAAAATTCATGTGTCTATCATGATGGTGGCGATGATGATGAGGATGATGCTGCCGACGATTGTGATGATCCTGATGCCGCCGACGACGACGGCGATGATTATGATGATGGTTATGTTGCTGATGATGATGATGATGGTGATGATGATGATGCTGATACTGATGACGATTATTATTATATTGATGATGACGACGGTGACGGTGACAATGGCGATGCTGATGATACTGCTGATTATGATGATGATGCTGCTGCTGATGATGATGATGATGATGATTACGACGACGATGATGATGATGATGATGATGATGATGATGATGATGATGATGTGGGTGCGGATGATGATGATGTCTACGATGATGATGAGGACGATGATGATGCTGCTGCTACTGTCGGCTTTGATGATGGTGATGACGTTGATGATGCTGTTGATGATGCTGATGATGCTGATGGTGATGATAATGATGATGGCGATGGTGGTGATTGTGATGATGATGGTGGTGATGATGATGATGAAGGTGATGATGATGGTGATGATGATGATGGTGATTCTGATCATGCTGATGAGCGTGATGGCAATGGTGATGCGGCTGCTGCTGCTGATGATCATGATGATGATGCTGATGGTAATGATGATGCTGATGATGACGATGACGATGATGATGATGATGATGATGATGATGATGATGATGATGATGATGATGATGATGATGATGATGATGATGATGATGATGATGATGATGATGATGATGATGATGATGATGATGATGATGATGATGATGATGATGATGATGATGATGATGATGATGATGATGATGATGATGATGATGATGATGATGATGATGATGATGATGATGATGATGATGATGATGATGATGATGATGATGATGATGAGGGGAGGAGGAGGAGGAGGAGAGGAGGAGGAGATGATGATGATGATGGATGATGATTATGATGAGGAGGATGAAGAGGTGGCGGAGGAGGAATGGGGGATGAGGAGGAGGAGCAGGAAGAGGAGGAGGAGGAGGAGGAGGAGGAGGAGGAGGAGGAGGAGGAGGAGGAGGAGGAGCAGGATGACGAGGAGGAGGAGGAAGTTGGGAGGAGGGGGAGGAATTCGGGAGGAGGAGGAGCTGGAGGAGGAGGTGGTGGAGGAGGAGGAGGAGGAAGAGGAG
This sequence comes from Prorocentrum cordatum, assembly GCA_963575745.1. Taxonomy (NCBI): domain Eukaryota; class Dinophyceae; order Prorocentrales; family Prorocentraceae; genus Prorocentrum; species Prorocentrum cordatum. The sequence continues at coordinate 260,217 of CAUYUJ010000115.1, read as the reverse complement.
GAGAGGAATAGTACTGCGGAGGATTACGAGGACGGGCGCGAGTAGATGAGGGAGGAGGAGGGGGAGGAGGCGAGGGAATAGGACTGTCAGGAAGAGAATGGCGAAGTGGAGGAGGGAGGCCCAGCCAGCGGCGCGAAGCCCGCCCCCCCCCCGCACCGCGAGGCGGCGGCGCCTCAGCATCGGCGGCGCCGGGACCGACGCCGAGCAGCCCACGGCCGAGGGGGTGGAGGAGGACCAGCGCCGCGCCGGGAGGCACAGTCAGCCCGCACATATATATATATATATATATATAGGTTGGGCAGCCCACTTCCAGGCCTCCTGGATGGTGTCCGAGTAGATGGGTCGGAGGATAGCGCCGCATCGCCGATGCATCGGCGATGCGGCTTGGGGCCCAGTTTTCTCTACGCCTACGTCGCCGATGCATCGCCGACGTCGCCGATGTATCGGCGATGCGGCGAGATCCTCCGACCCCATCTGTTCGGACCCCATCTAGGAGGCCTCTGGAGGTATCGCTGGTTGCGAAGTGAACGCCCATGTTGGGTTTACGTTGGTTTCGTGTCGTGTCGATGCGTTGCGACCCCAGCGCGGGCGCTCAAGATTGAGCGCCGAAAGTGGCCCATCATCGGCCAATATGGAATGATCTGGCAATCGAGAATCTGCCGATCGCTCAAGCTTAAGCGACTCACTTGGTGTAAGAGACTAACGCCGGGCTGGTCATCGCACGAGCTTGCAGTAGGCAGCAAGACATCGAAACACGAAGCCCTCCGCCCCCGCACTGCAAGGTTGATGGGGAAGTGGTGGGCCCTTCCACAGACGTTGCGCTTGCTTCGCAGAACTTCGCGCTTCCTTCCCGCGCCAGTCGTCCGCCAGCTTTGAGGTGCGGGGTGCCGGGAGGGCCCTCTCGGGTCTTTCGCTGGTGGGCGCCTACGTCGCACACGGCAGCATCTCATGCCAGAGGTAGGTCAGGTGCAACGTGCGTGGCGGACAGGCTCAGGGGTTTGGGATGCCTCGGCCCTCAACCGCTCATTGATCGACTACACGTTGGAGCGACCCTTCGTCGGAGTGACCTTCGGTGCCCTCCCACTGGGGACTCCCGTTCGCCTCGCGCGCTCGTGTTTGGTCCCCTCGCGGCCCTAGAAACGCCGTGCACCAAAGGCCACCACCTATCGCTACCCCTCATGGACGAGCGTCATGTTCGCTAACGGCTGCAAGGTTCTTCGCAGGCGATTTTCATCCCACATGGGTAGCCTTTGCTACCCTCCAAAAGCCTCTGGCTGCTTTTCCAACGCTTCATCGACTCAGATTCGATTGCGCAGGTCGTGAGACTCAGCCGCTGACGCGTGAGAGCTGGCATGCGTGCAGAGCAGGGGCTTCCGAGGTCTCTGAGAGGCCACGAAGAAGTTGCAATCATCATGGCCTTGCGTGTGCAGGCCTGTGGCCCATCCGGGTGGCCGTCATGAAGCGATTCGGTACTGAGGGGAACGGGCCCTGCAGGTGGTTCGCCGTTTTCGGCTTCCAGACCGCGGTGCCGTGTCTTCAGGTCGCCCGCTTCGGCGTCCGGGGGGCCGCGCTCGGGCCCCGGGGCAGTCGAGCCACGATCCTTTTGGAGAGGGTCGAGAGCTCCAGGGCCTGCGTCGTGAAGCAACGCTGACGCCTGCGGCGCGAGCATGAGCGCGAGGGGAGCGGAGGGGAGGGGGGGGGGACTGGAGCTGCAAGGAAGGGAGTGGGGTCCGCAGCAGGCTGGGCCCAGGTCGGCGCAGCCTTCGCCCCGGCGACCGCGGCGCCATGCGCAGCCACGCGGGCCGCGTGGGCGCGTGATCGCACGCCCCTTTTTTCCGGTACCTGCCATACACGACACCGCCATGCGCGCAGCGGGCGCTTTCTTTCCGCGGCTTGGGCTGTCCCCAGACCCCCGCCGCCGTGATTTCAGATCTCTCACCCTGTGGGCACCTAGGAGGAGGTCTGGACCCCCTTGCCAGGGACCAGCTCTTGATTCCGAGTCGATGCCTGACGCTCCCGAGGCCGGGCATGGGCCCCTCGAGGCCGAACGTAGAGTTCGACTACATGTAAGAGTGACCCTTCGCCAGAGTGACCTTTGGTGCGGGATCACTGGGGCCCCCCCGATCGCTGAGCGCGACGCGATAGCGGCGGGCTGCGCGCTTGGGTTTGGCCCCCTCGCGCCCCCCAAAAGCCGCGCACCAAAGGTCACTCTTGCCCAGGGTCACCCTTGCGTCTACAGGCGGTCCGGATTAGTAGGTCGACCCTGCCAGCTCAAGGGTACCCTCGTGTCCTGTGTCTCGCGACCCATGCCTCCTACATTCCTGTGGCAGTGTGCCCCTCGGAAAGGGTCGTTTGTCCTCTCGTGTGTCCTGTTCAATCAAGTCCGACCGTAGCCGAAAAGGTGAAGCGTCCCGTGCTGCTTTGTTCACGGCGCGAGGGGGTCTGGGTCTTGGGCCTGTTACCTGGCCTCCGCCCGCGCAGCGCGCGGCGGGCCCTGCGACTCCCAGCTCTTCCAGGCCGGGGCCCGGCCCGGCAGCCCCCGCGCTCGCCAGCAGGGCCCCCCCGAGACCTGCTTCTGGGCCGCAGGTGATGGGCCCGTTTTCCACCACCACCACCACCACCACCATGGGTTGGAGGGGGGGAGAGGAGGAGGAGGAGGAGGAGGAGGAGGAGGAGGAAGAGGAGGAGGAGGAGGAGGAGGAGGAGGAGGAGGACATGGAGGTGGTGGAGGAGGAGGAGGAGGAGGACATGGAGGTGGTGGAGGAGGAGGAGGAGGAGGACATGGAGGTGGTGGAGGAGGAGGAGGAAGAGGAGGAGGAGGAGGAGGAGGACAGGGAGGTGGTGGAAGAGGAGGAGGAGGGGAGGAGGGAGGAGGAGGAGGACTCCCTCCCCCTGCAACGTATGGTGGTGGTGGTGGAAAGCAGGCCCATCAGCAGGGCCTCGCCGAGACGGCGGCGGCTCCAGCCTCGGAGGGCGCCAGCCGTTCTCACGGGGCACCGGGGCCTGGCCAGGCGCGCCCTGGGCCCAAGAGAGCGGCGCACACGCCCTCCTGGCTTGGTTCAAGTCGGGCCTGTCCCTCTGCACGGGGAACATTCAAACATAGTAAGAAAATAGTCGGGGGACGATTTTTGAGCATTGTTTTGCCATTTTGAGGTATTTTTTACTATTTTTCATTTCTCGTCCAAAATTCCCCTGTAGGAGGACAGGCCCGACTTCAGGCTTGGTCAGGGAGGCATGTTCACCGACCTCGGGCCCGCGATGGGCCTGGTCGGGGTCGGTGCGTGTGCGTGTGTTTGTGTGTGTGTGTGCTTCCGCGCGGGCGTTCCCGTCCTGCCTCGCGTTTTGTCCTCGCCGGCCTTGCCGGTGGCACTTCGCACCCTGCCTGGCCCATCCACATGATGACTGTCGTCGCTGGCCTGCTGGCAGCTTCCCCTCGTTGCTGCCCGTGCCCAGGCGTGCGCATGGCATGGTCGATCCCCTCGCGTGGATCCGTGCCCCAGCTTCCTGCGGGGCCAGCCGCGCGCGCGCGTCTTTCTTCTCTTGCTCTCCGGCCTTCCACGCCTGGGCACTGCGTGCTGTGGCCGCGGCTCCCCAAAAAGAGTGTCAGGGGCAACCGTAGGGGGGGATAGGCATAGGGGGGGATGCATCGGCCCCCAATCGCCCGTGGATCGCCGATAGGGGCCCAACAGCCCCAACCTGCCCAAGAACATGCGGACTCACTATCGGGGGCCTACTCGCCGATCTGTCAGCGACGTGTCGTTGATTCCAGGTGATTGCTTCCCCCCCTATGCCTACCCCCCCTATCGTTGCCCCTCAGTGTGTGTGTGTGGGTGTGTGCATAGTTGGCGCCCTCCGACAGCCGCGAGTCCGAGTGCAAGCGCGACTGCGTCGAGCGGGGTAGGGTCTGCCCCTTCGACGAGGGCGGGTCCTGCTCCTGCGCGCCGGAGCTCTTCCTTAGATGCTCGCTCCGAGGACCTTCCTGGGGCCCACTTGAGGCGTTCCAGAAATGGCCTTGCCTTCAAGGATCGCAGGAGTTGTCATCTCTTCCTCGGCGGAAGGCTGCGGAAGTGTGGAGGAAGGTCAGCGGAGGTAAAAGAAGGCCGCCTCCGTCAGCGGAGGTCGGCGGAAGGGCGGCGGAAGGTGGCGGAAGCAAAAGATGCGTCCCCGAGAGATGACAACATGTTTAGGTTCAGGGTATCCAAAATCCGGCTACGTGACGGCCCTGGGTCAGCTCTGGTTCGGCTCTACTCCGACTCTAGCTCGACTCAAGGTCGGCTCAAGCTCGACCCAGGTTCGACTCAGGTCGATGGGCGTTCGACGCAAGATGGACGCCCGAGTTGAGCGAGTGGCCCCAGAAGTGTCCCCGGAACGAGCGTCTAATCCTCCCGCCGCGGGGCGGGGGCGAGCTCGCGACTGGCGTGTCCCCCCGGAGCTCCGCCGAGGCCGGGGCGGCGGGGATGCTCGGCCTGAAGCGGGTGCGCTTCGTCGCGCAGCGCGCGGCGTCGCCGAGGGAGTGCCTCGGCAACCTTACGAGGACCGTCTCTACCCACCAAACCACCCCGACCCAACCCCGAGGCCCCAAGTTGCTCGCCATTCTCAGTGGGGGGGGGCGTCCCGGAGCAGTGAAGGACACATATGAAGCCCGTGCCGAAATTTGAGATTTCGGGTTGGGCTGGGGTGGCAGGTAGTCAGGCCGAGGAAGAACAGCATGGCATGAAGATGAACTTTCAGAACTTCGTGTGGATTTCCTGGATCTGTGCGCGCACCAGTGGCGAGGCCGCCATGGGGCTCCAGCGCAGAGCCAAGAAGTCCGCGCGGAGCTACGACAGGCTATTATGCTTATGATTTGTTTGACCCTCTCGAGGAACAGCACGTACACGGTGCTGCTCGTGTTCGCGGGGCGGCGCAGCTACATCCACATGCTCCTGCACTACCTGGACGAGCTCGTGCGGCAGTGCTCCGTGCACGAGGTGCACGTGTGGGACTACGCCCGGGACAGGGAGGACGCGCGCTGGCTCCACGGGGCCGCCAAGAACCGCAGCGGTGCCGAGTGGCAGCTCATGTCCCATGCTGTGGAGGGGCGGGGCTGGGCCGACGTGTACGAGTTCTACGCCTCCCCAGAGGCGGGCGCCGCCCGCCCTCGGTGGCAGCCTCTGTCCGAGATGGCAGGGCGGGACAACACGGTGCTGGTGAAAGCAGACGACGACATCGTCTACATCGACGTGTCCCCTTTTAGCTGCCTCGATACGCCCGTTTTGAAGCGCAACACGTACCGTGCTGAACACGTCTTTGCCAATCTGTTGCGTGCTGGCTCAGCGTATTGGCCGACGTTTTGGTGAACGCATCGCGTCATACCTACATTTTCAGTGTACGTGTTGAGCTCCGTATCAGCACGCTTCGTGTTGCGTGTTGCGTATCGGGGCAGCTAAGGTCCAGCTTCGACTCCTACGTGGACTTCATCCGGTCGCACCGTGAGAAGTTCGTGGTCCACGCCAACGTTGTGAACAACGGAGTCGCCGCCTACTACCAGGCCAGGCACATCCGGGAGCTGGCGGATCGGATTCGCGGGCTTGACGAGTACCCCAGCTGGCAGGGCCGCCTGGGCGAGTTCGGCTGGCTCTTGGACGGGAGCGGGCGCGCCGCCGACCTCCACAAGTACTTCTTGCGCCACCACGAGAACTTCTCGTGGACGGAGGGGGACGGGTGCATCGTCTATGGCCGGGAGCAGGCGGCGAGGACCGGCCAGGCCGGGCAGGGGCGCTTCTCGATCAACTTCTTCGGCGCGCGCTGGTCAGAGTGGAACCACGTGCGCCGGCTGGCTCTCGACCCAGAGGGGGACGAGGTTGGGATCACGACCCGCGGTTCCGCCGAAGGTCGGGAGCAGTGCATCTTCACAGCCTTCAACGTCGCGCACTTTAGCTTCCGCGTGCAGAGTGTGGCCTGGGACGTCTACACCGCCTACGAGCGCCTGCTGGCCAGCGCGTAGGGAGGTCATGCCACGAGCTCGGACGCAGCATGGCGGAGCAGCACCACAGTGGCGACGTCTTGGGACGTGAGGTGGCCCGCCGCGGCCCGTGCGGTTGCCCCCCCCCCCCGCCCTTCGCCGCCTCTGCACGTCCTTCTGGACCTGTGTCGTTGGGCCGTCCATCGGGACGTATGCTGGCGCCCCGCGTCGCCCCGCCCTCGCCCCTCGCCGCCTCCTGGCGAGTTTGGCAGCAGTGCCCCGTCCGCCTCGCGGCCCCCCTGGCTTGTTTGGAGCCTGCGCGGTGCGTGCGTGCGCGCGCGCGCGTCTGGAGGCTGTCTCGAGCGGCCGTGTGCGCACGTGGACAGGGAAAAGGGCATCCCCCCCTCCACGTTCGGGACCTGCGTTTCTATTCAAGACGCTTCGCGTTCACCGCCCGCCCATTCCAGTTCTCGCCGGACGAGGCGAAGACGGCTCCATGACGGGATAAACATAGGCAGGAATTCATACAAGTCGTGTGCTTGGTTGTTTTTGTCCCGTCTTCTCTCTTCCTATGCTATCGCCTACTATGCTCAGGCATGCTTCGTGGCTGTTCGACAGTAGGTTTGTCGTGCTTGCTACTGTTAGTGGTGGTGGTGCTGCGGCTGGTGTTGCTGCTGGTGTTGCTGTTGTCGCTCCTGCTGGTGGTGCGGTGCAGTGCGGGTGCCGCTGCTGCTGTTGGTCCTACTTCTGCTGCTGCTGCTGCTGCTGGCGCTGCTGGCGCTGCTGGCGCTGCTGGCGCTGGTGCTCATGGTGCCGGTGTTAGTGCTGCTGCTGCTTGTGGTGCCGCTGCTGTTGTCAGTGGTGGTGGTGGTGGTGCTGCTGCTGCTGGCGCTGGTCGCAGTGGTGGTGCTGCCGCTGCTGGTGGTGCTTCCGCTGTTGACGTTGCTCTCTGGGGGGCCTGTCGGGGTGCTGCTGAGGCTCCGTCGTTGACCTCTTGGGGCTCCTCTGTGTCGGGTGTCACGCGCGCCCGATGTCTGAGAGACGTGAGTGGGCGCGCAGCGTTTTGTGTCAGTGTGCGGGCGTCAGCAGGTGTCAATGGCGGCATGCTCCCGTGGTGGGCTGGTGTCATGCGGTGGCGTGGCATTCCCGTAGTTTTGTGGCGCTTGTGCAGTCGACTGATCCGATGGTAGAAAAGGTGGCATGTTCCCGTGGTGGGCTTGTGTCATACGGTGGCGTGGCAGTCTCGTGGTTTTGTCGCACTTGCGCAGTCGATTGATCCGATGGCAGGGAAGGTGGCTCTTGAAGTGGGTTCTCCAATGGCTGACCAGATGACTGGCCCGAGGTGTGCCGTGGTAGATGTCTGGGTGCTTGTCCCGACGGTTGCCCGGATTCTTTTCCCGTTGCTAGTCTCGGCGGTTGCCCGAGCGGTTGGTTGCCCCGACGGTTGCCCTGGCGGTGATCCGGCCGGCAAGGCGCCAAGAAGGGCCGAAGAGGAACCCGAAAAGGGCCCCAAAAGAGGCTTATAAGGCCCCGAGGCGGTCTGGGGGAAGCCCAGGGCGGCTCAAGCGACAGCACTTCCGCGTTGGGTCGCAACCGCGTCCGTCTTGCAGTAAAAACCGCGCGGGGTCTGACCTGGTTTGGGGTCCGTTTTGCGGCCCAACATGGGCCCCGCAGCGTCCAAAATGGACCCCGGAGCGCGCCCAAAAACGGCGAACAAAAGGGAGTGATGAAAAATGACGCACGCGAGCCCGGAAGTCAACTGTAAGCAGCGTCCTGGACAGCCCCGGGGAAGCCGAAATCAGGCCAAAACCATAGTATTTCTTCTGTTTTTTTGGCATCCCCACGTGTCGGCGAGAATGAGCAACAGAGGCGCTGTCGAGGGCTCCGGGAGCGGATATTGGAGGCCAAGAAGGGGCCCCGACCGGGCCGAAATGGAGCCCACAGGCGCCCCGGCAGCGTCTTCAGAACGATACCAAGTTCGAGCTTGTCTTGGACGCCGTCGTGGAGCCGTTTTGGAAACCGAAAAAGGGCATTGCCGCAGCCGGGCGGCGGAATGGCGGAGGCCTCTGGGGGGGGAAAAAGGGGGGGGCTAAAGCTTTGTAATTAAATCCCACACGCCCCTCAGCCCGGTGGGTGGGCGGATTCAAGTGGCTTGCGCCATTCCGCCGACCCTCACAAGGAGTGAGTGTTTGAGACGATCGTGGAAGTTACATCTTGGGTCAGGGGCCTCCTGGATGAACCTGAGGGTCTCTTGGGATGCCTCTCTGGGGCCTCTTGGAAAACTCATGGGGACATGTGGGAGGCTTTCTGGGGCCTCCTGGGGGCCTCTGGGGTGCTTCTTGGGGGGCGTCTTGGGGGCGTCTTGGAGGCCTCCTGGGGCTTCTTGGAGGGCCCTCGGGGGCTTCTTGGGTGGCCCGTGGGGCCGTCTCGGGGCCCTCAGGGGCCGTCTTGGGCCGCCTTCGGGGGCCCCGGGGGGCGTGGGGCTGTCTTTGGGGCCTCTTGGGCGGTCTTGGGGCTTCCTTGGAGGCAGCACTGGCCGTCTCGGGGCGATCTGTTTGGCCATCTGGACCGTCGTTTTCGCTTTCAAGAGGATGCGGATGTGCTGCTGAACATTCACGCTTCCCCGACGGAATGCTGTGATTTTGGACTCGTGGGGCTTTCTCGGCGATCCTCTGGAGGCGCTTGTGGGTTGTCTTAGGGGCATCGTGGGCCATGTTGAAGCCATCTTGGATCGTCGTGGGGCTACCCTGGGCCATCATGACGCTCTCTTCGGCTGTCTTGGCGCTCTGTCTGGGCCCTGCTGGGCTGTCTTGAGGCTTTTTGGGGGCTCCCGAGGCCCCGTGGGTGCGTTGACGAGCTCGTGCCCCCTCCCCCCTCTAGAACGGCATGTTGGACCCCAGGGAAGGGGGAGGGGGGGGGGGGGGGGCAGCCAGATGTCTCACACGCCGTTCCCCCCTGGCAAGCGGGGGTCGGCGGATTTGTTGTTTGTCAGGGGGGTGATTCTTGCTATCTTTTCATACCTGTCTTTGATCTCGTAGGTCGTGCCTACCTGCGTTGCAAGGCATGGGTCTCATGGCTCCGTCGGCAAGGCTGGGGTCTCGTGGTTCCGTCAGTTTTTTTTGCGGTCATGCTATCATGATTATGTTGTTGCTCCTTCTCCTCATTCGTATTAGTATGCCTTCTTATTCTTTTTATTCTCCTTCTCGTGCTCCCCCATGCGATGGGGCCCTGGAGCCGTCTGCCCCACGTCTTCCGTGTGGACCTCGCGCACCCACTTGTCAGGCAAGGATGGAGGAGCCAGCGGTGAGGGGCCAGCGTTAAGGGGGATAGGCTGAAAGGGGGTTCGACAGGGTTCGAGGCTCGAGGTTTTCGGACGTTCCTGTCGGTACCTGGACGTTTCCCAGCCTCGGGATGCGCTCCAGCAGCTGCATCTCGCCGAGGGCGTATCGGGGGTGCCCGCATCGTCCCGAACGGCCGCCAGAGACCTGAGTTATGATCCGATAGTTTTAGAAAGCCCACCGTCCCGAACCCTGCCGAAACCCTCCGAACTTCCCCTTGGAACCCTTCCTGGAGGGTTCTTGGACGGCTTCGAGAGGGCTCCGGCCGTTTTGAGAGGAAGCCGGTCCCAAGCGAACCCTGAACTTTCTAAGGACAGTTGCTCCTTCCAGGGGGTAGGCTCAGGGGGGGGGATGCATCGACCCCCAGTCGCGCGTGGATCGCCGGCGGGGGCCTCGTAGCCCACTCCGGCCAGGGCCGTGTCCGGTCGCCGATCTGGTTCTCGGCGACGCGTCGCCGATTCCAGGTTGACGGCGGCGAGCGAGGAGGGGAAGCGAGAAGGAGGAGGCCTCCGCAGAGGGCGGGTGGCACTTCTCGGAAGCCCTCCGGCCTCCTGAGAAGATCTCTGCTGCGTCTTCGGTGGAGGCCAGGACATTGTTCACTTTTATTTTTTCTGAAGTTCTTTGTTTTTTTTTGGGGGGGGGCAAGATTCTTTCATTTCTAATTGTTCTATCCTGGGCCTCTTCCTGGCCACCAGGGGGCCAGGAACAATTAGTAACGAGCACAATTAGAACTGAGCACGATTAGAAATGAACGACGTGTACCGATGGACACTGTAACAGCGTTTCGGGGTTCTCACCGCTCCCCAGGTCCGCGCGCATCCACAGCGGTCTGCGCGCCCATCAGAATGGTTCCCGGGTGGCGAGCCGAAGAGTGTGGTTCACAAATCGTGTGCCTTTTGACGTCGCTGTCGTCACACCACAGCACCGGGCCCTCTCGAATTCGACCTTGAGCGATCGGGTCCGCGATCGACTCAGGACTGAACGATCGACGGGGTGTCAAAAACCTTCGCGCGCGCCGAAGCGCCGCGCGAGCCTGCCGTGGCGTTGCCCCTCCGCGGCGAGGGTTAAGGCGCCGTGGGCGAGAGCGCCCAGCCCGAGCGCGCCCCCTGCCGGGCTCCCGCGCCCTCTGGCGGAGGACCGTGGCCTCATACAGAGCCTGAGCGAGAAGAACATCGTGGAGGCTCGGCCTCGTCGTCGTCGTCGTCGTCGTCGTCGTCGTCGTCGTCGTCGTCGGCACCTGGTCTTCGTCGTTGGCACCTGGTCGTCGTCCGCGTCGTCGTCCCTCTTGTCGTCGTTTCCGTCGTCGTCGTCGAGGCACGGGGTTCGAGGTTCGAGGGTCGTGGGCCGAGGATGAAGATTCTGGGACGTTTCTTTGTTGCGCCCTTCGTGTTGTTTCTGGGCTCCCGGAGGCCTCGCAGCAGTTCCGAGGACCTCTCGCAGAGACCCTCGGAGACATGGGAGGGGGGGGAGGAATGGCGAGGCGCAGGGTGGCGCACAGGCGCACAATCGGCCCCGTTGCAGGGTGCACTTCGTTCCGATCGATGTCGATGTCGATGCCTATTCGATATATGTTCGATGGAGTTCGGCCACGCGCGCAACTTAGCATCGGACGTGTGCGTTTTGTCTCAGCGAGGACCATCGAGGATCATCCTGGACCATCTGGCCCAAAAAAGCACGCACGACACCGACAAATGCACGGGGAATGGACGTCCGAGCGATGGCAAGACAAGAAGGTAGAGGGGGAGGGAGGAAGGCTTCTTAGAAGCAACCCTGCTTCTTAGAAGGCGCGGGCCTTGTCTAGAGATGCAGGGCCGGCGCCTTCTAAGAAGCGGCCGTCTTCAAAGAAGCCTTCCCCCCTTCCCCCATACCCCCTTGTGCGCGCCGCCAAGACGTGGGCCATGCCGCCAGAGTCGCAGCCGGAGCGGGTCGCGCCCCAGTGCGCACGCCAGGTTCCATAGCCCATCTCGACCCGATTCGATATTGATTCTGGCCGGCTCGGTCCGATTCGATTCAGACCTTCCGACGATCCGAGGATCCGATGCTTCTCCTGAGAAGGGCCGGCGCCGTCTAAGAAGCGGCCGTCTTCTAAGAAGCCCTCCCCCTCCGCCCATACCCCCTTAGCTCAGGAGGAGAAGAAACACACAGACACAATTAATCTTCGATTCCCAAGAAAATATGGGAAAATATGGGAAGTGAGGGGAAAGACAGAAACCCCGAAAACATGGGAAAATATGGGACATATGTTTATTTGTGTGTCTTTATTTCTGTGTCCTGGGGCCCCTTCCTTAGCGCGCGCAGCCGAGAGGCGGGCCGCCGGCGGGAGTGCCGCCCCTGTGGTGCGGAAGGGTTCGGGGGGTTGCGGAGCTCTGCCGGCGGCCAGCGTCGACGGTGTCGTGCCTACAGGCGTGCCACAGAGTGATCCTAGGACCTTGTTCGGGGGAGCGTAAGACCCGGGTTTGCCAGGACTCGGGTTCGCCAGGCACTCGGGTTTGCCCAGGATTGTGGCTGCACGAAGTGCCCTCAGAGCACTTCTGGCTGGGGCCGTCTTGTTTTAACGCGTCGGGCATTTCTCTATGTTCTGAGAACACTGTTTTTGCTCTTGGCATTTTTTGGGGGCTCTAAGATCATGTCGCGGTAGACCTATACAGTCGGGGCGCTGAAGAAGGAGCTTCGTTGGGGAGGGGCTCGGTGTTCCTTGATTGTCTTGCAGTTTGCCTCAGGCTTCCTGAGGTTTTCCATTGGAAATCGAAGTTTCACCTATGTGGAAAAAGGGGCCTCGTTCCTATGTTTTTATCGTTCCTTAGGTCAACGCCCCGACGGCAGGAATGCAGGGTCGCCCGGTCCCTGCTCAAGACGGAGGCAGGGCGGCATTCAGCATAGCCTTTCTGACCTCCGCACGGAGTTCTTGGATCGGCGCTGGCCCCCCCTGGCTGCGCCTCTGGCGCCGCCCCTGGCGCGCTTCGCGCGCCAGGTAGGTGGGTCAAGCGCAGATGCAAGAAATCGGCGGGTTTCTCCGTAGGCGACCTCTCCCCCTCCTCCCCCTCCCCCGCCTCCTCCTCCTCCTCCTCCTCCTCCTCCTCCTCCTCCTCCTCCTCCATCTCCTCCTCCATCTCCTCCTCCTCCTCCTCCTCCTCCTCCTCCTCCTCCTCCTCCTCCTCCTCCTCCTCCTCCTCCATCTCCTCCTCCCCCTCCTCCTCCTCCCCCTCCTCGCCCTCCCCTCCTCGGGTCGCCTACGGCCCCAGGGGAATCCGTCCAGGTAGGGTCAAGCGCAGATCCAAGAAATCCGTGCGGAGTTCCGAAAATTTCTGTTTATGCGTCTGGCTCTTCTTCTACAGGCCTTCTGGCGCGGTGGCAGAACTCGCGACGCGTGTTTTGTTCGGTAGTTTCGATTGTTGGTCGTTGTTAGGTGCTCGTGTGCCGTTAACACGCGCGGCCCAATTCATCGACGCCAGCCCTGTTCCTCTTCGCTCATACCCTCTGTCGAGGGGGACTCTTTTACTTCATTACCTGCTGGAGGGAGGGGGAGAAAAGGACCAGGGAATGAAGGAAGACAGGAGGTGGAAAAGGAGGGCATGTCGGAGTCGGAGGAGAAACAGGAGCAGGAGCATGGGGAATGCGGCGAGGATGCCGGAGGAATGACGAGTGTGAACAAATACCCTGGGACAAAAAGAGGGAATGAATGAGCGAGGAGGGATGTGGCGAAGGATGAGATGGATGACGATGAGCAGGAGGAGGATGAGGTTGCAGGAGGAGGATGCAGGAAGACGGGGTGGATGAGGATGAGAAGGACGAATGGGGGGGGTGCAGGAGGATGCGACAGGAAGAGGCGGTCGAGGAGCAGCAGGAGGATGCAGGAAGGGCAGGAAGTGAGGAGCAGGCATGATCTGATGGGTGGAGCTTGAACCCCGTTCCCCTCCTTCCGCTCCCACGCCCCCCGCCGAAAGATGCTCGAAGAGATGGGCAACGGTGCCGGCGACCGCAAGACGAGCATCGGCTCCAACACGGACCAGGAGCGCCGCGCTGCACGGCAGCGAGGGGGGTGGGGATGAAGATGAGGAGCAGGAGAGGGAGGAGGAGAAGGGTTAAAAGAGACGAGAGAGGAGACGGTGGAGGAGGAGGAGGAGGGGAGGAGGAGGAGGAGGAGGAGAAAGTTTAAGAGGAGGAGGAAGAGAGGGAGGAGGAGAAGGAGGAGGAGGAGGAGGAGGAGGAGGAGGAGGAGGAGGAGGAGAGGGAGGTACATGGAACACGGGACGAGACGGAATGAGGACGGTGATGAGGACAATGATGAGGATGAGCATGAGGATGAGGATGAGGATGATGAGGAGGAGATGGATGATGATGATGATGAGGAGGAGGAGGAGGCGGAGCAGTATGATGATGATGATGATGATGATGATGATGACGATGATGATGATGATGATGATGATGATGATGATGATGATGATGATGATGGTGGTGGTGGTGGTGGTGGTGATGATGCTGGTGATGATGCCGATGATGATGACGATGATTCTGATGATGATTAGGAGGGGAGGAGGAGGAGGAGGAGGAGGAGGGGGAGGAGGAGGAGGCCAGAACGCCCTAAATCTCGGAAGCCCTCCTCCTCCCCCATCCCTCCTCCCTCCTCCCTCCTCCTCTTTCCTCCTCCTCCTCCCTCGTGCCTCCTTCCTCCCCTCTCCTCATCCATCTCCCCTCGTCCTTTCTTCCTGCTTCCTCCTCCCCCCTCTCTCCTCCCTCCTTGCTCCTTCCTCCTCCCTTTCTCCTCCTCCTCCTCCGTCTCTTCCTCCTCCTCTTCCTCCTCCTCCTGCTGAATCTCTCTTCCTCCTCGCCCTCCCCCGCCTCCTCCTCCTCCTCCTCCTCCTCCTCCTCCCTCGTCTCATCTCTCCTCTCTCCCGCTTCTTCTCTCCTCCTCCGCGCTCGCGCACAGGTTTGCGCGTTGGGCGCGACGTAGGCCAGCCTCCCTGTCCGCGCTCGGCTAACAATAGACATCTCCCTCTGTATATATATATATATACACATAAATATACATACACATACAGGGACCGACCACAACGCTGTTTAGCTTGGTTTGGGCCTTTGCTTTGTTGTTTGTTTCGTTGTTCGTTATTGTCTCTTCTTGTCTTTAGTTGCTTTAAGCGCCTCGTCTCGTTTGTCTCGTTTGGCACTGGTTTCAATGTTAACGTTCGTTTTAAACCGTGGGTTTTTGTTTCGATGCTCGTTTTGAATGCGATGCCGTTCTAAACATCGTTGTGCCGCAGGCGATTTCCCCCCCCCCAGACCCAGACTTTTCGACGAAAGCTGAGGCCGCTCAGAAAAGGAGGGGATCCCCTGGGATGCACCCCCAAAGGGGGGCTGTTCGGACGCACCCCCTATCGAGGATGGACGCCCCCCAATCGTGCATCCCAGGGCCGGGCCCTAATCGTCAGGTCCACTCGAACACCCCGCAGAGCCTGGGACAGGGGTCGACGTACAGTAAGGATGGGCAACCTTCCCAAGGGTACCCTTGCATCCTTGCCTCATGGGTCCATCCTTGGCCACTTTCGCTGGCCGCGCCCCGCTCGAAAAGCCTCGAAATGGGCGTCCAAGGTCCCTGCACCCTTACCGCGCATCCTTACTATACTGGTTTACTGTATCCGCTGTCCTTGTGATCGGCCCCTTTTTTGGGGGGCCAAGATTTTTTGAGCCAAGATCCTTTCATTTCTAATTGTTCTATTCTGGGCCTCTTCCTGGCGAGCACAATTAGAAATGAGCACGATTAGAAATGAACGACGTGTACGGAAAGAATGGGTACAATGCCCAACAGCGGTTCCTGTGCATTTTGAACAGGACTCGCTGTCGGTGTCGCCGCGGCCTGTGTACATTTGAGACAGAAGGCCTGCCCAATAGCGGCCGCTGTGGGTTTGGGACAGCATTTGTTGTTGGGTACTGTACCCATTTTTCCGTACCCATTTCGGGCGTCCAAAATTGGGGAGCCAACATTTCCACGATCATGAGCTCTGATCGGGTGTTGCCAGAATGAAGTCGGCCATGCCCATAGTACAGGAGGACAATTCAAAAATAGTCAGAAAATCGTCTGGGGACGATTTTTTTTTTTTTTTTTTTTTTTTTTTTTTTTTTTTATTAAAAAAAAAAAAGTTCGGGACTATGTTTGACCGACCTAATCCTAGAAGTGCCCCGTGCCCAAGGTGCCCTCAGGAGTTCCAAAGAGGCCCCCGCGGCCTCCAGATCACCCCTCACGAGGCCCAGAGGGCTCCAGGGGCGCGAACAATTGAGCGAAAAGCTGGGCGCACCTTGGGCCAGGGGCACCCTTGGCAACACCCGACCAGACTCGAAGGAGGAAGGACGGCAGAAGTACAGCTTTTCGGAGGTCCGCGCAGCTTTCTCGGATCAGCGCTGGAGCCCCCTGGCGGCGCCTCCGTCGCCGCCCCTGGCGCGCGGAGCGCGCCAGGGAGAGGGCTCCAGCGCCCATCCGAGAAATCCTCCCGCCGGCGATTTTTTAGCCCGGCCCTCGGGTCCTGCCCGAAAAGTTTGGCCACTCAGAAGGAGGGGGAACCTTGGGATACGCCCCATTGGGGGCCATTTCGACGCACGCCTCTCGAGGATCGATGCCCTCCCATTCGTGCCCCCCGGGGTTGGGACCCAAAATTCTGGCCCACTCGAGAAAACCCCACGAAGCCTGGGGATAGGGGTCCACACATCCCCTGTCGTCCGCGCGGACCTCCGAGAGTCCACGTGAATGTCACCGCCGGTGCCCCTTGGCGACCTGTGGCCTCGGCCTCGGCCTCGGCGGCCTCCGCCTCTGCCTCGGCGGCGCCCCCACGGACTCCCCGGAGGAGGAGCAGGGCGCGACGACGACGAGGAGGAGGCTCGTGCCCTGCTCCTCCGCCTCCTCCTGCTCTCGACGATGAAGTTCTTCGCTGCCAGGGCTACAAAAAGCACGCCGGAAACCAAAACGCGGAAACATGAAAGACACAAAGCACGCCCGTGGCCCCCGAGTCGCGGCCGCGGCGGGGCGCGGGCGGCGGGCGGCTCGGCCGCCCGCAGGGCAAGACGTCCTTCTCGAGCAAGGCGATGGCGACGCTGGGGGACGAGGCGTGCGGCGGCCTTGCGTCGCCCACCGGGGGGGCGCTCGGTCGCTGGCGTCGTCTTCGTGCTCGTCGCCGTCGTCGTGGTCGTCGTCGTGCTCGTCGCCTGCGTCGCCGTCGTCGTCTGGCTCGTCGTCGTCGTCGTCGTCGTCGTCTGGCACGTCGTCGTCGTCGTCGTCGTCGTCGTCGTCGTCGTCGTCGTCAGGGTCGTTGTCGTCGTCGTCGGCACCTGGTCGTCGTCTTCGGCACCTGGTTGTCGTGTGCGTCATCGTCGTTCTTGTCGTCGTTTTCGTCGTCGCCGTCGAGGCACGGGGGTCGAGGGTCGAGGGTCGTGGGCCGAGGATAAAGATCCTGGGGCGTTTCTTTGTTGTGCCCTTCGTGTTGTTTCTGAGCTCCCGGAGGCCTCCACAGCAGTTCCGAGGACCTCTTGCAAGGACCCTCGGAGACATGAGGGGGGGAAATGGCGAGGCGCAGGGTGGCGCACAGGCGCACAATCGGTCCCGTTGCAGGGTGCAGGCGATCCGATCGATGTCGATGCCGATGCCCATTCGATAAAACTTCGATGGAGTTCGGCCACGCGCACAACTTGGCATCGCTCGGACGTGTGCATTTTTTCTTGGCGAGGACCATCGAGGAGCATCCCGGATCATCTGGCCAAAAAACAGCACGCACGAAGCCGGAACATGCACGGGGAATGGACGTCCGAGCGATGGCAAGACAAGGGGGTATGGGGGAGGGGGGAAGGCTTCTTAGAAGTAACCCCTGCTTCTTAGAATGCACTGTCCTTGTGTGCAGATGTAGGGCCGGCGCCTTCTATGAAGCAGCCTCCTTCTAAGAAGCCTTCCCTCCTCCCTTACCCCCTTGTGCGCGCCGCCAAGAAGTGGGTCTTTCAGATCTTCCGACGATCCGATGCGGTCCAATGCTTGCATTGCGCTGTTGTGCGTCCTTTCGCAGCTGACCCTGTTCGGTTTTGACGCCGTGCCGATGCGGCCCTTTCCGACGCACATTCCGACTTGATCCGGCTTCCCGATTCGATGCCGACCGACCCCGCCTCCTGAAAGCAGTCCAGGCTGCTGGGCTGGCCTCAACCAACCCCCAGGGTGGTCGGCAGTCGCGACATCCCCTTGGCATCGCTCCGACGTGTGCACGTTTCCCTCGGCGAGGACCATCGAGGAGCATCCTTGCTCATCGAGCCGAACAGAAACACGCACGAAACCGAGCAATGCACGGGGAATGCACGTCCGAGCGATGGCACGTCCCCCTGCGGCGCTCCCGACGGTGCCCGTGGGGCGCTCCTGGCGCAGGCCAGCTGCTTCGAGCCGTCTGCCGGTCCCAGCGGCCTCGCGTTGGCAGCCCTCGGCGCTGCGGGCCCCTGCCCTCGGGATGGGGCGCCCGCGCCCCGGCGCGATGCTCCGCCCGGCGATCGCGGCCTTCGCTCTTCAGCTCGCGGAGCGCGGTCGCGTGTTGCCCGCCGAGTTCTTCGAGCACGGGTCCACCAACTTGGGTCGGTGAGCGCCGCCCGTAGAGCTCCACCGGCGAGGACCCCGAGGTACCAGTCACCGCCGACCAGGACCCCGAGATCCCAGTCACCGCCGACGAGGACGCCGAGATACCAGTCACCACCGACGATGACCCCGAGATACCAGTCACCGCCGAAGAGGATCCCGAGATACCAGTCACCACCGACGAGGACGCCGAGATATCATTTCCAGCGAGTACGAACAGATATCGCCCAGTCGCGTCTGGTGGCGGAGGATCGTTTTCTCGGGTCTGTTCTGGATAAGTTGCAACTATTTTGCACTGGTTGCAGCTACTCTGGTTTTGAATATTGCAGGCGCGCGCTGATGACTGGTGCTTCCCTGTGCGCCTTAGTTTTCGCTGCTGAGTGCATCAGCTGTGCAGCTGCACGCAGCAGCGTAATAATCCCAGAATTCGCGTGCCGCGTCCTCAGTTGCAGGCTAACGTGCGGTACGAGCAGGGCAGGCTGGCTGGCGTAAAGGTCCCATGCGCTGGAGTTCTGACCTCGTGCGCTGGACCTTAACAGAGTTTAGGTGATTGTCAGGAGGGAAAAAGCACACAGACACAATTCATCGTCGACCGCCAGGAAAAGATGGGAACATTTTGGAAGTGTGTGGGGGGGGGGGAAGACGAGCATCCAGAACATATCGAAAACATAGGGGGAATGCTGGGATATGTGTCTATTTGTTTGTGTCTATTTATTTGTGTCTATTTTTTTGTGTCGACGGCATCTCGACGACAGCCACGACAGCAGTCCATCGGTCGCGGATTGCGTCGACGCGAGCAAAAATGCTGCGCAAGATGGTCGGTTTCAACAAGCATCCCAGCGAAAGCTGGGAGGAAGCGGGGCGACGTTGCAAGCAAAAAGTGCGCGTCGTTTTAGGCATTTTCCCCATTTCAGTCTGGCTCGTTGTGATGTATCACTCCCTGTGGCGCCTTGTGGCGCGTCTTGCCACTGGTGGCCCGCAAACGTGGCCAGCGCAAGTGTTACAATGGCGCCCGCCAGGAGTTCGACGCCGAGGCCGGCCGCGACGTAGATGGACGGACGCCGTCGATTCTTTCTGAAGACAGGAGCAAGGTACGAGTTTATCACATGTTGTAGGTCGCCAAAGAGCCTTTCCCCTGGCAGCGGTTGGAGACTGCATGTTTGAATCACACGTGGTGGAACGCACGATGTAAGGTAGAGTTTTACATCGATATTCGATTCACCCTTTCTCTTGCATGCGCGTCTTCTTGCCGTATGCTTTCACGCCCTCCGTCTCCGCTTGCGGAGCGAGCGGCCTCTGGACCCCTCAACCGGACTTGAACAGCCCCGGACCCGACTTGACTTCACCTGCGAGCCCCTCCGTGGGCCGCCCCGGACTACCTTGAGGGGCGGAGCGGGGGTGGGCTGATCGTAGGCTTCCGGAACACGTATGAGCTCTTCCGTTTCGAGGTCCTCTGGGCTCGCGTCGGCAGTGAGCTTTGAGACCACGCGTGCCAAGGCACACGACCTTGGCACAGAGGGGCGGCTGCTGTCGAGAAGTGCCAGGGCCTCTCAGCACGTTCCAGCGGACCGTCCTGTCAACGTCTCGGCCATCGTCGTATTTACCAGGGCCTCACAGGTCGTCTCCGTCCTCGTCGTCGCTCTGCTTCTCCTTAACAGCAAAAATGGTCATCAAGGTCTTCTGGGGGCGTCTGGGAGGGAGGGAGGGATCGAGAGTCGATGTGTCCGAGACGCAGGCCCCCCTGACTTCTCGAGTCCCCCGTTCCGTGCGGGCCTCTCATGACGAACCGTTCTTTCCCGCGGCCCCCAGAGTCCCAGACGCAGCCTCTCCAGGGCGTCGACCATGGCGAAGGTCCGCCACGATCTCGTTGTTCAAGTCGCCAGATGTTAATGCGGGCAGATCAAAGAACCACAACCACAACGAAGTGGTTTTTCGGGAGGGCCCTTCGGGGGAGAACTCACCGACGTCGACATGAGCACTTGGGTTGTGGTTGTTGTCCATTTGGCCGCCCTGGGTCGCCACATCTGGCAGTTTGTGGCATGCGCAAGACTTTCCCCTGGGGGTGTCGTCGATGTGGTTGTGGTCGCTTGCTCTCCCCGAAGCAGGGGGAGTTCGGATGTGTTTCCTGAGGGGTGGAATGTTTAATTCAGCATCGTCGCCTGTCGGAGGTTGGGAGGGTGAGACCGAAGTGAAACGTGAGGTGCCCCAACTGGGGAGTCGGATTCGGTTTCGGTTCGTGTCGTGCGTGATGTGCGTGCGGACGTGGCGGGGCGAAGCTGCGCGAGTTCGTCCTCTAGAGACACCGTCAGACAAAACTGAGTCGCCCCCCGCCGCGGCCGTGGCGCGGGCTTGTCCCGATAGGTTGTCGCGATGGTTGTCTTGATGGTTTTCTCGATGGTTGCCTTGATTGTTGCTCCGATGGGTGAACCGATGGTTGTCATGATGGTTGTCCCGATGCTTATCCCGATGGGTGTCCTGGTGGTTGTCATGATGGTTATCCCGATTGTTATACCGATGACTGTCCCGATGGACGCTCCGAGGCTTGTCCCGAGGTTTGTATTGATGGGTTGTCCCGATGGTTGCCCCGATGGTTATCCCGATCGTTTTCACGATGGTTGTTTCGATGCAGTTGCGAGGCCATGGTGCCAAAACATATGTGCTCTGCGCATCTTTGCCTTTGTCCCCCTCCTCCCTCCCGCTCCCTCCCCCCTCCTTCCCCCTCCCTCTCTCCGGATTGTCCGCCGGTTGACGCATCGCGTCCCATGGGATACAAAGTCTTCCCATGGTGATCAACCGAGCCGCCGGCAGCGCAATCACATCCGAATTCATTCTTTGCCTGTGCCCGCACGGCGTCACTTGCCACAACTTTCCATGCCAATGCGCCGTCTGGGCGCGGCTTCTGTCTGTCTCGCTGTCTGATGCGACGCTGCAAACACATGCTCTGCGTGGCCATAACAAAGAATAGGTTTGCGATGCTATACGACATACCTCCGGGTGATCAGGAGGTGCGGGGGGGGGGGCGGAACCAACGTCTCATTCAGTCAATCTCAGTATAAATCTCAGTATCGATCTCACGATCGATCTCATAATCGATTTCACTCGATCGATCTCGCTATTGATCTCACTATCGACCTCACGGGACACCACGGGCGACCGCGTCATGGGACACCAAGGGAGACCGCGTGACGGGACACCACGTGACACCCCGGGACGCCATCGGGACACCATGGCGGGACTCCCGCGGCCACCGCCAGACAACCCGACGAGGGGCGGTCTTTTGGCCTGGCGGCGCCCTAGCCAGAGGAGCCTCGCGCCCGCCCACGCAGCTTCGTCTCGCTCGCGCGCACGACACGAACACGAAACCGAAAACAAATTCCCGGTGGGGGGCTCTCCATCTCAATGCGATCTCAACCCCTCGCCTTCGACATCTATACGACCACCCTTCGGGTGATCAGGAGGTTCGGGGGGGATGAACCAACGTCTCACTCGATCGGTCTCACTATCGATCTCACTATCGATCTCACTATCGGACTAGCTCGATCGATCTCACTCGATCGATATCACAATCGATCTCACCCGATCTATTTCATTCGATCGATCTCACAGTCGATCTGACTATCGATTTCACAATTGATCTCACTATCGATCTCACTATCGATCTCACAATCGATCTCACATTTGGTCTCACTATCGATCTCACGATCGATCTCACTATCGATCCCACAATCAACGTCATCATCATCATCACCATCAGCATCATCATCATCATCATCATCATCATCATCATTCGTATCAACATCATCGTCTTCAACATCAACATCATCATCATCATCATCGGGACACCATCATCATCACCACCTTATCACCATCATCACCAATACCATCATCATCACCACCATCATCAGCAGCATCGAGACACCATCATCGTCACCATCATCTCCAACATCATCATCATCATCATCATCGGGACACCATCTTCATCATCAGAACAACACCATCATCATCATCCCATCATCATACTCATCAACACCATCATCATCAACATCATCATCATCGGGACACCATCATCATCACCAGCAACATCATCATCAATATCATCATCAGCATCATCATCGGGACATCATCATCATCGTCACCATCATCATCACCATCATCATCATCACCGGGACACCATCGTCATCATTATCATCAGCATCATCATCATCACCATCATCGGGCCACCATCATCAATATCATGATCATCACCTCATCACCATCATCCTCATCATCAACATCATTACCATTGGGACACCATCATCGTCATCATCATCAACATCACCATCATCACCGGGACAACATCATCATCACCATCATCATCATCGGAACACCATCATCATCAGCATCATCATCATCATCTCATCATCATCATGAACAGCATCATCAACATCATTATCAATTGTCATCACCATCGGGACACCATCATCATCAGCACCATCAGCATCAACATCATCATCATCATCGGAACACCATCATCATCGTAACCATCATCATCACCATCATCATCATCACCGGGACACCATCATCATCATCAACATCAGCATCATCATCACCATTATCGGGCCACCATCATCGAAATCATCATCATCACCACATCATCATCCTGATCATCAACATCACCATCATCATCACCATCACCATCACCATCATCATCATCATCATCATCATCATCATCATCATCAACATCATCAACATCATCATCATCATTATCATCATCATCATCATCATCACCATCATCGGGACACCGACGGGACACCGGCGGGACACCGGCGGGACACCGCGGGCCACCGGCCCCCGGAAAGGAATCATTTGGTCCGGCCGCGCCTCAGCCGGAGGCGGGACACCGGCGGGACACCGCGGGCCGCCGGCCCCCGGAAAGGAATCATTTGGTTTGGCCGCGCCTCAGCCGGAGGAGACTTTCTTCTCGCCCGCCCACGCAGCTTCGCCTCGCCCGCACGCACGGCACGCACGAACACGAAACCGAAACCGATTTTCGGGTAGGGGGGCTCTCCGTTCCATTTCGATCTCACCCCCTCACCTCCGATGTAAATACCTACTTATACGACCACCCTTCGGGTGATCAGGAGGTTGTGGGGGGGGGAGAGGGGGGGAACAAACATCTGACTCAATCGATCTCACTATCGATCTTACTCAACGGGACACCACGGGACACCACGGGACACTTGTCGATCTCACTACCGATCTCACTATCGATCTCACTCAACGGGACACCACGGGACACCGCGGGACACGTCTCGATCTCACTATCGGTCTAACTACCGATCTCACTATCGATCTCACTATCTATCTCTCTCAACGGGACACCACGGGACACCACGAGACACCTGTCGATCTCACTATCGATCTCACTATCGACCTCACTTTTTGGGACACCACGGGACACCACGGGACACCACGGGACACCACATCGAGCTCAGTATCGATCTCACTATCGATCTCACTATCGATCTTACTCCACGGGACGGACACCACGGGACACCACGGGACACCTGTCGATCTCACTATCGATCTCACTATCGATCTCACTTTTTGGGACTCCACGGGGCACCTCGGGGCATCACATCGATCTCAGTATGGATCTCAGTATCGGTCTCAGTATCGATCTCAGTGTCGATCTCACTATCGATCTCACTCTACGGGACACCACGGGACACCGCGGGACAGCACGGGACGCCGCGGGACACCGCGAGCCACCGCCGGACGGACGGACGGACGGGCGGCAGGCGGGGGGAGAATCATTTGTCTTGATTTCGCCCTAGCAACGGTGGACAACAAGGGACACCACGGGACACCACGGGACACCGCGGGACACCGCGAGCCACCGCCGGACTGGCGGGCGAGGGATAATCATTTGTCTTGACCTCGCCCTAGCAACGGCGGACACCACGGGACACCACGGGACACCGCGGGACACCGCGAGCCGCCGCCGGACGGGCGGGCGGGGAAGAATAATTTGTCTTGACTTCGCCCTGGCAACGGCGGGTTCATTCCTCTCGCGCGCCCACGCAGCTTCGCCTCGCCCGCACGCACGACACTAACGAAACGAAGCGATTTCCGGGTTGGGGATCTCCGTTCCATTGCGATCTCACCCCCCAGCCTCCGATATCTACATATATACACATCGATATACACACATGTCTTCTGTATGTAATAGGAAAGTTGCCCTCATGAGAAATCAGTATAGATGCTCAGTGCGGACAGAATGCGGAAACTGCGCCCTGTGGGACAGAAACAGATCAACCGTGTTTGGCAATCCATGCGGAAGCAGCAGCAGTTATGACAAGCCAGGCGACAACCATTGTAAACGCAAGAGCCCCTTTTTGATAAACAACGGACAACCAATGCAGCAGGATTGAAAGCTATCTAAGACCTAAGGACACTGGTACTTTCATAGTGGACGTGTGTAGACACATACATGATACTACATAGATGTGCAAATCAGTGTAATTAGATGGAGAGACAGGTATATCGATATATTGTGAGGTCGATAGATCGTGGGGCCGATGGAGGGATGATCCATGTTTGTTCAGATGTTCGCTTTTGTGTTCCGATGGTGATCCCGATGGTTGTCCCGATGGTTGCTCCGATGGGTGTCCCAAGAGCTTTCCACATGGTTGTCCCCATGGTTGTCCTGTTGGTTGTCCCCATTGTTGTCCCGATGGTTGTCCGATGGTTGTCCTGATGGTTGTTCCGATGGTTGTCCCGATGGTTGTCCCGATGGTTGCCCCGATGGCCGTCCCGATCGATGTCCCGATGGTTATCCAGTTGGTTGTCCCAATGACTTGCCCCGATGGCTTGTTCCGACAGTTGTTCCGATCAGAGCCCCGATGGTTGTCCCCAGGGTTGCTGTCCCGATGGATACCCCGATGGATATCCCGATGGTTGTCCCGATGGTTGTCCCGATGGGTTGTCCCGATGGTTGTCCTGTTGGTTGTTCCGATGGTAGCCCTGATGGTTGTCCCGATGGTCGTCCCGATAGCTGTCCACACGGTTGTCCCCATGGTTGTCCTGTTGGTTGTCCCGATGGTTGTCCCGATGGTTGTCCCGATGGTTGTCCCGACGGTTTTCTCCACATGTTGCCCGATGCTTGTCCCGATGGTCGTCCTGATTGTTATCCTGGCTGTTGTCCCGATGGATATCCCGATGGTTGTCCCGATGGGTTTCCCCGATGGTTGTTCTGTTGGTTGTTCCAGCGGTAGACCCGACGCTTGTCCCGACGGGTTGTCCCGATGGTTGCCTGATCGGTTGTCCTGTTGGTTGTCCCGATAGTTGTCCCGATGGTTGTCGCGATGGTTGTCCTGATGGTTTTCCCGATTGGTTGTCCCGATAGTTGGTCCGATTGTTGACCCGATGGTTGTCCTGGTGGTTCGGTTGTTAGATCGTATATATGTATATCTACAGATGTGTACCCACGTATTTTTATAGCGAGATGAGAGGAACACGTGAATCATTGACAGACAGAGACAGACAGACAGACAGACAGATAGACAGACAGATAGATAGACAGACAGACAGACAGACAGAGACACATAGACAGACAAACAGACAGACAGACAGACAGGCAGACGCACACACACACACATACATTCACATACATTGATATATTGATGAACATTAATCTTGATGCCCCGAAGTGTGTCCACTCGTGAGTTGAATTGTGCGTTCAGTGCAAATCAAAGATAGCATCACCCCCCAAACCTTCTGTCACGAACAGGTATGTCGTACCTGCAGATCCACGGGCCGTCCTACCCCGGCCCAATCCTGCTCGAGCCAGCGGAATTTAGTTCACCCTGGTTTTATTCCTGGGCCTAATCTGTCTTAGTATGATTCAAATCCTTCCGGACCTGGCTTTGTAGCCCTTGGGCGCTCCCACGAAGGCCTCCCAGGAGTTGCCTCCGAATTCCAGGAAGCCAGAAACGAGGCCTAGAGATGGACGCCAACACCAATACCGGCGGTGTGCGCCTCAAACCGAGGGAAGAGGATCCCGATGGTGGTCAGATTCGGGCTTCCAGGGTGGCAGAAGGATTACCACCAGCACCGAAATCTAGGACCATCCTCACCCGGTGGGCGCACCCCCCTGAGGAGGAGGAGGGGGGGGGAGGGAGAGGGAGACGGGGAGGACGAGGAGGAGGAGGAGGAGGAGGAGGAGGAGGAGGAGGAGGACTGTTCTGGTGTTAGTGCCCATTGGAGGCGGGGGCCGCCGGGCCTCCAGTGTGGGAGCGCCGGGAGCCCCCGCAGCAAAAGGGCGGACGGTCGCCCGAGATCACGGTCTCTCCTCCCCATTGGCGGGCCCCCTGCCCCTCCCCCGGACCAGGAGAATCGACGAAGACACACACATGCATACATCCGTCCATCCATCCATCCATCCAGACCTACCTACCTACCTACCTACCTACCTACCTACCTACATACATACATACATACATACATAAATACGTACATACGTACATACGTACATACGTACATACGTACATACGTACATAACTACATACACACATACATACATACACACAGACATACATACGTACAGGCATACAGTCATCCATCCATCAATCCATCCATCCATCCATCCATCCATCCATCCAACCATCCATACATACATACATACATACATACAAGCAGGCGTGCATGCATGCATGCATGCAGGCATGCAGGCACACATGCATGGATACATGCATACATGCATGCAAACAAACATACACACAAACATACATGCATACATTCATATATACACGTATGAGGTGTCCCAGAGACAAAAAACACACACGCCTTGCCTTCGAGGATAGAGGAGCTGTCATCTCTTCCGCGGCGGAAGGCGGCCGAAGAGCGGCGGGAGGCGGCGGAAGGCTTGCGGAAGGCGGCGGAAGTAACAAGTCGATCTCCCAATCGATGAAAACTTGTTTGGGTTCAGGGTCTCCGAAATCCGCCATATATACAGATCGATTGCGCAGAAACGCAATGTTGGAATGACCGCGCGGATCTCTTGGATCTGCGCTGGATCCCCCTGGCGGCGCTTCTTGTGCCGCCTCTGGCGCGCTCCTCGCGCCAGGGCAGGGGTGTCCTGCGCCGATTCAGGAAACCCGCGCGGACCTTCGGACATTGCACTCCTGTTGTTGACTCAGGGAATAAGGAAGGACCCTGAAATTGGGGTGTCGACTTTTTTGGCACACCTGGCGCTTTCGCTCCGTTTTGGAGGCCGCGGCTCTCACGGGTCGATCCGGCTCGAGAAGTGCCGCGGAAAGATTGGGCCGAGGGTTTTTGAGATTGTTTTTTTTACCCTTTGGGCAATAACGCGCGTTCTGCCCTTCTCCCCTCCCCTCCCCCACCCCCTAACGCAACGCCCCCCCCAATACGTCCCTGGTACTGCCGCATTGCGTTCAACTCCACAGTCTGGACCCACACGGCGGGGGCGTTGCGTTATGCCCCCTCCGCCATACCTCCTCTCCCACCCCCATAACGTCCATGATCGCCGCGAATAAATGCTCGATTGTTGTGATTATTAATGATGGTGTATCTTGGCTTCGGCGTCAGATCTCACAGGAGAAGAAGGAGCATTCCAAACTGTTGCGGCTCAAACCTTACTGGGCTTCTGCCAGCGCGATGCCATATATTTTTGGATGCTAGACATTTGGCGAGGGTCTCGAGAAGGCGGAGCTTCCGTTGAAGTGTCAATCAAGAAGTTTGGTCGGACAAAACAGTGGAGCGCAGCATTGCATCTGCTCCGCGAAGCATGCCACTTGGGTGTTGAACTCATACCAGCCCACTACATTGCGACAGTCAGCGTATGCAGCAAAAGCGGGCAATGGCAACGAGCACTGTCGGTGCTTAGTGAGATGTGGGGGTCGATAATTGAGCCCAACGTCATCTATATTACAACGCTGGCGGCGCCGCGTGCCAGAAGAGAATTGGATCACAAATATCAGAACTGGTCAGGCCAGCCCCGGCGCGGCGCGCCACTGTGCGCCACAAGATGCCCCCAAGACGACGCAAGACGCCCCCAAGACGGCTACAAGACTTTCTCAAGAACCCCCGGACGGCACAAGACGATCCCAAGAAAGCTCCAAGATGGCCCGAAGGCAGGCCAGTAGGCTCCCAAGCCGACCCAGTGGACCCCGACGATGGCTCCAGGCGGCCAACGTCATGCATTCTCTTGGGGGCCTTCAAACGGCTGAACAGAGCGCCCGGGGGGAGGGGAGGGAGGGCCGCTAGGTTCCCGCGGGGGGGGGGGGGCGGTAGTCTGACCCGGGAGCTCCCCCCCTTAGCCTCCCCCCCGGGCCGCCTGGCCTCTGGAGGGGGGGAGGGGCGGCACTCTTGACCTGGAACCCCCTCCCCGACACCCCGCCCCTGCCCCCCCCCCTGACCCCCTTCTTCCCTCCCCATACCACCCCTGGCAAAAGGGGGAAAACGGGAGGACATCGACTCAACTAAGACGTTTTTTTTGTTTTTGTTTTGTTGTTTTTTTCTGTTCTTTTGTAGATCCCTTTGGGACTGGCGACGACGACGACAACGAAGACGACGACGGCGTATCACACACGCCGACTGGGCCGGCGGATTTTCCACAAGCGCACCGTGAACACGCTGGTTGGCGTGGGCGAAGTCCACGTATCAGCCCGAGTCTCTCCTGCATGGCCGAGGGGGAGCGCGTGCGGGAAGTACAGTCGGGGCCCTGAAGAAGGAACCCTTTTGGTTGGGGAGGGGCTCCGCGTTCCTTATGGAAAAAAGGGGCCTCGTTCCTTATTTGGGGTTCCTTAGGTCAACGCCCCGACTGTAAAACGGATCAAGTGTTCAAAATCGGCCTCGGCGGGCCCATGGCGCGGCATCGGCGGGCCCCTGGCGCCCCTGGCATGGCACGGCGTGCCTCCGTGCGGCTCGAGCACGCTTCGGGACGCCTTCAGGGAGCGCTGGGATCGGGCCAAGAGCCTCAATATGGCCCCAAGACGGCCCCAGGGGCCGTCCAGACGGCCCGCGGCGGCCGGAAATCATCTATTTGTTCATGGGTGTTGCCCCGTTTTCAGAGTTTCGCGATTTCGAGCCAAGAGCGGCCCACGGCTCTTGGGGCCAACTCGAACGCTCCAAGGCCGCCCAAGGGCTTTGGCAAGGGCCCGAAGACGGCTCAGGAAGGCTCCAAGACAGCTCCCCGAGGAGCCCAAGACGGCCCAAGCGAGCCCCAAGACGGCCCGAGAAAGTCCCCACAAGCCCCTAAACTGTCCCCAAGAGCCGCCCAAGAGGGCTCACGGAGAGCTCCGAGACAGCCCAAGAGCCGCAACATGGCCTCAAGCCGGCCCAAGAGGCCGTCGAGACGGCTCGCGGCTGCCAGAAATCTTTGATTCTCTGGAGGTTTCCGTCTGATTTTCAAGCTCCATGACGTCCAAGATAGCTTCCCGACGGCCAAGACAGGCCTCCCAAGACGCTCCAAGTGGGCTCCAAGACGAGCCCCAAGAGAGCCCGAACAAGGACAATTCGTCCAATCCCAAGTGAAAACGTACATCTTTGCAATTCCCGTGCTTTTGTTTTTCAAAGCTTCCAAGAGGACAATTCACGCCCCCAAGATCGCCCCAGGACGCCCCAGGAGCGCCCATCAGGGCCCCAGGACGGCCCAAGACGGCCCCAGGACGGCCCAAGGCGGCCCCAGGACCGCTTCTGAGGCGCCCACGACGGCCCAAGAGTCGCCCAAGGCAGCCCCAAGAGCGGCCAAAGACGGGCCAGGACGGTCCCAAGCTGGCCCCAGAGGCGTCCAAGACGGCCTCAGACGGCCCCAAGACGGCCCAAGGGGCACCCAAGACGGCCCAAGAGGGCCCCAAGAGGCCCCCAGGAGGCCGCAAGACGGTCCAAGGGGGCCCCAGGAGGCTGAAAAGAAACCCCGAGAGGTCCCCAAACGGTTCCCAAGGAGAAAGAAGCGCCCGTCATCAGTGGCCGCATGGGAGCGTTGCTCTCCCCCGTGGGTGAGGGCGCGAGCGAAAGAGCGCCGAATAATGAACAGCAGCATGGGCGCTACTTCCCTTTACTATTGCCTCCCAGCTCCAGAGCGCACTTCGCCGCTGCCGCCCAAGTGAGGCGAGATACACCAGAGGCCTCCAGGGAGCGCAGTCCCCAGTACAGTCTGATCCCAGAGGGGCGCGGAGACGGCGCCCACAAGGACGTGGCTCCCTTCGCATCCACAGTGAGCCCCCATGCACAGTCCACAGTGGGACATTTCGAGCGCCCTGGAGCAACATCGACCTCTCCCGTGGGCACGAAGCAGACAGCAGCAGCGGCGGCACACAGCAGCAGCAAGTAGCGGCAGGCAGGGGGTAGAAGCACGCACCAAGCGGAATTGGCCATCAGCAACAGCCTGCAGCCACAAGCAGAAAAAATGTGCAGCAGCGGCCTCAAGTACTACCAGGAGTGCACAAAAAGCGGCAGCAAGCAGCAGCACACAGTAGTATGCGCGGAATGTGAGGTCGGGCCCCGCAATCAGATGCCAGTTCGTGCAATTTCGTGGACGGAGTCCACGGGTCAGTCCTACCGACGTCGCCAGCCTCCTTCCGGTGCCCACAACCCACGACGACGACCACCACCACCACGACAACGACGCCGACTACGACGGGTACGACGGCGGCCTCGCGGCGGCGACGACAACGACGCCGACGATGATGGCGACGACGGCGGCCCCGCGACGGCCAAGCTGCTGGAGCGCTGCTAGAGCCCGGACACGAGGGCGCGGTCTCGCTGCCGCCGCCCTGGCCGCCGCCGTGCTTGTAGGTTTTCTGCAAAATCTCCGCCGTTCCTCAGAGAAGCATTCCAGAAAGATGTCGTGGATGGAGTCCACGGGTCAGCCCTAGTCTCTACTACATTGCAGGAGCACGTGCGTGCGGGAAGGGTCGGGAAGAGCCTGGGGGCTCTCGGCGCCCCGGCGGCCCCAGGACGGCTCCGAGACGCTCTGGAGGCCGCCCCGACGGCCCAAAGACGGCTCCGAGCCGCTCAAGATGCCCCGAAAGCGGCCCAAGAGGGCCCCGAGACGCGCAATGATCCGGCCAAGACGCCCAAGATTGGCCCAAGACGGCCCAAGAGCTCCCCAAGACGGCCCAATAGGCCTCCCAATAGGCCTCCCAAGAGAGCCCCAAGAGGCCAAACTCGTTGATGTTCATTTGTTTTTTCCAAAGTTTTTTGCTTCCTCGCTTTTACGGCTTCCCGACGCTCCGAACCCCCCCCAGAGGCATCCAAGACCGCTCCAAGACGGTCGAAGAGGTCCCCAAGAGGACCCCAAGACGGTCCAAGAGGGCCCCAAGACGGTCCAAGGCGACCCCAGGACGGCCCGAGAGGCGCCCAAGACAGGCCAACGGGACCCCAAGATGGCCCGAAGAGCGGCCCAAGACGTCTCCAAGACGGCCCGAGGACCGCCCAAGAAGGCCCTGGGGGGCCCCAAGACAGCCCAAGAGGCGCGATAGACGGGCCCAGAGAGGCCCAAGAGGCCCCCAGGAGCCCAAAAGAGGTCCCCAAGAGGTCCCACGGGGCTTCAAACCTGCCTTGAAGCGAGGGGGGCGGACGAGGGGACCGCCCAGGAGAACCGCCAAACTCGCCCCCAAAACGGCCCGAAACGGTTCCAAGAGCGGGGTGAAGGCTAATATGGAGAGACAGACGAGGGAAGGAGAACGAGGACTACAATGCAGGGCCCCGCGCGTGCGAGAAAGGCAATTCGGACCAAAATGGCGTAGCAGGCCCATGCGAGCCCCAGCAGGCCCCGGCGCGCTCCGAGACGCTCCAAGATGGCCCAAGAGCGCTCCGAGACGCCCCTGGAGGCCTTCACGAGGGCCCCAAGACGGCCCCAGACGGCCCAAGAGGGCCTCCGAAAAGGTCCAAGAGCGCTCCAAGACGTCCAAGATGGCCTCCCGACGGCCCAAGAGAGCTCGAACAAGGAAAAATCGTCCCAATCCCTAGGGAAAACTTGCATTTTTGCAATGCCCGCACTTTGCGTCCGCAACGCGTCCAAGACGGCCAGACAGGCCCCCAAGATCGCCCCAAGACGCCCCAAGATGGCCTCCAGGGAGCCCCAGAACGGTCCAGGCGGCCCCAGGACAGCCCAAGAGGCGCACAGGACAGCCCAAGAGGGCTAGAAGAGCGGCCCAAGACGGGCCCGAGACAGCCCTAGAGGCGCCCAAGACCACCCTCAACAGCTTGACACGGCCCAAGAGGCGCCCAAGACGGACCCAAGAGGCCCAAAGGAGGCCTCCAAGTCCTTCCAAGAGACGTCCAAGAGGGCTCAGAAGCAAAATTCGTCCCAATCCCGAGGAAAGATGCACAATGTAACATAGATCGCCCCACCACGCCCTAAGAGGGCTTCCAGGGGCCCCAGGACGGTTCAAGGCGGCCCCAGGACAGCCCAAGAGGCGCCCAGGGCAGCCCAAGAGGGCGGCGCAAGACGGGCCCGAGGCAGCCCCAGAGGCGACCAAGACCGCCCTGCATAAACGGCCTAAGACGGCCCACGAGGCGCCCAAGACGGCCCCAAGAGGCCTCCAAGAGGCCCAAAGGATGCTTCCATGCCCTTCCAAGAGACATCCAAGAGTGCTTCGCCCCAAACCTTGGGAAACCGCACAATTTTTAACATATTCGCTTTCCTCGTGTCTACGGCGCCCACGACGGCCATACAGGCCCCCAAGAGCGCCCCAAGGGGGCCTCCAGGGGACCCCAGAACGGTCCCAGGCGGCCCCAGGGCAGCCCAAGAGGCGCCCAGGACAGCCCAAGAGGGCTAGAAGAGGACGGGCCCGAGGCAGCCCTACGGGCGCCCAAGACTACCCTAAACGGCCTAAGACGGCCCTAGAGTCGCCCAAGACGGCTCCAAGAGGCCCCCCCCAAGAGATCAAAGGAGGCGTCCGAGCCCCTCCAAGAGACGTCCAAGAGGGCTCCCAGAAGCAAAAGTCGCCCCAAAGCGTGGGAAAACGCACACTTTGAACATATACGCTTTCCTGGTGTCCACGGTGCCCACGGCGGCCATACAGGCCATACGAAAGCGCGGTCTCGTTGCCGCCGCCGCCGCCGCCGTGCTTATAGGTTTTCGGCAAAATCTTCGCCGTTCCTCCGAAAACCATTTCCCATTTCAGAAAGATGTCGTGGACGGAGTCCACGGGTCAGCCCTAGTCTCTACTACATTGCAGGGCCCAGTGCGTGCCAGAATGGCGCAGGCTCCAATGCACCAAAACCGCCCCGGGCTGGCTCCAGGCCGCCCCGGGCCGCCCAGGCAGGCTCCAGGACATGTCGGGAGGGCCCCCAGAAGCCCCCAAGACGGCCCCGGAGAGCCCCGGCACGCTTAAAGATGGGCCCAAGACGCCCGAGATTCGCCCCAGGCGGCCCAAGAGGCGTCCAAGACGCCCGAAGAGGCCTCCCAAGAGGCCTCCCAAGAGGGCCCCGAGCGACAGAAATCGTCGATTTCTACTGTGTTTTTCGGTGTTTTCGGCCTCCTCGCCTCTTCGGCTTTCCGACGCTCCAAGACGGCCCAAGAAGTCCCCCCGACCGCTCCAAGACGGCCGAAGAGGACCCCAAGAGAGCCCCAAGACGGGCCAGGAGGGCCCCCAGACGGTCCCAAGACGCCGCAGGACGGCCCCAGGACGGCCCAGGAGGCGCCCAAGACGGCCCAAGAGGCACCCAAGACGGCCCCAGGAGCGGCCCAAGACGGCCCAAGACAGCCCAAGAGCGCCCAAGACGCCCGAGATTCGCCCCAGGAGGCCCTCGAGGCGTCCAAGACGCCCGAAGAGGCCTCCCAAGAGGCCTCCCAAGAGGGCCCCGAGCGACAGAAATCGTCGATTTCTATTGTGTTTTTCAATGTTTTTGGCCTCCTCGCCTCGTCGGCTTTCCGACGCTCCAAGACGGCCCAAGACGCCCCCCCGACCGCTCCAAGACGGCCGAAGAGGATACCAAGAGAGCCCCAAGACGGGCCAGGAGGGCCCCCAGACGGTCCCAAGACGCCGCAGGACGGCCCCAGGACGGCCCAGGAGGCGCCCAAGACGGCCCAAGAGGCACCCAAGACGGCCCCAGGAGCGGCCCAAGACGGCCCAAGACAGCCCAAGAGCGCCCAAGACGTCCGAGATTCGCCCCAGGAGGCCCTCGAGGCGTCCAAGACGCCCGAAGAGGCCTCCCAAGAGGCCTCCCAAGAGGGCCCCGAGCGACAGAAATCGTCGATTTCTATTGTGTTTTTCAATGTTTTTGGCCTCCTCGCCTCGTCGGCTTTCCGACGCTCCAAGACGGCCCAAGACGCCCCCCCGACCGCTCCAAGACGGCCGAAGAGGACCCCAAGAGAGCCCCAAGACGGGCCAGGAGGGCCCCAAGACGGTCCCAAGACGCCGCAGGACGGCGTCCGGACGGCCCAGGAGGCGCCCAAGACGGCCCAAGAGGCACCCAAGACGGCCCCAGGAGCGGCCCAAGACGGCCCACGACAGCCGAAGAGGCGCCAAGGAGGGCCTCAGATGGCCCGAAGACGGCCCAAGAGGCACCCAAGACGGCCCGAGAGAGCCCTAAGAGCCCCCCCGCGAGGCCCAAACGAAGGCCGAAGAGGCTCCGAAACGGCCCCTACGAAGCCTTCAGTGCCTTCAGAATTCCTTCCAGGAGCGGGGGAGCGGACGAGAGGCGACCGGCATATCGAAGGCACAAAAGAACAATGTTGGACGCTCCGAGGGCCTTCGATGTTTCTCTGTTGGGGAGAGTCGTCGTAGGATCGACGATTGCCGACCGAGGGCATGGAGAATCCAGCGAAAGAGGAGAAGAAGGTGGAGGAGGAGGAGGAGGAGGAGGAGGAGGAGGAGGAGGAGGAGCCCGACGCCATCATGATTGCCTTTCGGCCCTGCAGCCGCACCCCCCCGCGCTTGCCCAGAGACCCCTCGCCACGTCGAGCTGATGTCGTGGACGGAGTCCACAGGTCTGCCCTAGTCAGCTACAACGCTGGGATCAGCGCGTGCGGGAAAGGCGAGCAGTGGCAGCGGGCTCTGGCGCTGCTGAGCGAGGTGTGTGAGGCGAAAATGGAGCCCGACGTCATCTGTACTACTGTTCTGGTCGTTGCGCGTGCGAGTCGCGCCAGCAGTGCGCCAGCTGCCCCCGACCGCACGGAGCGCCCCGCCGCTCTCTGACGGCTCGAGAGAGCCCCCGGATGGTTCCACCATGGCCCCAGGCAGCTCGAACACCGCCCCGAGACGCTCCAGAAGGCGCGAGGACGTCCAAAGAGAGCCCGGACGGAGCTCCATGACGGCCCAGGACGGCCCGTCGACCGGCCAGTTGCCTCCGAAGACCGCCCACCCAGACCCCGATGAAGGTCCCCCGAGGCTACAACAGTTGATTTGTTCACAGAGTTTGTTGGCTGATGTCCCATGCTCTACCTCGTCCAACCCCAAAACGGCCCCCGACGGCTCCAGGGCCACCCCAGAGAAGGTCCAGGAGGTCCCGCCAAATGCCCCAAGACGGCCCCAGAGGGCCCGAAGACTGCCCAGGAGAAGCCCAAGACGGCCTCATAGAGCGCATGGTGGTCCTAAAGATCAGCCCAAGAGGGCCCCAGGAGCTGCCCAAGACGGCCCAAGACCCCCTGCATGGCCCCAGGACGGCCCAAGAGCCCCCCGAGGCGGCCCCAGAAAGCTCCGAAAAGGGCCAAAAGGCCCCTACATGCTTCGGAGAGACCCCCACGAGGGCTCGAAGAGAGGCCGAAGGGAGCCCAGACGACGCCCTTCCCGCAGCCCACAATGGGCCAAAAACCCTCCAAGGACCACTCCCACATGCCCCAGAGTCTCCCAAGAGACTCCGGTGGTTCCCACGGAGCTCCCAAAGAGAGTGTCTCAAGCCACGGCACCCTTTCGCCGTCTCTCGAACTCCACATGTCCCAAAGACAGCCCCAGAGCCCCAACGCAGGCCCCAGACCACTCCGAGATGCCCCAGAGCCGCACAAGAGACCCCGATAGTCCCCACACAGCTCGCAAGAGCGGTCCCAGGGCCACTCCGAGATGCCCCAGAGTCGCCCACAAGATTCCGACGCTTGCCAAGAGACTCCGTCAATTCCTACGGAGCTCCCAAGAGCGGTCCCAGAACAGACTCCCATAGTTCCCACGGAGCTCCCAAGAGCGATCCCAGGACCACTCCGAGATGGCCCAGAGTCGCCCTCAAGACCTCCCCACCTACGGCCGATTAGGGGTGACAGGGAGGACCTTCTCCTCGGATCTTTTCCTCCTTCTCTCGTCGAGGCTCCGGCCGCTCTGGGGCCTCCACTGCCTGTTAGTGGTGACAGGGGGGCCCTGTAGCCACTTCGGTCGCTGCCCCTCTACGGCCGATTAGGAGTGACAGGGGGGGAGGCCTGCGCAGACACTGCGTGGACCAGTATTTCGCTTCCCCCCTGCGGCCGAGTAGAGCCCTCGGTGGCCCCCAAGACAGCCCCAAGACCACAAGATCCCTCCCTGGACCCCTCCGATGTGGCGCAGACCCC
Source organism: Prorocentrum cordatum (assembly GCA_963575745.1). Lineage (NCBI taxonomy): Eukaryota > Dinophyceae > Prorocentrales > Prorocentraceae > Prorocentrum > Prorocentrum cordatum. The sequence goes on along the minus strand of CAUYUJ010000115.1, from coordinate 223,858 downwards.
CCCCAGGATATTCGAAGACAGCCTCCAGCCCCGGCTCCTGGAGCCTGCAGCAAGCCCTTCAGCTAACCTCTGGGGTGACACGGGGGACCTCCTGATAGCAACCTCACGGCACGCACGCGCAATGAGTTTCCCGGGCTGTCCCCGGTGACAGCCCGGGACCGGCCCCAGAGGCCCCCAAGCCGCAGGAGGCCTTCAAGACGCCCCAGACAGGCTTGCGCGAGGACCCAACATGCCACCGACACGGCCCCACTGCTCAGCTTCGACGAGCTGTTCACCCACGGTGTGCGAGTCCCAGGTTCAGCACACCGTGGATGCAATCCACGAGTTCACACTAGTCTCTCCTACATGGCCGGTGGAAGCGCGTGCGAGAAGCCCACGGCCTCAAGTGGACAAAATCGCCCCTTTACGGCGCCACCACGGGGCCGAATCGCTCAGGCCGGTCCCAGAGGCGCTCCAGAGGGGTTCCCAGACCGTCCAAGAGCGCCCCAAGACGGCCTCAGTGGGTCCCGCGACGGCCCACGAGGGCCCGAAGCTTTCCGGGGGGGGGGCTCGACGACGATCCAAGAGGCTGCAAAGACGCCCCAAGAGGGCCCCGAGCGCACGCCAAAGAAGCACAAATCGTCAAATTCCGATGGGAAAACATATAGTATCCCGGCAAAGCAACCTAACAGCGATGTGTAGAAGCATATCTGAAAGCATTCCCCTTAAGATTCAGATGAAAATCCAGTTGTCGAATTCTGCTGTTCTCGCAGTCGTAGTCGCATTCGCGATGACAGTCGCAGCGGCAACGGCAGTCGCAGTCACAGCCTCAGCCTCAGCCTGCCTCCTCCTCCTCCTCTTTCTCCTGCTCCTCCTCCTCCTCCTCCTCCTCCTCCTCCTTTCCTCCTGCTCGTCCTCGTTCTCGTCCTCCTCGTCTTGCTCGTCCTCCTCCTCCTGGTGCTCTCTCCTCCTCCTCCTCCTCCTCCTCCTCCTCCTCCTGGTGGTCCTCGTTCTCCTCCTCCTGGTGCTCTCCCCCCCCCTCCTCCTCCTCGTCCTCCTCCTCCTCCTCCTCGTCCTCCTCCTCCTCTCCTCCTCCTCCTCCTCCTCCTCCTGGTAGTCCTCCCCCTCCCCTCCTCCCTCCTCCTCCTCCTCTTCCTGGTCGTCCTCGTTCTCGTCCTCCTCGTCTTGCTCGTCCTCCTCCTCCTGGTGTCCTCCTCCTCCTCCTCCTCCTCCTCCTCCTCCTCCTCCTCCTCCTCCTGGTGGTCCTCGTTCTCCTCCTCCTGGTACTCTCCCCCCCCCTCCTCCTCCTCCTCCTCGTCCTCGTCCTCCTCCTCCTCCTCCTCCTCTTCCTCCTCCTCCTCCTCCTCCTCCTCCTCCTCCTGGTACTCCTCCCCCTCCTCCTCCTCCTCCTCCTCCTCTTCCTGGTCGTCCTCCTCCTCCTGGTCGTCCTCCTCCTCCTGCTCGTCCTCCTCCTCCTCCTGCTCGTCCTTCTTCTCCTGCTCCTCCTGCTCCTCGTCCTGCTCCTGCTCGTCCTCGTCCTCCTGGTCTTGCTCGTCCTCCTCCTCGTCGTGCTCTTGCCCCTGCTGAAAATGTGGCCCAGGAATGGGAGTTCTGGGAAGTCGAAGAGCACGAAGTTGCCTACAGTTGGCTACGGGCATTCAAAATGTGGCCCGGGAATGGAGTTCTGGGAACTCGAAGAGCACGAAGTGGCCTACAGTTGGCTCCGGGCATTCAAAATGTGGCCCGGGAATGGAGTTCTGGGAACTCGAAGAGCACGAAGTGGCCTACAGTTGGCTCCGGGCATCCAAAATGTGGCCCGGGAATGGAATTCTGGGAACTCGAAGAGCACGAAGTGTGTGACTGTTGCATCCGGCCCTCCAAATGTGGCCCGGGAATGGAGTTCTGGGAACTCGAAGAGCACGAAGTGTGTGACTGTTGCATCCGGTTATTTTAAATGTGGCCCGGGAATGGCGTTCTGGGATCTCGAAGAGCACGAAGTGTGTGACTGTTGCATCCGGGTATTGAGAATGTGGCCTGGGAATGGAGTTCTGGGAAGTCGAAGAGCACGAAGTGTGTGACTGTTGGTGAAAAACGAGCCCGGCACCTGCCGCCCGGCAACTCCCAACACCTGCCCGGACCCCCCTGTGGAGTGATCTGCTGCTCTCTTTTGATCCCACTAGAAACCTATCAGTCTTCGCTGTTAGGTAATTTTGAGCATGGCCGCCGTGTGTGCTCCTCAGCGGCCCAGGACACGCCAAGAAGCCTCCCAAGTCGCCCCAAGAAGACGCCAGCGGACCCTAAGAGGGCTCCAAGACGGCCCACGAGAGCCCCAAGACGACGCCAGAGGGCCCTGAAACGGCCTCACAGAACCCCAAGACGGCCCCAAGAGAGCTCCGAGGGGGCCCCAAGAGGCTCCCAAGACGGCCTCAGGCAGCCTCAGGAGAGCTCCAAAACGGTCCAAGGCCTCCCAGACGCCCCGTGACGGCCCAAGATGGCCCCAAGACGTTCCAAAACGCTCCCAGAGCAGCCCAAAAAAACTTCAGAATGGCCCGAAAAAGACTCCCACAAGGACCACCGAGCAGGCCCAGAGACGCCCACTAAAAGAAAGCTCTTCTCACCAAGGCTCCCAAGAGCGAGACGCAGCGTAGAGAGCTCTCCCAGGCACAGCTCCCACGAGCGAGCGGTGATGTCGGGACACCCTTCCGACCTCTCACACAGGAGCACGCACACACAGCACGCAAGCACAATAGATTTCCTGGGCTGTCCCCCGGAAGAGGCTCGGGGGGACAGTCCGGGAACGGCCTCAGAGGCGCCCCAAAAATCTTCAAGAGAAAAGGTCCTCAGGAGGCCGCAAGACGGCCCAAGAGGGCCCCAAGAGGCCCCTAGGAGGCCGCAAGACAGCCAATGAGGCCCCACAACAGGCCCCCAGGAGCTCGAAAAGAAACCCCGTGTGAGGCCCACTAACCGTTCCCAAGGAGACGGCAGCGCCCGCCGTCAGGCTTCGAAGAGACAACCGGAAAAAAGTCACCAGAGCCCTCCGGGTGACTTTTTTCAAGGCCCCAGGTGCTTTCAAAATTGACAAGCGGCGAGACGTACACCGCAGACCCACCATCGCCGTCTGTGACGCTCCGAAGGCTGTCTAGGCGGAGGTAGAGCGGAAGGCAGACGAAGAGAAGAAAGCGGTCCAAGAGGGCCTCCGAGACGGCCCAAGACCGCTCGAAGACGCTCCAGACGAGCCGCGGCAAGCGAAATCATGGATTCTTCTATGGTTTCTGAAAGATTTCCACCTTCTCGCCATTTCGAGCGAAGACAGGCCCAAGACGGCCTTTTTGAGCCAAGACTGGCCCAAGATGACGTGGACGAAGTCCACGGGTTCGCCCTATTCAGCTACAGCGCTGGGATCAGCGCGTGCGAGAAGGGCGAGCAGTGGCAGGGGGCGCTGGCGCTGCTCAGCGACATGCGGGAGGCGGGGCCGGAGCCGGACGTCATCAGCTACAGCGCTTTGATCAGCGCGTGCGAGAAGGGCGAGCAGTGGCATCGGGCTCTGGCACTGCTGGGCGAGGTGCGGGAGGCGAAGCTGGAGCCCAACCTCAGGTGTACCACACCTGCAGTCGCGGCGCGTGTTCGAGGTACGCTCCGCAGAAAAACGCCCACGGGCGCCCACGAGCGCCCAGAGCGCTCCCTGGACGCCCTCCGACTGGCTCAGAGGGTCGCCAAGCAGCCCGGAGACGGCCCCGGACAGCCCCGAGGAAGCTCTGCGACGCTTCGGAGGGCGCCGTGGCCCAGAGGCTCGCCGGGAGGCCCCAGAGACTGCCCGCGATGGCCCCGATGGCGGCTCCACGAGCAGAGAAAACATGCAACAGCATTCTGTTTTCTCAGATTTTGCACGTTCGTCCCCTGGCGGGCTCAGAACGGCCCCGCACCGAGATGGCCCAAGAGGCCCTCACGGGCGTACCGAAACGAGGGCCCCGAAACTGCCCAGAGGCCTCGGAGAGCCCAGCAGAGCGAGACGTGGCTTCCCAAGACGCCTGAGGAGCTGCCCAACAGGGCCCGCACCGGGCTCCCAGACGGCCCCAGATCCATATCCTGGCCCCGAGATGGCCCACAAGGCCCCCGGGACGGCCCCACAGGGCCCACGAGGACCCTAGTGACGGCCCCATGATGCGAAAACGCAGATAACAACAATCGATGTTGCAACGTTATCCAAGGTCGCAGCGTCGCAGCGAGATGGCCAAGAGAGCCTCACGAACCTACCAAAACGGCGCAGAACACTTTCAGAGAGCCGGATAGAGCTTGAACTGACCCCCCAAAACGCCCAGGAGCTGCCCGAAAGGGCTTACACCCAGCCCCCAGACGGCCCAAAACGCCTCCAGCACGGCTTAAGAGGGCCCACGGGGACCCCGATGACGGCCCCACGAGGACACACATCAAGTCGAAATTTGATGGTTCCTATGTTTTGCCAATGCTTTCCCAATGACGGGCCCAGAACGGCCCCACGCGGCTTCCGGCACTTTTACGATCGCCCCAAGATGGCCCAAGATGCCCCGACGAGCGCACCAAGACGGCCCCAGAGGACCCAAGCTGGCCTTCAACAGGGTCCATAGGGCCTCATAGAGCTTCAGGTGGCCTTCCAAGACGCCAGAGGCGCTGCCCAAGAGGGCCCACACCGGGTACCCAGGCGGCCCTACCGTGGCCCTAAGATGACCCAAGAGGCCCCCCAAAAGGCCCAAGAGGGCCCCCAAATGGCCCAAGAGGGCGCCATTATTGCCCAAGAGGGCTCCAAGAGCTGTTCAAGAAGGGATAGCCCGAGGTGCGCTAGAGCCTCTCAACAGACTACGACCGTTGCCAAGAAGCTTCCAAGAGAGCCTCCAGCCCCAGCACATTTCGCCTTGCCTGAATTTCCGGAAGCCCCAGAAGAAGTCCAAGACCCCACACAGGTCCCATGCCTCTCCTAGACAGTTGCCAAGGAGCTCCCGCGATAGCCTCAAGCCCGGGTACCTTTTGCTGTTTCTGGATCACCCGAAGCCCCAGAGGAAACCCCGAAGCCCAAACACGCTCAAGAAAGCTCCTCTCCCCTCTCTTCTCTTCTTCTCCTCTTCCCTTTTTCTTCCTCCTCCTCCTCCTCCTCCTCTCTCCTCCCTCCTTCCCCCTCCCCCTCCCCTCCCCCCTCCCCCCCTCCCCCTCCCCCCTCCTCCTCCTCCTCCTCCTCCTCCTCCTCCTCCTCCTCCTCCCTCCTCCTCCTCCTCCTCCTCCTCCTCCTCCTCCTCCTCCTCTTCTTTGGTGCCTCCGCACCCCTTGCTCCGGAGTCGCTGTCTTCCTTCTGCTCGCCTTCTTTCCCCTCTCCCTCGTCTCCTCTGCTCCCTGGACACCAGCAGGCCTGCCCCCCCCTCCATGGGGCGATGGGGGTGACATGAGAGACCTCCACGACGCACCTCAAAGAAAGCCCCAGACCCCAAACGATGCCCCAGAGAGCTCTTCTCCCTGCTTGTTTGTTCGTCCTCCTCCTCCCTGGACACCAGCAAGCCTCGCACCCCCCACCCCCCTTCATGTGGCGATGGGGGAGACAGGGGAGACCTCTACGACGCACCTCAAAGAAAGCCCCAGACCCCAAACGATGCCCCAGAGAGCTCTTCTCTTTGTTTTTGTCCCCCAACCCTCCTGCGTTGGGTTATCGTTTTGAATAGAGCATTGCGGTCGCACACCTCCTCCCGCCCCCTCTCCCCTTCTCTCCTGCCTCTCACATCGCTCCTTCCTGCGTGCCAGCTTGCCTCCTACCTGGCCATCCCTGGGGGTCTGCGACCTGCGAAGCTGTCGCCTCTTTCGAGGGCTGCTGGGGGGATCAGCGGAGTGGGTTCCCACGCATATTCAGATTCGACCTCGTCATCCCTGGGGGGCTGCGATCTACGAAGCCGTCGCCATTTTCGAGGGCTGCTGGGAGGGTTAGTGGAGTGGGGAACCACGCAGATTCAGATTTGACCTCGTCATCCCTGGGGGCTTGCGATCTGCGAAGCTGTCGACATTTTCGAGGGCTGCTGGGAGGGGCAGCGGAGTGGGGTCCCACGCAGACTTAGATTCGACCTCGTCATCCCTGGGGGTCTGCGATCTGCGAAGCTGTTACCGCTTTCGAGGTTTGCTGGGGGTTTCAGCGGAGTGAAGCACCCATCCCTGGGGGGCTGCGATCTGCGAAATTGCCGCCATGTGCGAGGGCTGCTGGGGGGGGGGGGGGCAGCGGAGTGGGGCCCCAAGCAGACTCAGATGAGACCTCGTCAGCCTTGGGGGGCTGCGATCTGCGACTCTGTCGCCACTTTCGAGGGCTGCTGGGAGGGTCAGCGGAGTGGGGTCCCGTGCAGATTCAGATTCGACCTCGTCATCCCTGGGGTCTGCGACCTGCGAAGCTGTCGCCTCTTTCGAGGGCTGCTGGGAGGGTTAGTGGAGTGGGGAACCACGCAGACTCAGATTCGACCTCGCCATCCTGGGGGGCTGCGATCTGCGAAGCGGTCGCCACTTTCGAGGGCTGCTGGGGGGTCCAGAGGAGCGAGGTCCTTCGCGGACTCAGATTTGACCTCGCCATCCCTGGGGGGCTGCGATCTGCGAAGCTGTCGCCACTTTCGAGGGCTGCTGGGGGGTCCAGTGGAGCGAGGCACCGCCCAGACTTAGACTAGACCTCGCCATCCTTGGGGGCTGTGATCTGCGAAGCTGTTGCCGCTTTCGAGGTGTGCTGGGAGTTTCAGCGAAGTGAAGCACCACTCAGGCTCAGATTAGACCTCGCCATCCCTGGGGGGGCTGCGATCTGCGGCATTGTCGCCATGTGCGAGGGCTGCTGGGGGGTCCCGCGGGGCGCTGTCGAGGGCTGGGAAGGGAGCAGGGAAACGGGCGGTTGAGCTAGGCCTCGCCCGCTCCTTGCACGAGCATGACGCAGGTTTAATCATTTTGTCGAGTGCCGCGGCGTCATGGCACAGGCAGCGCTGCATCTTTAGCGCACTACCGACAAACCAACCTTCTTCGGTCTCCTCCCGTCGCTTTCGTCGTCGCCCTCTGCCCCCTGCCACCTTCCCCCTGTTGCTGCCGCGCTGACGGTTCGGTCCCCCGCGCGTCTTTTTCCCGCCCTTCGTTCCCGCCCCCATGTCCTCCTCAAGCCTGGGCCCTCGCTCGTCGTCCTTCTGTTGTTGTCCTGTGAACCGTGCCAAGTGAGCGCGCCCTGTGTAGCTGGCACAACATCAGATCTCGGCGCCTACACTGTCATTGTCCTGGCAAACGTGGGCCGTCCCCTCTTGCCACTTGATGCAAGTAGTAGATGTGCTGGGTGCGTCGCAGGGTCATTGCTTCCTCCTCCTCCCTCTGCCTCTGGGATCTGGGAGCCTGCACCCCGTCTCTCTGGCGTCGCCCTCCCCCCTCTTCTTCTGCTCGCGGCGGCGACGTCTGCGCGCTCGGGGGGGGGGCCACACTTCGACCCGCCCCCCGTGTACCTTCTCCACGGGCGCACAGTACAGTGCCGTTTTCAATACATGCTCCGCGTGCGGATCATGTATTCAAAAGGCAAGGTTTCAGTATTAAAGACAACGATGAGTTCATGCATCAGTTTAGTCATAAATTACCCATGTCTTACAAATCCCAGGTTTTTAAGATCCCATGTGCTAAACATTGCCCTGGATTCTCAGCTACAACGCTGGGGTTAGCGCGTGCGGGAAGGGCGAGCAGTGGCAGCGGGCTCTGGCGCTGCTGCGCGAGATGCGGGAGGCGACGCTGGAGCCCGACGTCATCTGCGATGCACTTTCTGGTCGCGGCGCGAGCGAGGAGGGGCGAGCAGCTCGAGATCCTAGTGCGCGTCCGGGCGCACCGCGACAGCTACGGAGGGTCCCGCGATGGCCCCAAGGCGTCCCCAGACGGCCCCAGACGAGGGCGGCAGGACGGCCCAAGAGGACCCGAAGCGAACCTCATGGCGGCCCAAGGAGGCCCGACAACCGGCCAGGAGGCTCCATAGATGGCCCACGGGGAACCCGATGATGGCCCCGCGAGGCCAAACATCACGCAGCTTATTTGAGCTTCAAGGTTTTCTTTTGTATGTGACGGGCCCAGAACGGGCACACACGGCTCCGGGTCCTCCCAAGATCGTCCGAAGATTGCCGGAGAGGCCCCGAGGAGACTCGGATTAGTTGCCGAGGAGCTCCCAGGAGAGAGCTTCGAGCCCCAGTGCCTTTCGCCGCTTCTGGCTCCTCCAGTGGCCCCAAGGAAGACCTCGAACCCCAAACAACGCTCCTCTCCTTGTTCTCCCCTCCTCTCTTCTTCTTCCTCCTCCTGCTCCTCCTCGTCCTCGGGGTGCCGCCACGCCTCTCTCCAGTGCCGTTCCCCTCCTCCTCCTCCTCCTCCTCCTGCTCCTCCTCATGCGTTCCTCCTCCTCCTCCTCCTCCTCCTCTCCACCACCTCCTCCTCCTCCTCCTCATCCTCCTCATCCTCCTCACTTCCCTCCCCTCAGCTTCTCCTGCCCCCCCCCCTCCCTCCCCTGCGTGTACCAGCAAACTTGGGCCACCCCCAATCTGGCCGACTAGGTGTGACATGGGGGCACCTCCACGATAGTAGCCCTAAAGAACGCTCCAGACCCCAAACAGGGCCCCAGAGAGCTCCTCTCCCCGCTTCCCTCTCTCCTCCTCCTCCTCCTCCTCCTCCTTCTCCTCCTCCTCCTCCTCCTCCTCCTCCTCCTCCTGCTCCTCCTTCTCCTCAGCTATTTCGCGCCGAGCCCGCCTTTTGCCTGCAGAGAGGCGGCGCGCGGTGTCAGCGAGCGCCAACTTCGAAGTGGCACTGCGCTTGCGGGCTGGATGGCCCCACACACCCAATCGCGTCATGGGTGGACTTGCACCGCTTGTAAGTCGAAGAACGGGGCAGGCTACGATTTCTGCTGGAAGTGCTGGGGCGCAAAGGACGGCGCGACGTCAGGAGGCGCCGCCAGCACGGCCACGAGCACCGCCCCCACGGAGAGCGAGGACGCCGCCAAGGCTAAGCTCCGCAAGCTCAGAGGACACCTCCAGGAGATGCGGAAGCAGGCCGAGGACCCAGACCTCGCCCCGCTGGTGGCGGACAACATCCACTTGGTGCAGCAGCAGGTGGATGAGTTGCGGGCGACTGTCGACGCAGACAGCGAAGTACCGCGGTGTTTCTCGGAGTGCAAGGTTGTGCGCGAGAAAAAACTAGTGCGAGAACCAGAGGGATCGCGCTCAGGAGCGCGTGGCCGAGTAGGAGAAGGCACTCCCTGAGGCCCAGGAGAAGCTGGAGAAGGAGAAAGCGATTGTGGCCAAGCACAACGAACGGTTGGCCAAGCTGCATGTGCGCATCGACGAGCTCAGTGTGCAAAAGCCTGGACAGGGATGGGGAGCCGCGGTCGCGTTCCTCGAGCATGCCGCCAAGTGCTTGCGAGGGCGAGACCGAACCCCACTGGATCCGAAACTGCAGGACGCGCTCAACCACGCCACCAGCCAGAAGAAGGCAGATGTCAAGCGCACGGCAAAAGCAGCAGCAGAGGCAGAGGTGAAGGCAGCGGCAGATAAGGAAGCGGCAGCAGAGCGAGAACGTGGAGAAGCAAAGAACGGCAAGGGGCGCTGCAGCAAGCGGCGCGCGGAAGAGGAGACCAAACACGAGCTGCTCGACTTCCCAGCGGGCTCCACCCTGGACCAGGTCAAGCAGATCAAGTCAGGCGGGGGCTGCACAGCTGATCAGGTGGAGCGTCATGCTGGCAGTGTCGTGTCTCTCGTCAACGCCATGGGCCCTGGCCATAGCCTCGGCGTCTCCAAATCCACGTGGACGGGGAGGTCGTCTTCCCGACGAAGCTTCCAGCGGGCAGGAGTTCTACACCGCCAGCGCGAGTCCCATTCGCACGCTAGAGCGGGAGATGGCGCACATACGGTACTGCAGCAGCGCGCCGCCAGTGATTTTGGCGTAGGGGCCGCAGGCCACTGACCACGCTATTTCGGTCTTCGCGCAGGGGGTGCAGAAGCAGGGCGGGAGGCTCGGCATCGTTCCCAGCGTGGGGGAGATCGGCGGCGTGATCGCGGGCGTCCTCATTGGCACGGTCACGGGCAGGGGCATGACGCACGCGAGAGGTGTCGGCAATTCCTGGGACATCTCCCCGCCTGAGTCTCAGGGTCGACTCGCCATCGGGTGGGTCGACGCGGTCGCCGAGCACGGGATCGCGGTCGGCTCGGCATGCCTCTGGGTCAATCAAGGCATGGCCGAGAGGAGCAAGCGCATCCTGAGGAACTTCGCCAGCGCTGCCCAGGCTGCTGGGCGCTGCTGGCTCTCCGGGGAGGGGGGCTTTAACGTGGGCCTCGATGAAATCGTGCAGTCGGGGGTGCTCAACAGGGTGAACGGGATCATCGTGTTCGACCATCGGCTTGGCTCGCGCGTCTCGGCAGGGGGGGGCGCGCGCCAGGGACTACTCCGTCGTGGTGACGGAGCTGGTGGACAAGCCCATCTTCGCGACGGCCCAGGGGAACTACAACGCTGCGCCGCGCCCGCCCGTCTGCTGGAGGCTGACCAACATGGCGCAGTCCGACAGATGGACCCGAGTTCTACGTCCACTTCAGCGTTGTTGGCGGTGCGTCGGGGCCGACCACCTGGCCGAGACCGCTCCCACAGCGGTGCCACAGCCAGGCGGATATCGACGACTACTGGAACAAGTTGGCGACGACCTGCGAGGGGCACCCCAGCGGCCACCACAACTTCGAGGGCATGGAGCTGCGCGGGCGCCAGGGCCACCAGCAGATCCCCGCCTACTACTGGGGCAAGCTCAAGCCGCCGAAGGTTGCCGAGGCCACGCGCGAGCAACCGTGGGCAGATGCAGCCGTGTGGCCCAGCCGACGCCTTCAGCAGGTGGCAGGGGCGGTGCGGAGCTGGTGGCAAAGCGGGAAGGCCGAGACGATCAGTTGGGCCGAACATAATGCAAACGGAGTTCTCGACAAGACCATTGGCACGCCGCTGCTGGAGAAACACCCGCCTGCGTGGAGCGATGGAGTCGAGCACGAGGTAGAAAACGACGGGTGCGAGAGTGTCGAGGGCGACGCCGAGGCGAACCACATCGACGCCACCATTTCGACTGATTCGAACCAGACGGAGTATCCGCAACATTCCAAATGCACGTTCACCACCAACATGGCCACGCGCCGAGTCGAGGAGGCTGCAGGCCCCCCCGAAGAGACCACTCCTCGGACCACTGCTGTCCCCGACCTTACGGTCGAGCAGGACTGCCCGTTGGCGGAGGCGGAAGCGGCGAGAGAGCGCCGCCCTTCGCCGGGGCAGTGGCAGACGTGGCAGGCGGTGGACTGGGCCAACCTGGTCAGCACCGTCGCCTGGATTGGCGTGAAGAAGGTCGGCACCCAGGGCGTCGACTACACGGAGTGCGTCGCCAAGCTGCTGGTGGTGGCCAGCAACCACACTTGGCGACGAGTGCGACGGCCAGCGGCGCAAGGCTGGCGGCGCTGGGCGATCAAGCACAGCTAGGGGGGGTGGGGGGTGGGGGGGGGCAGGGGCCATCCACAAGTGGGCCAAGCCGCCCGTGCCCTGGGTGCCGCTCAAGCCGACCGAGACGCGTGCGGGGGACCATCCGCATCCCGTGCGCCAGGCGCTGGGAGGCGGCCAACGAGAGAGCCTATGACTGGGCTCGGCGCGGGCGCTCTTCGGAGCGCGCAGCCTGGCTCCAGGCGCTGTGCTGCGAGGCAGCGCAAGCCGACGGCTACGAGTACGCGGTGACCAACTTCGACCTTTGAGTGGGTCACTCGCGAGAAAGTTTGGGCGGCGGCGAGGCGGTGGGGCTTCGACCCCATCATCATGCTAGTCGTCCTGAGGATCTACAGCATGGTGCGGCGCATCGTCCTCGACGGGTGCTACGCGACGGGCAAGGCGTGGCAGCGGGGCATCGTGGCCGGCAGCCGCTGCGCGCCGTTCTGCCTCAAGATGGTGATCATCCTGGAGCTGGGCGATCTGGTCTACCGGTTTCCCTGATTGGACACCTGCTGATTCTTCGACGACCTCGCCATGGCCCGGCACGGCCTCAGGGAGTTCGCCCAGGACTTTCACCCCAAGTTCATCGCGGCGGTGATCTACATGTTCGAAGTGAGGCTGGACATGGCAGTCTTGCGCGGCGCGGAGGGCAAGACGGCCGCCCTGACCTCCAACACCGCACTGGGCGACATCATCAACGCGAGCTCCAGACGCCTGGGGGCGCGCGTCGTCACGCACGAGAAGCACCTCGGAGCGACCTCGGCGGCTGGCAGGGGACGCCGAGTTGGGGCCATCCATAAGCGCGCTGAAGTTTGCGGCGAGGCAGTCGCGGATTGCAGCAGTGCGAAGGGCAGGAGGAGCAACGCAGAAACTGGTGCGCCATGCCAAGGTGCCAGCGCTGTTCTACGGCTCGGCGACGGCGGGCATGGCGGACTCCAAGCTGCAGGAGCTGCGGACGAGCAAGGCCATCGCCATGCCAGGCTGCGCCAAGGGCAGGTCCACCAACCTCACGCTGCTGAGCGACGACGTGGATCCAGGATGTCTCGTGAAAAGGAAGCCCATCATCGCCTGGGCGACCGCGTGGCAGGAGACGATCAGCTAATGGAGCGGCTGCAAAGCGTATGGGGGACGTGGGTCATGATGGTGGCTAAGAGCAAGGTGCTCTGGCATATTGTGCGTGGCCCTGCTGGAGCGGCGAGGCGGCTCGGCTTGATGACGCAAGCCGCCCGCGGCATCGCGGTCGACGGGCAGGTGTGCGACCTGCGCTACGCGTTGCTGCAGGAGCTGTGCCACCTCGTGCGCACGGCGACGGAGAAGCAGCTGAAGGACGGGTAGGTGCAGCAGGGGGGCCAGATCCACGGCATCGGCTCCATCTTCATCGAGCCCGTGAGGGCGCTGCTAAGGAGGCCACTGCGCGGGCGCTGGACACGAGCTCACCGCGCAAGAATACAAGTCCTGTTCTGCGGCGGATCATGGCCACAGGCGCGCCTCCACGCGAAAAGGGGCGTCGCCAGATGACATTTGCAGAGCGTGCTGGACGGCGGCAGGTACAGATCGTCACCGTACTTTTGTTTGTCCAGCTCGACATGCACATCGAGAGCGAGTTGGAGGCCGACGCGTCGTTCAACGTGGAGCAAGCCCTTGGCCTGGACCAGGGGCCGAGGCATTGTTGGGGCGCGGTGTCACCAGCGACCTTGCGGAGGAGCTGAACCAGTGGAACCTCGAGTCAAGGGGCGCGTGGCTCACCGAAGGTGAGTGCCGCGGCTTAGCGACGGGTGACATCTACACCGACAGGTTGTTGCAGTTCGGCGACTTCGCACCGCTGCGGCGAGCAGGCTGGGGATTCATCCGCATTGATGACGACCTCGAGCTGGAGTGCGCTTGCTTCGGGCATTTGCCAGGGCCGCAGTGGACACGGAGTATTCTACGAGCTGAATTGCACGCGGTGCTGCAGGCGATCGAAGTTGCCGCGCCGCCGCTGCGTGTCTTCACGGACTGCCAGAACGTACTGGACGGCCTACAAGGGGCCGCAGGCGCTGGATCGAAGGAGCCTGAAGCACCAAGACATGTGGGACAATATCTGGGCCGCTGTCGACGTCATCGGTGGCATCGGCCCGAGGGCGGTTTCTTTCTGCAAGGTGAAGGCCCGCGCCACGAGGGCCGAACGGCAGCGCATAGGCCTCTCGAGGTGAGGCGGAGAGCGTCTCGCTGATAAATTCGCGAAACAGGGAGCCATGTTCCATGCCCACTTGTTGTAGAGATGCGTACATAATGGAATACAAGCTCGTCAGTGACATTCTCGAATGTGGGGCCCATGTAGGAGTGCTCCGTAGAGATGTTACCGGATAAAAACCCCAATCAGGGCTTCAGGGCTAGGGGGCTATAGGGCTATAGGGCTATAGAGCTATAGGGCTACAGAGCTATAGGGTTCAGATTTGTAGGGCTATAGGGCTATAGGGCTATAGGGCTATAGGGCTATAGGGCTATAGGCCTATAGGGCTGTAGGGCTATAGGGCTATAGGGCTATAGGGCTATAGGGCTATAGGGCTATAGGGCTATAGGCTATATATAGGGCTATAGGGCACCCCCGGGCACCCCCGGGCACGCCAGGGCACCCGGGCACCCAGGCACCTGGGCACCCGGGCACCCCCGGGCACCCCCCCGGGCACCCGGGCCCCAGCCACCCCCGGGCACCCGGGCACCCGGGCGTGCAGCGAAGATCGGCGACAAACCTAACCTAACCATGCGAATCCCATAGGACCCCTACAGAAGCAAGTTCCGATTGGGGAATATTTTCGACACTGAGCTGGGCTCAAGTCTGGCCATGGACTCGAACCCCCGCGCCGTCGACGTCCTGGACCTTGGGTCTCCTGGGGCGCCTGGAGGCGTGGAGGAGGGTGCCCCGGTGCCCCCTCGGGGCAGCCCCGGGGAGCATCGTCACGCAAGATTGTGCCTCCCACCGCCCCCGACGGCATCCCCCTTCTCTCGGGCCGCTCTGGACTGGGGGGAAGTCAGAGTCGATACAGCGAGGAGTGCTGGGCACCAGTTGGTGTTCCAATCAAGTTTCGTGTTTCTCGTAGGTGTGCCAGGTGCGCCCGCGACAGGTGGACGGGCCTGCTCTCCCAATGTCAACCTGGGTCCCAAAGGGTGACCGGGGGTAGGGTAAAGCGTTTGTGGGACGGTAATTAAACGCCCCACCACGAAAAAACCCATTTGAAGGTAGGCCTTCGTGGGCAGTTTCAAGTTTCCTGGTTTCGGCTTGGGGACGGCCCGAAGCGGCCAGGAAAGCCGCGGTAGTAAATCCATGGGGCATTGCTCACCGTTAGACCAGCTGTAATCCAGCTCTAATCCTCCTCCTCCTCCTTCTCCTCCCTCCTCCTCCTCTTCCTCCTCTTCCTCCTCGTCCTCTTCCTCCTCCTCCTCCCGTCCTCCTCCTCCTCCTCCTCCTCCTCCTCCTCCTCCTCCTCCTCCTCCTCCTCCTCCTCCTCCTCCCCCTCTCTCCTCCTCCTCCTCCTCCTCTCCTTCTCCTCCTCCTTCTCCTCTTCCTCCTCCTCCTCCTCCTCCTCCTCCTCCTCCTCCTCTCCTCCTCCTCCTCTCCTCCTTCTCCTCCTCCTCCTCCTCCTTCTCCTCCCCCTTCCCCTCCTCCTCCTCCACCTCTCCCTCCTCCTCCTCCCCCTCCACCTCCTCCTCCTCCTCCGCCTGCTCCTCCTCCTGTTCTCCTCCTCCTTCTCCTCTTCCTCCTCCTCTGGGAGCCTCCACCCCCCGCTCTCTGATGTCTCTCTCCTTCTTCTTCTTCTGCTCGCCTTCTATCTACTCACCCTCGTCCGCCCTCCTCCTTCCACAAACCTGAACGCCTCCGCCCGTCCCTGCGGCCGGTCAGGATGGGCGACACGGAAGCCCCAAAGAAAACCCCAGATCACACAGCAGGCCTCAGACCATTCCTAGATGCCCCAAAGCCCCCCAAGAGATTCCGATAGGCTGCCACGGAGCAGCCAAGAGAGCCTCCAGCCCCAGCACATGCCGCCAGTTCTGGATCTTCAGTGGCCCCAGAGAGTCTCTCGCAACGTTTTCCTCTCTTTTCTTTCCCCTCCTCCTCCTGCTCCTCCTCCCCTCGGGGTGTCTCCACACCCCTCTCTCTCCTCCTCCTCCTCCTTCTCCTTCTGATCGCCTTCCTCCCCTCACCTATTCTCCCTGCACACCCAGACAAGCTTCGCCCTCCCTACGGTCGATCAGGGGTGACTCTTTTCTCGGTCATTATCTTCTCTTATGTTCTCTTCTCTTCTCTCCTCTCCTCTCCTCTCCTCTCCTCTCCGCTTCTCTTCTCTTCTCTTCTCTTCTCTTCTCTTCTCTTCTCCTCTATACTCTTCTCTTCTCTTCCCTTCTCTTCTCTTCTCTTCTCTTCTCTTCTCTTCTCTTCTCTTCTCTTCTCTTCTCCTCTCTACTCTTCGCTTCTCTTCTCTTCTCTTCTCTTCTCTTCTCTTCTCTTCTCCTCTCTACTCTTCGCTTCTCTTCTCTTCTCTTCTCTTCTCTTCTCTTCTCTTCTCTTCTCTTCTCTTCTCTTCTCTTCTCTTCTCTTCTCTTCTCTTCTCTTCTCTTCTCCTCCTTCTCCTCCTCCTTCTCCTCATCCTACTCTGCCTCCGGGAGCCTACACCCCTCTCACCCTCTTATGCCGCTCTCCATCTCCTCCTTTTGCTCCTCTTCTCTTCGCGCACACGCTCCCGCCCCCCTCCCTGCACGCGCGATCACTTCTCGGCACCCCTGGGCTTCCACATGCTCGTCCAACCACTCGGGGTCCACCCTCCTCCCCCTCCTCCAGCGCCTCCCCGAACTTTCCGCAGCATCTTCTCGACCAAGCCATTCACGACGCCCACCATGGCCAGCAGCATTCTGGCCGTGGATTTTCCACGGGTTTTTCATTCGTCATCTCTACACTTCCGGGGCAAGCTCGTGCGAGCAGGGTCTGGTGGCCGATGGACGGCAAGAGCTTCTGGGCGCATCTGGAGGGCCTCGTCCGGCAAGGGTCCAGAGAGCCTCAGAGATGGCGCCAGGGCGGCCCAAGACGTCAGCCACGCGCAGAGGGGGGTGGGGGGGGGGGGGGGGGGGGGGGCTTCTTCGAAGCACCCCTGCTGCTTAGAAGGCGCGGGCCTTATCTATAGATGTGAGACCGGCGCCTTCTAAGAAGCAGCCTCCTTCTAAGAAGCCCTCCCCCCTCCCTCCACCCCCCGCGAAAGACGGCTTCAAAACGGCTCCAGAGGATCCGAGAAGCGCCGCTGGACGGCCCGAAAGCGCCCGACGACAGGCCAGGAGGTTCCAACGACAGCCCAAGAGGACCCCGAGGACGGTCAGACGAGGGCCAAGTCATTGCTTTCCATGGGTGTTTGAAGCATGTAGGCGGCGCTCATGCGCTTCTTATTTTCCGCCCTTCTTTGTAGCGGCCCCGATCTGAACGGGCGACCCGTCGGGGAGTTCTTCATGAGAGTGCTCCGAACCCGCTGGCCTCTGGGGGCATGCTCCGCAATGCCTTCTGTCTTCTTCCGGGCCTGCGCAGCCCACGCGCCTTCACAGCCACGATGGAACATCGTTGGAAAATAAGGTGCACACGTACTTTTCAATTTCCAGTTTTTGCCCCAATGCGGCCCAAGACGCCCCCTCCAACAGGCCCCTTACCCCCAGTAGGCCAAGCCAGGCTCCAAGGTAGCCCAGCAAGTCTCAAAGAAGGCACGAGGAGACCCCATTACAGTTTTCGGCGGCAAGCGGTAGCGACCAGTATTAGCAGCAGCAACAGTAAGCAGCAGCATGAGCAAGCAGCACGCAAGCCAGCAAGCAGCGAGCGGCACGCAAGCCAGCCAGCTAGCCAGCAAGCAAGCAAGCAAGCAAGCAAGCAAGTAAGCAAGCAACCGAGCAAAGAGCAACTACAAGCAGGCACATTGCCCGCAAACAACGCTGGCGGCGACAAACAACAAGCAGGCACATTTTTCACAGTCTAAACAGTACGCAGCAACAAATACGCGCTGGACACGCTGGTTGACGTGGACGGAGTCTACGTGCCAGCCCTAGTCAGCTACACTGCTGGGATCAGCGCGTGCGAGAAGTGTGAGCAGTGGCTGCGGGCTCTGGCGCTGCTGAGCGAGATGTCGGAGGCGGGGCTGGAACCGAGCGTCATCAGCTACAGATGTGGCCCCGAGACAGGCCCAGGGCGGCCCGGAGACGTATCAAGATAGCCCCAAGGCGCCGATTGTCCCCGGACTGCCTGACACGGCTCCTTGTAGCCAAAAAGGGCCGCCCCGTTGGCTCTGGGAAGCCTGGGAGGGCCCCTGGTAGCCAAAGGAACCCCAAAGAGGGCCCCAGAGACCCCGAAGAGGCATGCCTTCAAGAGACATTCCGAGAGGCCTTCCCTCACGAGGCTCCAGGAGACCCCCAGGAGATCCCTTACCCTTCCGCCTCCTCCCTCTTCGACTCTCTCTACTCCCTTCTCGCCCCCCTTGTCCGCGAGTGCCCAAAACGCAAACCTGGCCATCATCAGCACCCTGCAGCCACAAGCAGTAACAACATGCAGCAGCGGCAATCATTATCAACAGCACGCAACACCGGCAGCAACCAACAACTACACAATAACATGCGCGGAATGAAAGTGTGCTGCCCCGTATTATGTGTATATTTGCACATAAGAGTGAGGGGCCGGTGGGGACGTCGGCAGTCTGCGAGACGCTGGAAAAGCCTGCCGCAGGCGCCAAAGTTCCACACATTATACAACGAGCCCGCCGCAGGCGCCCATTTTTTCTTCAAACCAATGTGGATCGGTCGCGGGTGGGTCGCGGGTGGTCGCATGTGGGTCGCGGGTGGGTCGCGGGTGGGTCGCGGGTGGGTCGCGGGGTGGGTCGCGGGTGGGTCGCGGGTTGGGTCGCGGGTGGGTCGCGGGGTGGGTCGCGGGGGGGTCGCGGGTTGGGTCGCGGGTTGGGTCGCGGGGTGGGTCGCGGGGTGGGTCACGGGGTGGGTCGCGGGGTGGGTCGCGGGGTGGGTCGCGGGTGGGTCGCGAGGGGGACGACGACAACACATAGCAACATTAACAGCAGCAATAACAACACCACCACCACCACCACCACCAACACCAACAACAACAGCAGCACCAACACCACCACCACCAACAACAGCACCAACACCACCAACAACACCAACATCAATCACAACAGCACCAACAACAACACCAACACCAATCACAATAACAACACCACCACCACCAACAACAACAACACAACAACCACAACAACCACAACCACAACAACAACACCAGCAACAACACCACCACCACCACCAACAACAACAACAACATCGCAACAAGCATGATCCTCACCTCGGATTCTCACTTCAGCCACGCACCCAGCGACAATGAATGACCGTTCGGCCCCCTCACTCTGATAATTGTAGCCTTTCGGCAGCATGTCCGCAATCACATGCCAGTTTGTTCAGATTTTTTGGACGTAGTCCACGGGCCAGTCGTAGTCTATATTATCATTGCGGGAGCAGCGCGTGGAGGGCGCCAATCGTGGCCCAGCCAAGGTGGAGCGCTGGGAGGGCAGGCCAGGAGAGAGGCCTCCAAGTTCGCCGACGATGCCTCCAATACGGCCGAGGATTGCCCCAAGATGGCCCAAGATGGTGTCCAGACGGCCTCAGAGGTACCCCGAAGACAGCCCACGACACGCCCCAGAAGGCCCCCGAAGAGGCCCAATTCATGTCCTAAGAGACCCTCGGGAGGCCACAACACACTCCCGACATCGCCCCCAAGGGGCTTCCGAGGAAAGGTCCTTCAGAGAGCTCTTGGACCGCGCCAGCCGTCCAGGAGAACAAGGCGCCCGTGCGCCTTTCATTTTCTCCCCTCCCCTGCAGCAGAGAAACGGGTCTCATCTTCTCGCCTCTTCGGAGCCTCCACGCCCCAAGCCCGCCCCGCGCCAAGATGGCCCACGAGGCCCCCCAAGAGAGCTTTCGAAAAGACCAACAGGGCCCCACGACGGCCCAAGAGGCCCTCCAAACGGCCCAAGACGGCTCCAAGAGGGCCCCACGGGGTCCTCGAACTGACCTTTCGCGCCCTCCGCTCCGGGATGATCCCAGAAACTGCCAGCTGGCCTCCAAGAGGCCCCCCAGACGCTGCCGAAGTCCCTTCAAGAGGCCCACATCAGGTTCCAAGAAACTCACGTTGTGATTTCAGCCTTTCGGCATCATGTCCACAATCACGTGCCAGTTCTTTCAGATTTTGTAGGGTCAGTCCTAGTTTCTCCTACAATGCCGGGGACGCTGCGTGTGAGAAGGGTTTCTGGATCAATGGAGTCCCCGACGGCCACGAGCCGCTTGTGACGGCGCCCCAGACGCTCAAGAGACCGCCCCGACGGCCCCGATACGGCTCCGACCCGCTCGAGAGCAGGGGGCTCCCAAGACGGCCCTGGAGGACCCCAAAGAGAGCCCCAAGAGGCAGCAATCGCCACATGTCCTTCGGAAAACGTACGTTTCGGGCATTCTTGTGCTTCTCGTCTCCGATGCGCCCACGACGGCCAGACCAGCCCCCAAGATCGCCCCAAGGTGCAACCGTGAGGGCTCCAAGACGATCCAAGTCGGCACCAGGACCTTCCAAGAGGCGCCCAAGACGACCCAAGAGGCACCCAAGACAGCCCAAAGAGCGGTCCAAGACGGCCCCTAGGCGGCCCAAGAGGCGCCCAAGACAGCCCAAGACGGCCCCAAGACGGCCCAACAGGCACACAAGACGGCCCAGGAGGGCCCCAATAGGCCGCCAGGAAGCCGAACAGGACCCCCCAAAGTCCCCCAACAGGCCCCCAAGAAAAAATCAGTGACTTCAAAATTGCCTCCAAGAGGGAGGGCGAACGAGACGCACGAGGCATATCGCAGATCCCAAACAGCTGGCCCCCATGACGCCCTAAGTGGCTTCGAACTTGCCTCCGTGAGAGGGGGTCGGACGATAGGCGAGACGCAGATCGCAGACCCAGAAGAGCCGCTGTGGACGCTCCGAGGGCCTTGGATCCTCGCCTTCTGGGGAGCATCGTCATAGCGTCCACGATCGGCGATCGATCCATGGACAGCGGAGGAGGAGGACGATGAGGACAAGGAGGAGGAGGACGAGGACGAGGAGGAGGATGAGGAGGAGGAGGAGGAGGAGGAGGATGGGGGAGGATGAGAAGGACGAGGAGGAGGAGGCCCCAGAAAACCCCGAAGAGAGCCCCACCAGGGTCCAGCTGACGTACGACCCTCTGAACGTGGAGACTTCAAGATTCAACGGTGACGCACCCAAAGCTCTCAACGCCGAGGCCCCCAAGCGCTAACGTGAAGACTTCAAGAGCGAACACCCAAGGTTCTGAACGCCGAGGCTCCGAAGCACTAGCGGTAGCGGAAAACAGCGCTTACCGCCAGCAGCAAGCAAGCACACGTCAAACAAGCAGCACCAGCAGGAGACCAAACAAGGAAGCTCATCGAGGCCCACCGCTGCTGCGCGCTCCGTTCCGGAGTCAGTGGTTTTCGTCACATGCACGTGCCGACCCTCAAGGCCACGAGATCTGCTCCTTCATGCGCTACGTCGAAACAGGCGCCGGAAGAGCAGGAGGAAGAGGAGGAGGGCGATGTCGCTGGCGACAACGGAGATGACGACGACGACGCGACTGAGTCGACGACCGCGATCACAACGACGATGCCAAGTCAGTGTGCCAGCGCGGATCCCGAGCAGCAGCGTCGTGCACTGCGAAGGTGGAGCGGGGTGGCCCTGGACAATTTCTGAACATTTGTCCCAGGGGGGCGGTCTGTTCAGAACTTGTCCGGGCCCATTTGTGCCCAAGCAACCGCTGGGTTTGTGAATGTCGCACCCTCTTGAAGCTCTCTTGGGCCTCCTTGGAGATCCTTTCGAGCCTCCCCGGCGCTCCTGGTGTGTTCCCCCGAGGGCCTCCAGAGCCCTTCCCCGGCCGCTCCTAGACGCTTCGGATGAGCTTCGACTTCGACGCACATCCCCGAGAGAATTCAACACTACCCTCAGTAGGAGGGGGGCGAGCGAACCGCACGCCGGGGCCATGCTGATGGAGCGCTGGAACAGCTCGGACACGAATGCACGGTCTCGCTGCCTCCGCCCTGGCCCGCCGTCGTGCTTGTGGGTTTTCGGCAACATCTCCGCCGTTCCTCCGAGAAGCATTCCAGAAAGATGTCGTGGACGGAGTCCACGGGTCAGCCTTAGTCAGCTACAACGCTGGGATCAGCGCGTGCGAGAAAGGCAAGCAGTGGCAGTGGGCTCTGGCTTTGCTGAGCGGGCTGCGGAGTGAAAAGCTTGAGCCCGACGCCAGGTATATCAGAATGCTGGGCGAAAGGGCCCCGCGACTGGCCCCAAAATGCCCCCTAGAGCGTCTCCTTGCAGCGCCAGAGGGTTCCGGGCGGCGCCTCCGGCGCCGCCCCTGGCGCGCTCCGCGCGCCGGGGAGGGAGATCCAGCGTCGATCGAAGAAA
Organism: Prorocentrum cordatum; assembly: GCA_963575745.1. NCBI lineage: Eukaryota > Dinophyceae > Prorocentrales > Prorocentraceae > Prorocentrum > Prorocentrum cordatum. Next base: position 201,906 of record CAUYUJ010000115.1, on the reverse strand, counting down.
TCCGCACGGACCTCCGAAAGCTCATGTTTATGGCGTTCTGTTTTCTTCTGGCCGGGGCCGCCCAGCCGGCCTTGCGCGCCTGGACGTCGCAGATCGCCGCGTTGGGCCAGCAGCCATCGTGGCGCGAGGCCCTCGGCGGCGGCGGCGGCAACGGCGACGGCGACGGCGGCGGCGGCGGCGGCGGCAGCGGCGACGACGACGGCGACGACGACGACGACGATGACGATGACGACGACGGCAACGAAAAATCGGCGCAAGAAATTGGAGCGGGGGGGCTCCGCGGGGATCCGAACACGGCCCCCGCGGCAGGCCGCGGGCGGCGGGAGGCCACCGCCAGATAGTTCGGGCCCGCGGGCCCCAGCGACCCTGGACCCAGACATCCGGCCGCTCCGACCTCCCAGACCCCCCTCGAGTAATGAAACAATCGTGACGGGAGGTTTCTTGACATTGTCGGCCTTTGGGGGCCCCTCCCGGGCCTCGGGAACGTCGAAGAACGGCCGGGGACGAAGAACCGGTCCCGGGGAACGGGTCGAAACCTCCCTGGGGGTCGGCGTCGTGAAAGAATCGTGGCGTCGGTGGTCTGGGCTGGTGGATGCGTCGGCCCTGGAGGTCTTGACAGCGCATTTCGCACACACTTTTTTGGTCTGCGGGTCGAGAGCGAGCCTCTTCCGGTTAAAAGCTAGGCGGGCTACGCAAAGCTCTAATTGGGGAGACAGAGCACAGGCGGGCGGGGCCTCAGGCGGCCGGAGGCGGGCCGGGGTGCAGGCGGTGCCGAGGAGCTTGCACAGGAAAAGGAACGCCTTGGACAGGAGCCGGAGGCGAAGATCCGGAGGGTGAGCGGTGTGGTGTTGCCGTCAACGGCATTTTGCACACACACATATTGTGTGTGTGTATATATATATATATATATATATATATATAGACCGGCTTCTCGCCCCGAGCCGCCCTGCGACGGCCCCTGTAGGAGCCCGCTGCGGGCTCCCGGAGCCCGACGACACGTTCAGGGCCAAGAGCTCCCCCCTCTTCTCTCAAGCAGTGGCGACGCGTCCTGGCCCGCCTGTAGGCCCATCGAAGAGTTTTCTGAGAGCCTTTTGTGCTTTCAACGAAATGTTCTTGGAACATTTCTGGCTGGGACTGTCTTGGTTTAACACATCGGGTTCATGTTCTAAGAACATGGTTTTTGTTCAGAACATTTGTGGGTTCTAAGGACATGTCGTGGTAGGCCTCCGGAATGCCAGGTCGGTCGGTCCCTGCTCAATTCTCTTTGCCCTCCCCCCCCCTCCTCCACGTGCCTCCACTCCCCCCCCCACCCCCACCCCCCACTTCCCCCACCCTGCCGCCGCGGAGTCTCGCCGACGCCAGCTTTGGTCGTGGTCCATATGTGCGGGTCATCGCCGGTTCGCGGGGGCCGTCCACGATTTGACGATGGCCACGATTCGTCGGCGCGCCGAGGGGGGCAGGGGCAGGGGGAGGGATCCTTAGAGGAAGGCATGGTTGCTTCGCAGATTCCCTCGAGGGCGGGTCCACCTGGAGCGCTCGGGGCTCAGCCGGCCTCTGGGAGCGCTCGGAGCTCCGAGCGCTCCCATAGGCCGGCCGAGTCCCGCCTGACGCCGCAGGGTAGGCAGGAGCGGGCCCCACGAGACCACAATGAGGCTTCGAAGACGGCTTGAAGTGCATTCCGAGAGAGCCCAAAAGCAAGTGGACTGACGCTATTTCCTTTTGGGGGCCTCTTGGGGTGCACTTGCTGCCCTGTTGGAGCCTCCCAGGAGCTCGGCTGACTTCTGCTTGGGGCCCCAGAGTAGCTCCGAGACGGCCCTGGGATGCTTCACGGGGGGACCCCCCAGAGAGCTTCGAAAGGACTCCAAGACAGCCCAGAAGCAAGTGGCGTCACTCCACTTGCTTTTGGATTCTCTCTGGGCCCACTTGGGGCCCTCTCGGAGCGATACCAGGCGTCGTCTAAGTCCCGCCTGAAGCCCCAGGGTAGGCCCAAGCAGGCCCAAAGCGAGTGGAGTGACGCCACTTGCTTGTGGAGGCACGCCCTACAAGCACTGCCCCCCTCAACGTCGATAGCGGTGATGACACCATAGGTACACACAAGTCTCTACTATGTTGCAGTCAGCTACAACGCTGGGATCAGCGCGTGCGAGAAGGGCGAGCAGTGGCAGCGGGCTTTGGGGCTGTTACGCGACATGTGGGAGGCGAAGCTGACTCCCGACGTCATCTGTACTACAATTCTTGGCGCTGCGGTTTCGGAAAGGAGGAGGAGGTGGAGGAGCAGGAGGAGGTGGAGGAGGAGGAGGAGGAGGAGGAGGAGGAGGCGGAGGAGGAGGAGGAGCCGAAGCGGCCCTGGAACGGACTGGTAGCGCCTGGAGCGCCCTGCAGGGCTCCTGGGGCCTCCCAATCGTGGGTTTGGGGAGCCGCACGAGAGGGCCCACGCTGGGCTCCCGGGACGGCCCCAAGCGGGCCAAGGAGGACTCCGAAGCCGGCCCGACGAGGCCAAAAATCAATGGTTTTGCGCATTGGCCCGGAACGGCTCCGCGCGGCTCCAGGCACTTCCACGACCGCCCAAGAGTACCCACGAGGCCCCGACGAGCGCGCCAAGACGGCCTATACGAGGGCCCCCACCCCCTCCAAGACCGGCCCCAGACGGCCTGATAGAGCTTCAGCTGACCCCCCGACGCGCTCCCGGAGCTGCCCAAGAGGGATACAATTTCAAGCAAGCTCCAACACGGCCCCAGACCCCCCGACCCCCACCATGGCCCCACTACAGCCTTGGAGGCCCCTGGGACCGGCCCCAGAGGGCCCCAATGTGGCCCAAGGGGGGTCGCATTATGGCCTAAGAGAGCTTCACGAGCTATTGCAAGCAAGGGGCACCAGAAGGCCCCAGGGGGCCGTAGAACAGCCCAAGGGGGCCCCAGATGGCCAACGAGGACACCCCAGTCCCGAGCCCCCTCCCGCCGAAGGGGGACCTCCTCTTTCCTTCTCTGCCTCGGCCTCCTCCTCTGGACTACGGGCTTCCTGCAGCCGTCGATGCCACGAGGGACCGCTCCGAGACAGCCCGGACCCTCCCTCCCAGGACACGTGCAGGCAGCCTCCAGCCCCCGAGCCCGGAGCCTTCAGTAAACCTGGGAGCTTGTCGGTCCCGAACGCGCTCGTGTCGCCTGCGATCGACGGCACGTGCGCGTCGGACCAGCACCTCGACCTGCCAGCCGTGGATGTTCCACGGGTTGACACGAGTCTGTACTGCAGATCTGGACGTTGCGCGTGCGAAAGGGGCGAAAGGTCGCGAGCTGTCCCCGAGCGCCTTGAGCACCCCAGCGCTCTCCGACTGCTCCAGAGAGTCTCGAAGTGGCCCCGAGACGGCTTCGGACAGTCCCAAGATAGAGCACTGAGACGCTCTGGAGCGCGCGAGGACGGCCGAAGAGAACCCGAACGGGACACAATACAGCCCGACGACGTGCCAGGCGCCTCCGAAAACGGCCGAACCGACCCCGATGACGGCTACCCGAGGTCATACTCATATATTGGCTTTCGGTTTCCGCATGTTTTCCATGTTCTCGCCATTTCGGGCTAAGAGCGGCCCCAGGCAGCTCCAGGGCCATCTCAGATCGCCCCAGGACGGTCCAGACGGCCCCACCAAGTGCCCCAAGACGGCCCCAGAGGGCCCGAAGGTTGCTCAAGAGAAGCTCAGGACAGCCTCATAGAGCGCCTGGTGGCCCCCAAGACAGCCCCAAGAGGGCCCTAGGAGCTGCCCAACACCCAAGGAGAGTGCCTCGAGCCACGGCGCCTTTTCACCGCCTCTCGCACCCCTCACGCCCCCCAAGCAAGCCCCAAACCCCTAAGGCAGGCCCCAGACCACTCCGAGATGCCCCAGAGCCCCCCCATGAGACTCCGATATTCCCAACGGAGCTCCACAGAGCGGTCCCAGGACCACTCCGAGATACTCCGAGATGCCCCAGAGTCGCCCACAAGTCTCCGACGCTTGCCCAGGGTCTCCGACAGTTCACACGGAGCTCCCAAGAGCGGTCCCAGGGAGAGCCTCCCATGGTTCCCACGGATCTCCCAAGAGCGGTCCCAGGACCTCGCCGAGATGGCCCAGAGTCGCCCTCAAGACCCCCCACTACGGCCGATTAGGGGTGACGGGGGGGAGGCCTTCTCATCTGAACCCTTCCTCCTTCCTTCATCGGAGTTCTGGCCGCTCTGGGGCCTCCACTCCGCCAGCTAGGGGTGACAGGGGGGACATGCAGCCGCTTCGGTCGCTCCCCCTCTACGGCCGATCAGGGGTGACAAGGAGGGGGGACCTGCAGACACTGCGGGGACCAGCATCTGGCTCCCCCCCCAATAAGGCGGATTAGATGTTACAGGGGGGAGTTCCATTGTAGAGTCTTGGGTGGCCCCAAAGACAGCCCCGCGACCACGAGATTCCTCCCTGGACGACTCCGAGATCGCGCAGATCCTCCCAGGACATTGGAAGGCAGCGTCCAGCCCCAGCACCTTTCCCCCTTTCTTCTTGGTCCCCCAGAAGCCCTACAGGACGCCCCAGACCTTAAGGAAGGCTCCAGACCACTCCCAGATGCCCCAAAGCCTCCCAAGAAAGTCCGATGTGTCCAAGGAGCTCTCAATAGAGCATCCAGCCCTGTCACCTTTAGCAAAACAAGGCCCCATACACCCCTCTCACTGTTCTCCTCTCTTCTCTTCTCTTCTCTTCTCTTCTCTGCTCTTCTCTTCTCTTCTATTCTCTTCGCTTCGCTTCTCTTCTCTTCTCTTCTCTTATCTTCTCTTCTCTTCGCTTCTCTTCTCTTCTCATCTCTTCTCTTCTCTTCTCTTCTCTTCTCTTCTCTTCTCTTCTCTTCTCTTCTCTTCTCTTCTCTTCTCTTCTCTTCTCTTCTCTTCTCTTCTCTTCTCTTCTCTTCTCTTCTTCTCTTCTCTTCTCTTCTCTTCTCTTCTCTTCTCTTCTCTTCTCTTCTCTTCTCTTCTCTTCTCTTCTCTTCTCTTCTCTCTTCTCTTCTCTTCTCTTCTCTTCTCTTCTCTTCTCTTCTCTCTCTCTTCTCTTCTCTTCTCTCTTCTCTTCTCTTCTCTTCTCTTCTCTTCTCTTCTCTTCTCTTATCTTCTCTTCTCTTCTCTTCTCTTCTCTTCTCTTCTCTTCTCTTCTCTTCTCTTCTCTTCTCTTCTCTTCTCTTCTCTTCTCTTCTCTTCTCTTCTTCTTCTTCCTCCTCCTCCTCCTCCTCCTTCCAGCTCCAGCCACTGTGGGTCCTCCACTCCGCTGTTTGGGGGTGGCGGGGGGGGACGTGCAGACACTTCGGAGTCCCCATCCGAACATCATATGAAGTCTGCCGCCCTTCGAGCGCCCCCTCCAGACTCCAACATACTCGGACGCCCACGATGGCCAACAGGATGGAGCTTCATCCTGGCCGCTAGTTTCGGACTGCATGCCTGCCGTGGATTCCCCACGTGCCCACACTGGTCACCTACAGCGCTGGGATTAGCGCGTGCCAGAAGGGCGACCAGTGGCTGCGGGCTCTGGCGCTGCTCAGAGACATGTGGGAGGCGAAGCTGAAACCCAACGTCATCTGTAGTACAATTCTGGGCGTTGCGGTTGCTGTTGCGGAGGAGGAGGAGGAGGAGGAGGAGGAGGAGGAGGAGGAGGAGGAGGAGGAGGAGGCGGAGGAGGAGGAGGCGGAGATGTGGGAGGCGAAGCTGAGATCCAACGTCATCTGTACGTGCGAGGCGGGTGCTCAAGTGGCCACGAAGCGGCCCTGCTGGCCTGGGCGCGCCCCCGGGTGCTGCGGGGGCGCTCTGAGACGGCCCTGGAGTGCTCCAGGATGTCTCCAAGACGGCCCACGAGACGCGCCGGACCGCCCACGAGGGCTCCGAGGCGGCCCCAGAGAGCTCTCACAGAGCCGACGGACACCCCATTGGAGGTCCAAGGTGTCCCGAGAGGCCCCCGACAAGCCCTCATGCGCCTCCAAGTGATGGCTTTCTTGTTCATTGCTTGGCCGATTGGCGCGGGCCCTGCCCCCCTCCCCCATGGAGTAGATCTTGGTTGTTTTGGGCGCTTGTTTCGAGCAGGTGGAGGACGCACTGCTGCAAACAGTCGCATTAAGCAGAGGTCCGGAGCCAGACCCCCCCCTTCCTCTCCCTCTCCGCCCAATGTCGAAACGCCGAATACGAACACGCTCACCAACAGGACCCTTGAGAGGGCCTCCAGGGGCAAAACACATGGAGACTCCCTTTGCGCTCGCGTGGTTTTAGCACACCGAGTGTGTTCGTCGGGCCTCGGGGCGCCTGGGACGAACCAAGCAGCCCCCGAGATCGACCCAAGACGACCGAGCAAGCCACCGAGGGGACCCCAAGACGGCCCAACAGAGCTCTACGACGGCCCCACGGGGGCTCCAAGACGGCCCACGACCTGCCCAGCGTCAATGTGGCTCAGGAGCGTACCAAGGCAGCCCCCAAGGTGCCGGTTGTCCCAAGGGCTCCCCACGAGCAGCTCCCAGTGGAACCAAGGCTTGGTAGCCTTGGGAGGCTTGGAGGGTCCTATGGGGGCCAAAGGAAGCCCAAAGAAGGCCCCAAGAGACCCATGAGAGGCCTTCGACAGACATTCCGCGAGGCCTCCTCCACGAGACCCCAAGACCCCCCCAAGAGGTCCCCTGCCCTTCCGGTTCCTCCCTCTTCGGCTCGCTCTCTCCTCCTTCCTCGCTCCTCTCTCTTCCGTCGCCCCTCCCTTCTCGCTCCTCGCTCTTCGCTGATCGCATCTCGCATCGCCTCGGTCCTGACTCCTCGGCCCTTCCCTGACAGCAGGCTGCGCCACGATAAGCGGAAGTAGCGAGAAACAGCATGTTGCAGCATCAAGCAGCATCAGCAAGCAGCAGCAGCAGCAGCAGCAGCAGCAGCAGCAGCAGCAGCAGCAGCAGCAGCAGCAGCAGCAGCAGCAGCAGCAGCAGCAGCCAGCAGCAGCAGCAGCAGCAGCAGCAGCAGCAGCAGCAGCAGCAGCAGCAGCAGCAGCGACCGGCAGCAGCGCGTAGCACGAAGCAGGCAGCAACAGCGACAGCACAGCGACAACGGACAGCAGCAGGAGGCGGGCAGCAGCACGCTTCGGCCATCGGGAGCACCCTGCAGCGACAGCAGCAACGATACACAGCAGCGGCAAGCATGACCAGCAGCACGCAACAGCGGTAGCAAGCAGCAGCACGCAGCAGAATGCGAGGGTCTAGTAGCCCCGCGTTATCATGTCAGCCTGCTGGCAGCACGTATTGCATGGGTCTGCCCTGCAGTCAGTACATTATTTTGCTGGGCCCATGTCTCGCCATTCTCGCCACTGTCCCCCCCAGGCAGGGGGCATCGCCTTCCGCCATGGTGGCTTCGCAGCAACGGCAGCAGGAGGAGCCATCGGACGAGAACCAGGGGGCGAATCCTGGGAAACCTCTGAGATTACGTCGTCCCTCCTCAAGGGAGGTGCTCCAACAGGAGTTCACAAAACAAAGGTCTGAACCAGTGCGACTGGGACAGGATCGCGGGCGGGGGCGCACCTGCCCCACGCCAGTTCGCTCCAGTCCTGAGCCAAAACGGCTACGGACTTGAGCCAAAATGGCTACGGCCTCCTACTCCTCCTCCTCCTCGTCCCTCTCCTACCTATGGCAGTGGTGGTGGCAAACAGGCCCATCATTCCTTGGAGACGCCGGTCAGCTTCGGCCACCCAGGAGAATACAGTGGATACCCATGTCAAGAAACACCCTGGTCGCCTCCAGGGTGCCCTGGGTGTCTTGGGTGTCGATGGTTTTGCCATGGAAAGCGTGACTTTCCCACCAAAAATCAGTGGACTTCAAGGAGTCTCAGGGTTGGGTTTCTTGTGCAAGGTTTCTTGTGGGCTGGCCTCCACTTTAGGGCGCCCATGCGATTCGTATCTTCGCCTCCCTTCTCTGGAGCGGGCCCCAGTCTGAATAGGCGACCCTTCGGGGTGTTCTCCTGGAGAGTACTCCGGACACGCTGGCCACAGGGGGCATGCTTTGCAGTGCCTTCTGCCTTCGCCCGGGCCCACGCAGCCCACGCGCCTCCTCCGACCTCCTCGGACGATGGGAGATGGTTGGGAACTAAGGCGCACATGCGCTTATTAATTTCCGGCCTTGGATTCGATGCGGCTCCAAGGCGCTTCAAGATTATCACATGGCGGCCCAGGGTGCTTCCTCCCACAGCCACATTCCCATTTTCGGCAGCAAGCAGGAGGAAGCAGTAGCAGCAAGCAGCAATCAGCAAACAGCAACCAAGCCAGCGAGCAAAACAACCAAACAAGCATGTCAAAAGTAAGTGGCAACCAAGCCAGCAAGCACCAAGCAACCAAGCAGCAAGTAAGGAACATTCCAATACAAACAGGCGATCTGTTCGCAAGCAGCACTAGCAGCAGGCATTCTCAAAAACGTGCAGCCACAACACACGCTGGACACGCTTGCTGACATGGGCGGGGTCCAAGGGTTAGCCCTAGTCAGTTACAGCGCCGGGATCAGCGCGTGCGAGAAGGGCGGGCCGTGGCAGTGGGCTCTTTCGTTGCTCAGGGATATGTCGGAAGCGAAGCTAAAGTCGGACGTGATTGCTTACAACGCTGGGATCAGCGCCTGTGGGAAAGGCGAGCAGTGGCAGCAGGCTCTGGCGCTTCTAAACGAGATTTTTGCAGCGAAGCTAGAGCCCGACGTCGTCAGCTGCAGCGCTGGGATCAGCGCGTGCGAGAAGGGCGAGCAGTGGCAGCAGGCGCTCGCGCTTTTCAGCAATATACGTGATGCGAAGCTTGAGGCCAACGTCATCTGTACTACAAGGCTGCGATCAGCAGGCGTGTGAGATTTGCACCGGCGGAGCTCGGCCCAGGGTGGCTCCCAGCGATCCCCGGGCGGTCTGAGACGGTCGGCGGCGCTCCCGGGGAGGCCCTAGACGGCACTGCACGGCCGCCAGAAGGCCAGTGGCGCTGACGAGGTCGCCTGGACGGCCCAAGAGCACCCCCGGCGAGCTCCAAAACAGCCCAAGATGGCCCCCAAACAAGCCAGGAAACTCCCAAGACGGCTTCGGATGACCCAGATGGCGGCCCGACGAGTTCAAATTCATCGATGCCACCTTTTGGTTTTGAGCGATTCTTGGGGTTCTCCCCGTGCCAGGCCCCGAACACTTCCAGACGGCTCCAGGGCTGTCCCAGATCGCTCCAGCACGTCCCAAGACGCGTTCAAGAGAGCCCCAAGGCGGCCCAAGATCGCCCCAAGACGGCCCAAGAGAGAGTTTCACGACGGCCCAACAGAGCTCCAAGTGCCTCCCAAGGCAGCCTCAAGAGGGCCCCGAGAGCTGCCCACGAGAGCCCAAAGCAGACTCCAAGACGGCCCTAGACCCCCAACATGGCCCCAAGACAACCCAAAATGGTCCAAGAGGGCCCCCAGAGGCCCCAGAAAGGCTCTCAGGAAGACCCGAAGAGGGCTCCAAGAGTGGATGAGATTCACCAGAAATTCGCCAGAAACGATGCCCGAGCGAGTTGCCCTGCTCAGGCGTGTGGAGCAGCACGCAGTGTAATAAAGGCTGGGAAGCCGTCATTCCCCAAGGGGGGGTCATGGAGGAGGAACAGGAGGTGGAGGAGGAGGAGGAGGAGGAGGAGGAGGAGGAGGAGGAGGAGGAGGAGGAGGAGGGTTCATAGGGGGCTGATGATTCCGTCCGTGTCTCTGGACGCTGGCGCGCTGGCCAAAGCGCCGTGGACCAACGCCGCGACGCGGTTGCCGAGCAAATGCCCGACGTCGAGCGGGGTCCAGCGAGGCGACGAGGAAGCCAGACCCCGAGCACAACGCCCACGTCGCCACCGAGACGCGGGCCAGAATTCGAGGCAGAGCCCGCGAGGCGACGAGGAAACGCCAGCCGCACCAACTTGCCCCTGCCGCTCACGCCCTGGAATTCCCCGACGGGGACGCCCAGGCGCTCAGCGGTCTGCAGCAGCGCCGCCGCCTTGACTTCCGAGGGCTTGTCGCTGCCAAGAAGGCCTAGCAGCCGCATGCCCATCTCGTTGAGCATCTCCTGGGTGGGGGTCGAGGGCACCTCAGCCGCCGCCTGGGGCTTCTCCGTGGCCCTCGCCTTGCGGCGAGGTCCACACTCAAGGCCCTTCTTGTCCTTCCCGTCCTTCTTGAGAACGCCCTGCTTGCTGCTGATCTCCGCCGCCCAAGCCTTGAAGAACCGGTCTTGGAAGCGGAGCAGTTGCTCCAGCATGCGAGGGTGAGCGTCGCCATCGAACTCTACGTCCGACACAGCATCGCTCTCATCGTAGTCCTCTATGAAGCACTGCTCGCTGCAGGTGTGGCCCGTCGCGGGAGAGGACGCGCCCAGCGTTTTTTTCGACGCAGAACGCTTGGCGAACGACTCCGTCCCGTCGTTGCAGCGCGTGCAGTGCCCAGCTCCTTCAGCTTGCCCTGGTAGTGCGGCGTGTCGGCGAGCATCCGATCCAGGTACGACTGCTGATCCTTCACCGTCTCCTTCACCCTCTCCTCCATCTACTTCCGCGCCTCCAGTAGCATCCTCTTGTCCTCCGCGAGCGACAGCCTCTCCTCGTGGAGCATCCTGTTGCGCTCCCAGAGCGTGGTCTTGAGCTCCTTCAGGGCTCGCTGCTCCACCTCTATTTCCAGGGCCTTCTCCTCCTGCTGCTGGTCGTGTAGGGCCAAGACCCGCGCAGAGGCCAGCGTGCTGCACTTCTGGCACTCCGCCCTGAAGCCAAAGTTGGCGTGGCGGCAGCTTGGACGCAGGCACCGCCATCTGCGGACGGAGCTCTGGCCCTTCTCCGTCTGCTTCTCCACCTCGCTCGCGAAGCTCACGAGCTCCTTCTGCGCGAGGTGCATCTCCTCCTCCTTCTCCTAGTAGGCCTGCTCCCCCTTGCCATCCTGAGGGCCTGCCGCACGGCGGGCGGCTGCCCGACTCCACCGAGCTGCCAAGGCCGGCGGCGGCCTTGTTGACCTCGGCGGTGTCCAGAGCCGCGACGCCAGGCTCGCCAGGACGGCAGCCTTGTACTTGTCCTTCTGCTCGCGCACTGCCGAGGGCGGCGCGAGTCCTTCTTCCGAAGTGGCCCATAGCGCAAGTCCACCTTCGACAGGCCCATGAACTTGTAACCCAACCCCCAACGTTCACTGCAGCAGGCAGGCCCGAAGAGGCCCCAGAAGGGCTTTCAGAGCGGCTTCGAGTGGATTCCAAGAGAGGCCGAAAGCAAGTGGAGTGACGCCCCTTGCTTGTGGATTCTCTCCGGGCCCACTGGGGGCACTTGGGGCGCTCTCCGAGCGCTCCTGGAGGGCGCCTCAGTCCCGCTTGAAGCCGCAGGGTAGGCAGGAGCGGGCCCCACGAGACCACACGGAGGCCTCGAAGACGGCTTGAAAGTGCATTCCGACACAGCCCCAAAGCAAGCGGAGTGACGCCACTTCCTTTTTGGGCCTTCTTGGGGTGCACTTGGGGCCCTGTTGGAGGCTCTCAGGAGCCCGCTTGACTCCTCCCTGGAGCCCAAGAGTAGCTCCGAGAGGGCCCCGAGAGGCTTAAAGGAGAGTCCAGAAACAAGTGGCGTCACTCCACTTGCTTTTGGATTCTCTCCGGGCCCACTTGGGGCCCTCTCGGAGCGCTCCCAGGCGCCGCCTAAGACCTGCCTGAAGCCCCAGGGTAGGCCCAAGCAGGCCCGAAGAGGCCCCAGAAGGGCTTTCAGAGCAGCTTCAAGTGGATTCCAAGGGAGCCCCAAAGCGAGCGGAGTGACGCCACTTCCTTTTTGGGCCCTCTTGGGGTGCACTTGGGGCCCTGTTGGAGGCTCTCAGGAGCCCGCTTGACTCCTCCCTGGAGCCCAAGAGTAGATCCGAGAGGGCCCCGAGAGGCTTAAAGGAGAGACCAGAAACAAGTGGCGTCACTCCACTTGCTTTTGGATTCTCTCCGGCCCACTTGGAGCCCTCTCGGAGCGCTCCCAGGCGCCGCCTAAGACCCGCCTGAAGCCCCAGGGTAGGCCCAAGCAGGCCCGAAGAGGCCCCAGAAGGGCTTTCAGAGCGGATTCAAGTGGATTCCAAGAGATGCCGAAAGCAAGTGGAGTGACGCCACTTGCTTGTGGATTCTCTCTGGGCCCACTTGGGGCACTGGTCGCGCTCTCCGAGCCGCAGGGTAGGCAGGATCGGGCCCCAGAGTAACTCCGAGAGGGACCCGAGAGGTTTCAAAGGGAGACCCCCAGAGAGCTCCATTAGCCCTCCAAGATGGCCCAGAAGCAAGTGGCGTCACTCCACTTGCTTATGGATTCTCTCCGGGCCCACTTGGGGCACTCTCGGAGCGCTCTCATGCGCCGCCTAAGACCCGCCTGAAGCCCCAGGGTAGGCCCAAGCAGGCCCGAAGAGGCCCCAGAAGGGCCTTCAGAGCGGCTTCAAAAGTGGATCCCAAGAGAGGCCGAACGCAAGTGGAGTGACGCCACTTGCTTGTGGAGGCACGCCATACAAGCACTGCCCCCCTCAACGTCGATAGCAGTAATCACGCCACAGGTATGCACCAGTCTGCTACAACGCTGGGATCAGCGCGTGCGAGAAGGGCGAGCAGTGGCAGCGGGCTCTGGCCCTGTTGAGCGAGATGCGGAAGGTGAAGCTGGAGCCCGACGTCGTATGCACTACAACTCTAGTGGCGGCGCGTGCGAGAGGTACGTTCCGCAGAAACCATTGCGGAGCGTCCTCAAGCGCCCAGAGCATCCCCCGGACGCCCTCCCAGGACGCTCCCCGACGGGCTCAGAGAGTCGCCAGATGGCCTCGAGACGGCCTCAGACGGCCCCAAGACTGCTCTGCGACGCTCCAGATGGCGCCAGGACGGCCCAAGAGTGCCCCAACAGCTCGCCAGGAGGCCCAACACACGGCCTGCGAGGACCCACGAGCCGAAAAAGCATGCAAAAGCCGTTTACGTTTTTTGTTTGTTTGAATTTACACATTATCTCTACCCAAGATGGGCCCAGAACGACCCCAAACGGCTCCAGGTCCTTCCAAGATCGCACCGACATGACCCAAGCGGCCCCCACGAGCCTACCAAGACGGCCCACGAGGGCCCCAAGACGGCCCAGAACAGGCTTCGGAGAGCCTAGCAGTGCTTCAAGTGGCACCCCAAGACGCCCCAGGAGCTGCCCAAGGGCCCACACCTGGCTCCCGCGCAGCCCCAGGTCCCCGGGACGTCCCAAGAGGGCCCAGGATGCCTGTGATGACGGCCCCCCGAGGCCAAACATCAAGCAAGAACCTCAGGTTTTCGGTCTATTGTTCTCTTGCCTTCTCCCGACGACCAGAACAGAACGTCCCCACGCGGCTCCAGGCGCTTCTGCGATCGCCCGAGGATGGCCCAAGAGGCCCCGACGAGCGCACCAAGACGGCCCAAGAGGATCCCCAGCTGGCCCACGACAGGCCCCAGACGGCCTAACAGAGTTCAGGTGGCCCCCCAAGACGCCCCAGGAGCTGCCCAAGAGGGCCCCCAGACAACACCAGACCCCCACCACGGCCCCAAGATGGCCCAGGAGGCCCCCAAGACGGCACAAGAGGGCCCCAGGATGGCCCAGGAGGGCCCCCCAATGGGGTCCAAGCGGGCACCACTAGTTGTTCAAGAAGGACTGCCCCGAGATGCCTTGGAGCTTCCCCTCAGAGTCCGACGTTGCCAAGGAGCTCCCAGGAGAGCCTCCGGCCCCATCACCTTTTGTTGCCGTTTCGGGACCCTCGGGCGGCCCACGAGGCCCCCACGAGTTGTCGACGAAGGACTGCGCCGAGGTGCTCTGCGGCCTCCGGACAGACTCCGGCAGCTGCCAAGGAGCTCCCAGGAGAGACTCCAGCCCCCGCACATTCCGTCGTTCCTGCACTGCGCGGGCGCCCCAGAAAGGAAGCCCAAGACCGCACAATGGCCCCGTATCACTCCTAGAAGCCCCGCGGCCTCCCAAGAGGCTCTGATAGCTGCCAAGGGGCTCCCACGAGAGCCTCGAACCCCAGCATCTTTGCCAGTCCTGGATCACTCGAGGTCCCAAAGAGAACCCCGAACCCCAAGCACGCCCAAGAAAGCCTCGCTCCCTGCTCTCCGCTCTTCTCTGCTCCTCCTCCTCCGCCTCCTCCTCCTCCTCTTCCTCCTCTTCCTCCTCTTCCTCCTCCTCCTCCTCCTCCTCCCGTTCCTCCTCCTCCTACTACTCTTTGGTGCCTCTACATCCCTCTCTCCGTTGTCGCTGTCCTTCTTCTGCTTGCCTTCTTTCCCCTCACCCTCCTCCTCTCCCCCCCGCACACACCAGCAGGAGGCCTCGTCCCCCCCCCGTCCACCTCTGGGCGATGGGGGCGACACCCTGGAGGAAACCCCAGACTCCGAACGAGGCCGGCGCAAAACACTTCTCACCGATCTTGGAACAGGAGAGGACCAGCCACCTTGCGCCAACTGGAACATACGGATGGGGGAGGACGGAGGAGGCGGAGGAGGAGGAGGAGGAGGCCCGAGTTCTTTCTTCGCTTCCTCATTATCTGCCTCTGGGAGCCTCCCCCCATCTCTCTGGTGCCGCTGTCCCCCCCTCTTCTGCTCCTCGCGTCGGCGACATCTTCGCGCTCGGGGCCCACACTCTGACCTGTCTGCCGTGGGCACACCACGGGCACGCACCAGTCAGCTACAGCGCTGGGATCAGCGCGTGCGAGAAGGGGGGGCAGTGGCAGCGTGCTCTGGCGCTGCTGGGCGAGATGCGGGAGGCGAAGCTGCTGCCCGACGTCACCTGTACCACCAAGCTCGGGCCCGCGCGCGCGAGATGGCGCTGCAGCGGCAGCAGGCCGGGGCGGCTCCCGGCGCTCCAGGGGCGACCCGGTGCCCCTGGGGCGACCCCGGACGGCGCTGGACGGCCGCTGGAAGGCTCCAGGACGTCCAACGACGGCCCAAGCCCAGGTGGTCCCAGAGAGCCCGAAGCGAGCCTCAGAATGGCCCAAGACGGCCCCAACGCGAGCCAGGAGGCCCTCCAAGACGGCCAAGAGGACCTGGATGACTGACGGCCCCACGATGCCCGAATCGAAGATTTCCCATAGTCGTTGACTGACTCTCAGGATCTCCCAACTTCGCCCCAAGAACTGCTCCAGACGGCTCCTAGTGCCTCAAACTTCCAAGAGAGGTCCTAGACGGGCCAAAAGGGTTCCAAGATGGCCCAAAAGCGCCCGAAGAGATCCTGGCAAGACTCCCCGGCGCTCCCGGTGGCTTTCCCCGAGGGCCTCCCGAGCCCTTCCCCAGGCGCTCACGAGACGCCTCAGATGGGCTTCAATTTTGACGCACATCCCCGTGAGACTTCAGTTTGGCTGCCTCCGCCCCGGCCGCCGCCGTGCTTATTGGCCTTCGGCAAAATCTCCGCCGTTCCTCCGAGAACCATTACAGAAAGATGTCGTGGACGGAGTCCACAGGTCAGCCCTAGTCTTCTCTACAATGCAGGGACCCGTGCGTGCGGGAAGGGTCCCTGTCTTGATGGGCGAAAAATGCCCCACAACGGCTCCAGGGACGCCCCAGAGGCGCTCACGCGGCCCCAGAGGCGCCCAGGACGGCCCCAGACACCCCAAAAACGGCCCAAGAGCGCTCCAAGAGAGCTCCAGACCGCCGAAAACGGTCCCGACAAGGCCCAGGAGGCCTCCACGACGGCCCCAGAGACGCTCAAGAGGCGTCCCAGGATCAAATCATTGTTTTTCCAACGAAAAACATCAAATTTTAGCACGCACTGCTTGTCGGGAGTATGGCGCAAAAGATGGGACAAGAGGCCCCCACGACCGCCCCAAGACGGCCCAAGAGGCCCCCCAGAGGCACGAAAACAGGCCCGCGAGAGCGTCCAGAGACCCAAGAGGCGCCCAACACGGCCCCCAGGCGGCCCCCAGAGGCTCCCAGGAGGCGCCCAGGACGGCCCCAGACTCCCCCAAGACGGCCCAAGAGCGCTCCAAGAGAGCCCAAGACCGCCGAAAACAAACCCAAGACGGCCCAGGACGCCTCCACGACGGCCCCAGAGACGCCCAAGAGGCGTCCAAGGATGGCCCCCAGAGGCGAAACTCATTGTTTCCCCGAAGAAAAACGCTCACTTCCAGCATGCGCTGCTTCACGGGAATATGGCGCAGAAGCTGGTTCCAGGTCCCCACGACCGCCCCAAGATGGCCCAAGAGGCCCCCAAGACGCACGAAAACCGGCCCGAGAGGGCGTCAAGAGAGCCCAAGAGGCGCCCACAACGGCCCCAGGGTGACACCAAGAGGCTCCCAGGACGGCCCCAAGGTATCCCCAAGACGCTCCAAGAGCGCTCCACGACAAGCCAAGACTGCCTTTTGCGGCGCCAAGACGGCCCAAGACGCCTCTACGACGGCCCAAGAGACGCCGAAGAGGCTTCCCAGGAGGGCCCCAGGAGGGCCCCGAGACGGCCCAAGACGCACCCAATACAGCCCCAAGATCAGTCAATAATGGCCCAAGACGGCCCCACCGCCCCGTCTCCAAGACGGCTGTAGATGCCCCCACCATCGTCTCCACGCCTTTCCGTTTGGACAGTCTCCAAGACGGTCTCTGGGCCGTCAGGGACGGCTCCAGAGGCGCCCGAGACGGCTCAAGAAACACCAAAGACAACCCCAAGAGCGCCCAAAATTTGCCCACGATAGCTCCAAGACTGTCCCAAGATGCCGAGAGGCGTCCAAGACGGCCCCACATCGCCCCAAGACGGCCCAAGACGCACTCAAGATTGCCCAAGAGGGCTTCAAGAGACCCCCAGGAGGACGAAAAGGGCCCCCAAGCGGCCCCCAAGAGGCGTTGGATGCTTCTCTCTTGGGGAGCGTCGAACTTCCAGTATCGTCTTGGGGGCTTCTTGGACCCACTGCGAGCCATCTCTGCGCCATTTGGGGACGTCTTGGGGCGATGCGCTCGAAAGGTCGATTCGTGTCCTCGCACTGGGGCCCGTCTTAGGGAGTTACGTCTCGCCGCCCTCTTGCGGGCCTCCTAGGCCGCGCCCACTGGCCCCATTGTTACCACACTACCACATCAAATTATCATTCGGCCCCGGCGAAGAGCAGATAACTTCTCACGACTGCCCTCCCCGCAGAAGCTATGATGAACACAGACTGCGGCGTCAGAAACAGCTGTCATGCCTACATGGGTGCGCTTCCATTGACACCGCCTCCACCACCGCGTTCCTGCCTTCAGGCCTGCTTGCCTGCATCCCTCGCCCACCTCCCCCTCCAGCGGCCACCTCCTCCATCCACACCGTCCCCTCCAACCTCCCCTTACTCGCGAGGCCCCAGAGACGCTCCACTTCCACGTCCAAGCCATGGCGGGCAGATTCCGCGGCCGGAAGGCCGCGGGTCAGCCCTAGTCTCTACTACATTGCAGGGCCCAGTGCGTGCCAGAATGGCGCAGGCCCCAATGCACCGAAACCGCCCCGGGCTGGCCCCGGGCCGCCCAGGGAGGCCCCAAGACACGTCAAGAGGGCCCCCAGAAGCCCCCAAGACGGCCCGGGAGAGCCCCGGCACGCTTAAAGGTGGGCCCAAGACGCCCGAGGTTCGCCCCAGACGGCCCAAGAGGCGTCCAAGACGCCCGAAGAGGCCTCCCAAGAGGGCCCCGAGCGACAGAAATCGTCGATTTCTATTGTGTTTTTCGATGTTTTCGGCCTCCTCGCCTCTTCGGCTTCCCGACGCTCCAAGACGGCCCCAGAAGTCCCCCCGACCGCTCCAAGACGGCCGCAGAGGACCCCAAGAGAGCCCCAAGGCGGGCCAGGAGGGCCCCAAGACGGTCCCAAGACGCCCCAGGACGGCCCCAGGACGGCCCAGGAGGCGCCCAAGACGGCCCAAGAGGCACCCGAGACGGCCCCAAGAGCGGCCCAAGACGGCCCAAGACAGCCCAAGAGGCGCCCAGGCGGGCCTCAGACGGCCCCAAGACGGCCCAAGAGGCACCCAAGACGGTTCGAGAGGGCCCTAAGAGCCCCCCCAGGAGGCCCAAAAGAAGGCCGAAGAGGCTCCGAAACGGCCCCCACGAAGCCTTCAGTGGCTTCAGAATTCCCTCCAGGAGCGGGGGAGCGGACGAGAGGCGACAGGCATCATGATTGCCTTTCGGCCCTGCAGCCGCACCCCCCCGCGCTTGCCCAGAGACCCCTCGCTACGTCGAGCTGATGTCGTGGACGGAGTCCACAGGTCTGCCCTAGTCAGCTACAGCGCTGGGATCAGTGCGTGCGAGAAGGGCGAGCAGTGGCAGGCGGCTCTGGAGCTGCTGAGCGAGATGCGGAAGGCGAAGCTGAAGCCCAACGTCACCTCCTCTAGAATGCCGGAACCTCCGCGTGCGAAGAGATTTTGTGCACCAGTGTCTTTGCCCAACCCGCCTGTGTTGGGTTTTCGTTTTGAACAGAGCACTGTGCTCTCCGACCTCCCGCCTCTCCTTCTTCTCCTTCCTCTTCCTCCTCGTCCTCCTCCTCCTCTTCTCATCCCCCCTCCTCCTCCACAATTACTCAATATGAATACTACTCTCCCTCTTCCCCTGATGACGGTTTGAAAGTGTCCGACCCCCCCCCGCGCACTGTTTTTTTACACACAGGTTTCCCAGGAGTTTGGTTTTCGCCTGCACTTGTTTCCAACATGCTGCTCTCGCTGAGGCGCTGGCCTCATTTTCGGGCCCCGCTCGTTCCGAATCGTGCTCCCGCTGCAGCGCTGGCCTCATTTCCGTGCTTCCGCTCGTTCCGAATCGTGCTCCCGCTGCAGCGCTGGCCTCATTTCCGCGCTTCTGCTCGTTTCGACTCGTGCTCCCGCTGCAGCGCTGGCGTCATTTCCCGTGCCATGCCACGGCGTGTAATGCAATGCTAGGTTGATGCTACGCTTTGCGGTGCTCTTCTACGCCATGCCACGCCGTGCTCTACAATGCATCGCGTACCCTTTCGGGATCATTGCCCTGCTCGACATCCGACTGTGCGAGTAGAGAGGGGATCTGCGCCATGGTAAGGGATGGGAGGGAGGGCTAGGATGTCAGATATGACGCGAGCGCACCTAGCTTGCCCTCCCCCCTCCTCCTCCCCCTCCTCCTCCTCCTCCTCCTCCTCCTCCTCCTCCTCCTTTTCCTTCTCCTCCTGCCTGCCTCCTCCCTGCCGACCCTGGGCGGTTGCGATCCGCGAAACCGTCGCCGCTTTCGTGGGCTCCTGGGAGGGGGGCCAGCGGAGTGACGTCCTACGGGGACCACTGTGACACCTCGCCGTCCCTGGGTGTGCTGCGATCTGCGAAACTGTCGCAACTTTCGTGTTTCCCTGCGAGGCCCAGCAGAGTGACGTCCTACGGGGATCATCATGAGGCCTCGCCATCCCCGGGGGAGCTGCGATCTTCTAAGCTGTCGCCACTTTCGTGGGCTCCTGGGAAGCCTAGCAGGTCGACGTCCTACGGGGATCACTACAAGACCTCGCCGTCCCTGTGGGGCTGCGACCTGCGAAGCTGTTTCCATTTTCGCTGGCTCCTGGGAAGCCCAGCGGGGTGGCGTCCTACGGCGATCACCATGAGACCTCGCCGTCCCTGGGGGGCTGCGATCTGCGCAGCTGTTTCCATTTTCGTGGGCTCCTGGGAAGCCCAGCGGAGTGACGTCCTACAGGGATCACCATGAGACCTCGCCGTCCCTGGTGGCCTGCGATATGCGACACTGTCGCCACTTTCGTGGGCTCCTGTGAGGCCCAGCGGGGTGACGTCCTACGGGGATCACCATGACACCTCGTCGTCCCTGTTGGGGCTGCGATCTGCGCAGCTGCCGCAACTTTCGTGGGTTCCTGGGAAGCCCAGCAGATCGACGTCCTACGGGGATCACCGTGAGACGTTACCGTCCTTGGGGGGCTGCGATCTGCGAAGCTGTCGCCCCTGTCGTGGGCTCTTGGAAGGCCCAGCAGAGTGACGTCCTACGGGGATCACCATGAGACCTCGCCGTCCCTGGGGGTGCTACGATCTGCTAAGCTGTCGCCACTTTCGTGGGCTCCTGGGAAGCCTAGCAGAGTGACGTCCTACGGGGATCACCATGCGACCTTGCCGTCCTTGGGGGTGCTGCGATCTGCGAAGCTGTCGCCACTTTCGTGGGCTCCTGTGAGGCCCAGCAGAGTGACGTCCTACCACCGTTTCGTGGGCTCCTGTGAGGCCCAGCAGAGTGACGTCCTACGGGAGATCACCTGTCGAGACAGCTGACGTCCTACGTCCCTGTTGGGGCTGCGATCTGCGAAGCTGTCGCCATTGACGTCCTACGGGGATCACCGTGAGAGGGGGCTGCGATCTGCGAAGCTGTCGCCCAGCAGCAGAGTGACGTCCTACGGGGATCACCATGAGACCTCGCCGTCCCTGGGGGTGCTGCGATCTGCTGAGCTGTCGCCACTTTCGTGGGCTCCTGGGAAGCCCAGCAAAGTGACGTCCTACGGGGAACACCATGCCACCTCGCCGTCCCTGGGGAACTGCGATCTGCTAAGCTGTCGCCCCTGTCGTGGGCTCTTGTGAGGCCCAGCAGAGTAACGTCCCGGGGGGTCACCATGAGACCTCGCCGTCCCTGTGGGGCTGCGATGTGCGACACTGTCGCCACTTTCGTGGGCTCCTAGGAAGCGCAGCAGAGTGACGTCCTACGGGGATCACCATGAGACCTCGCCGTCCCGGGGGTCCTGCGATCTGCAAAGCTGTCGCCACTTTCGTGGGTTCCTGGGAATCCCAGCAGAGTGACGTCTTACGGGGATCACCATGAGACCTCGCCGTCCCTGGAGGGCTGCGATCTGCGAAGCTGTCGCCACTTTCGTGAGCTCCCGGGAGGTCCAGCAGAGTGACACATACGGGGATCACCATGACACCTCGCCGTCCCTGGGGGTGCTGCGATCTGCTGAGCTGTCGCCACTTTCGTGGGCTCCTGGGAAGCCTAGCAGAGTGACTTCCTACGGGGATCACTATGAGGCAT
Source organism: Prorocentrum cordatum (assembly GCA_963575745.1). Taxonomy (NCBI): domain Eukaryota; class Dinophyceae; order Prorocentrales; family Prorocentraceae; genus Prorocentrum; species Prorocentrum cordatum. The sequence continues at coordinate 181,014 of CAUYUJ010000115.1, read as the reverse complement.
CGCCGTCTTTGGGGGGGCTGCGATCTGCGACACTGTCGCGATTTTCGTGGGCTCCAGGGGCTCCTGGGGAGCCCAGACGGGTGACGTCTTACGGTGATCACCATGAGACCTCGCCGTCCCGGGGGTCCTGCGATCTGCGACACTGTGGCCACTTTCGTGGGCTCCTGGGAGGCCCAGGAGGGTGATGTCCTACGGGGATCACCATGAGACCTCGCCGCCACTTTCGTGAGCTCCTGCTAGGACCAGCAGGGTGACGTCTTACCGGGATCGCCATGAGACCTCGCCGTCCCTTGGGGGCTGCGATGTGCGACACAGTCGCCGCTTTCGTGGGCTTCTCGGATCACAGCAGAATGCCGTATTAAAGGGACGCGCACACGACTGCAGATCTTGCACGCCCAGGTGCTCACGTCGACGGCGTGCCAGGGCAGGACCTTGCACCAAGGCGTCATCGTTGACGCCGGGTATAAAGGCGCTGAAGACCTGGACGGTTTTTGGCTCCTTTTGTACGTCATGCTCTCGAAGGCGACGACGTCGGACAACATCCGGACGATCCGCGATCCTGGCCTCGACTTTCTGTCCCGGGGGCCGCCGGCGGACCTGGCAGCCCGCCTGCGGGCTGCCGGCGCCCGCACCGCCATCATCCTTATCATCATCAACGCCACCGCCATCATCGTCATCGTCATCATCATCATCGCCCTCATCCTCCTTCTCGTCATCATCATCATCGGCTTCGTATCAACGCCGTCATCACCACCATCGCCCCACACAAGGTTCGTGGCCCCATAGGGAGCTCCACCGAAGGCCCCAATGGCCGCGTCCGCATGCGCCCTCCCCGCCCACCGCATGTCCATGTCGGCACGCCCCTCATACGGCTCCTGGCCCCGTAGAAAGCTCCACCGAAGGCCCCAGTGGCAGCTTCCGCATGCGCCTTCCCCGCCTTTCGCATGCCCATTTCGGCACAATCGTCACACGGGTCGTGGCACCAGAGGGAGCTCCACCGAAGGCCCCAGTGGCCGCGTCCGCATGCGCCCTCCCCGCCTTTCGCATGCCCATTTCGGCACAATCGTCACACGCTTCGTGGCCTCATTGGGGGCTCCACCGAAGGCCCAAAGGCCGCGTCCGCATTCGCCCTCCCCGCCCACCGCATGCCCATTTCGGCACAATCGTCACACGGGTCGTGGCACCAGAGGGCGCTCCACCGAAGGCCCCAGTGGCTGCGTCCGAATGCGCCCCCCCCCCGCCTTTCGCATGCCCATGTCGGCACACCGTTCGCACGGTTCGTGGCCCTACAGGGAGCTCCACCGAAGGCCCAAAAGCCGCGTCCACATGCGTCCTCCCCGTCCACCGCATGCCCATTTCGGCACAATCGTCACACGGGTCGTGGCACCATTGGGGGTTCCACCGAAGGCCCCAGCGGCCGCGTCCGCATGCGTTGCCCCCGCCCACCGCATGCCCATTTCGGCACACTTCTCACACGGTTTGTGGTCCCACAGGGATGTCCACCAAAGGCCCCAGCGGCCGCGTTCACATGCGCTTCCCCGCCCAGACCCTTCATACGGTTCGTGGCCCGATAAAGGAGTTCCACCGGAGGCCCCAGTGGCCGCGTCCGCATGCGCCCTCCCCGCCCACCGCATGCCCATTTCGGCACAATCGTCACACGGTTCGTGGCACCAGAGGGAGCTCCACCGAAGGCCCCAGTGGCCGCGTCCGCATGCGCCTTCCCCGCCTTTCGCATGCCCATGTCGGCACACCCCATACACGGTTTGTGGCCTCACAGGGAGCTCCATCGACCACCGCATGCCCATTTCGGCACGCCTCCCACACGCTTCGTGGCCCCTATTGGGGGCTCCACCGAAGGCCCCAGTGGCCGCGCCCGCATGCGCCCTTCCCGCCTGCCGCATGTCCATTTCGGCACACCTTTAACACCATTCGTGGCCCCATAGGGAGCTCCACCGAAGGCTCCAATGGGAGGGTTCGCATGGCACCACGGTGCCCAAGTCGGCACACCCCTCACACGCTTCGTGGCTCCAGGGAGTTCCAGTGAATGCTCCAGTGGGACGATTCGCATGACGCCACCGCGCCCAATCCAGCACACCCCTCACTGTTCTTGGCCATATAGGGAGTTCCGCCGAAGGCTCCAGAGGGAGGGTACGCATGGCACCACCGCATGGCACCACCGCGCCCAAGTCGGTACACCCCCATCACGCGTTTCGTGGGCCCAAAATATATTCCACCGAAGGCTCCACTGGGAGGGTTCGCATGGCAACGCTTCGTGGCCCCACAGGGATTTCCAGTGAAGGCTCCAGTGGGACCATTCGCATGACGCCACCGCGCCCAATCCAGCACACCCCTCACACTGTTCCTGGCCCCATAGGGAGTTCCGCCGAAGGCTCCAGCGGGAGGATTCGCATGGCACCACCGCGCCCAAGTCGGTACACCCCCATCACACGTTTCGTGGGCCCAAAATATATTCCACCGAAGGCTCCACTGGGAGGGTTCGCATGGCACCACCGCGCCAAATTCGGCACGCCCCTCACACGGTTCGTGACCCCATAAGGAGCTCCACCGAAATCGGTAAGCACAATTCGGTACTCGCAGCTGCATGTGGTTGGGTCTTTCGTCAGGTTACCTCTCCTTCAGACATGCCCGGGAGGCAGAAAAGCGCTCTCGGGGGAACTCCGACAGCCCTGCGGGCCTTGGGCCACGTCTCCTATACGGCCCAGCGGAGCCCAAAGACGGCCGAAGAGGCTTCCAAGACGGCCCCAACGGCACAGGGGGCCCCCAAGACGGCCTGCGAAAGTCCCAAGAGAGAGGCCCCTGAAGAGTGCCCGACACCGATTTCCGATCAGTTTTTGAAGGATGTCGACGTTTCGCCTTTTCGAGCTCCGGATGCTAATGATGGCCAAGCGGCCCCACACCTCGCCCCGAGGTGGCCCAACAGGCCTCCAAGAGGGCCCCCAGGCAGCCCAGGAGAGCTGCAAGTCGGCCCCGAGAGGGACCCAAGAGGGCCCCAAGAGGGGGATCCGGGAACTGGCATTTGGAACCCTCCGCCCCAAGATGGCGCTCGAGACGGCCAGCAGACCCCGAAGAGCCCCCCCTCCTAGAAGCGCCAGGAGGCCCGCACGAGGCCCAAGTCAGGCCCAAGAGGGCCCCGAGGGGCCCAAGACACCGCAGAAGCCGCCGCACAGAGGCTTCCGAGGGAAGGTCCCTTAGAGAGTGCTGGGGCCGCACCGACCACCCAGGAGAGCCCCGTCGGCGACCCTGGAGAAGACCAGATGTTCGGCCGCACACGCGCCGAGGCCATTGCGGCATTCGTGTGCTGGCCTCTTCTCGTGCTCCCCTTCTCCCTACTTGCTCCACGTTTCTCGCTCGTCGCCGCTCTTTTCTTGCTTACCTGCCTCTCGCTCCTCGCTCCTGGCTTCTCCCTTCTCGCTCCCCCTCGCTCTTCCCACCTCTCTCCTGGCCCCCACCCTTCCCACTCTAGACTACTGGCGTCTGCCTCCTCCCTCCTTCGGCTATCCCTCATCGCTCCTCGCCTCTCTCTTCTCTCTCTTCTCTCTTCCAACGTGGCTTCCTTTCTCACTCCTTGCTCCTTGCTCCTCGCTGATCGCTCCTGGCATCCTCCCTCCCTCATACCTGACTCCTCGCTCGTTGCTCAGCTGGCAGGCTGCCACTTGCGACAGCTGGCAAGGCTGCCAGCAAGCAGAACCTTCTGGCCTCTAGTGGCAGCAGCGAACGGAAGCACTCCGCAGCAAACGGCGGCAGCACACAGCCCAGGTTCGCAGGAGCAGCACCATTCCGCAGGCGGCAGCACCCTGCAGCTGCAGGCAGCAGCGCCAGAGGCGCAGTTCGGGCCCAACGTCACCACGAAAGTCTTTCGGAAACATCTCTGCCCTGGTCCCGCGTGCCATCTCAGACAGATTTCGTGGCTGGTAGGCCACGGGTCCAGCCCTAGTCAGCTACAGCGCTGGGATGAGCGCCTGCGACAAGGGCGAGCAGTGGCAGCGGGCTCTGGCGCTGCTGAGCGAGATGTGGGAGGCGAAGCTAGTGCCCAACGCCATCAGCTATACCGCTGGGATCAGCGCTTGCGGGAAGTGCCAGCAGTGGCAGCGGGCTCTGGCGCTGCTGAGCGAGATGTGGGAGGCGATGCTGGGATCCGACATCACCAGCTGCAGCGCTGGGATCATCGCGTGCGCACAGGGCGAGCAGTGGCAGCGGGCTCTGGCGCTGCTGAGCGAGATGTGGGAGACGAGGCTGAAGCCAGACGTTATCTATGCTCCCGAGCTCGAGGTCCGCGCGCCCCCCCGAAAGATGGGATGGGGGCACGGCGACGACGACGACGTTGACGACGACCACGACGACGACGATGTCGACGATGACGAGGGCGACGAGGGTGGCGGCGGCGGCGGCGACGAGGACAGCGACGACGACGAGCACTACGCTGTCGTGGACGACGACGACGAGCACGACGATGTCGAAAACGACAACGAGGACGAGGACGACGAGGACCTCTGGACCTCTCGTGGAGGCCACCGCCCCGTGTGCTGGCAAGCTGCATCTCTCCCGCCCAATGGAGCATCACAGCACCAAACCACACCCACAGGGGGGCGGCACCTCAGCACCACACCATACCCACAGAGGGGGGGATCCATCGGGGGGGGGCGATCCCATTACTTGGCATCGCTCGGACGTGTGCACTTTTTTCAGCGAGGGCCATCGAGGAGCATATTGGATCATTTTTTGAAGGAACAATTGGAACGCACGACATCGAAAAATGCAAGGGGAATGGACGTCCGAGTGATGGCGAGATTCAGAATTGGTGGGGGCAATACTGGAATCAGCGCGTGCGAGATTGCACCGGCGCATCTCGGCCCGGGGCGGCTCCCCAAGATCCCAAGGCGACCCTAGACGGTCGCTGGGGCTCCTGGGGAGGCTCTGGACTGCCCTGGACGGCCGCCAGAAGGCTCCAAGACTGTCCAAGAACGCTCAGAGCCGCTCAAGAGGGCGCCTGGATGGCCTAAGAGCACCCCAAGCGAGCCCCGAAACAGCCCAAGACTGCCCCAAAATATGCCAGGAGGCTTCCAACACTTCCAAGATGGCTCCAGGCACCTCCAGACGGCTTAAGGCGTCGCCAATATGGCTTGATCTCTGACAGGGCCCCAAGATCCGAGATGCCAAAACCGAGGCAGCGGCGTGGAACGGGGATTCCCCGTTGCAATGTCCCGGCGGAGAACCGCGGGCAACGAGTCCTCCTTCCTCCGACTCCTCCTCCTCTGGCCGTTGTTTAGAGGGAGCTGCTGGGAGCCAGGGGGCGACAAATTCTCCAAACTCGTTGTGCGCAAAGGCGCGGCATGGGAGCCGCGCCAGGGCAATGTCGGGGCTAGCCAGGCAGCGCCCCCCGCGAAGCCCCAGTAGGCCCCTGGGCTCCAGGAAGCCGACGACGGCCAAAGTTCACCGAAAACGCCCGAAAACGCCCTGCCTCGATCCTCGACGGCCGCGGGCAAAAGCATGTCAGCCAGAAGAAAAACGAGGAGGAGAAGAAGGAGGAAGAAACGGAAGAGGAGGAGGAGGAGGAGGAGGAGGAGAAGACGACGACGACGACGTCGACGACGACGGCGGACGCCGACGACGACGACGACGGACACCGACGACCACGACCACGGGCGAACGACGCGACGGACACCGACAACGACGACGGACACCGATGACCACAGACGGACACCGATGATTACAGACGACCACGACCGCGGACGACGACAATGACGACGCGACGACGACGACGACGACGACGACGGACGACGACGACAACGACGACAACGGACGACGACGACAACGACGACGACGACGACGACGGACGACGACGACGGGCGACGACGACGGACGACGACGGCGGATGACGACGACGGCGAGGACGACAACGACGACGACGAATTCAAAGAGGGGCGACGACGACGACGATGATGGACGACGACGACGACGGACGACAACGACGACGACGACGGGCGACGACGACG